>CM076578.1:423433895-423818995 GCA_034641835.2 Pinus albicaulis
GATTGAGGAAGAATACACTGTTTTTGAAAATCAGTTTGAGAGCACACAATTGAAGTCTTATGTGGTTGATAAAAACATGGATGAGTTGTCCAAAGTTGCACAATGTCATGAGAAGCATCAAATAGATCATGTCTTCTTTGATCCTATAGCTGACTACATGGAAAGGTTCTACAATCCAAATTTCCAGTTATATTTTCATTATGAAGATCAAATGCATCTTATGTTGCCTTGGTCTTGGTTCAAGTGCAGTCAAGAAATTCAAGTATCAGATCATATCAATGACTGGCTTCATTGGAAGTTTCATGTTTGTTGAGTTAAAAATGGAGATTGCAGCTGATGGGGTAGGTAGGAGTGTGTGAATAAGCTCAAAGTTGACTGAGAATCCTTTCAGTAGGTAAAGATTTGTTTCTTCTGCAGTGATCATCAAGCTTGAGCCCGAGGTGAAGGCCATAAGAGTTTGAAGAAGATTTGGCAAAATTTCAGAGTTTTTATTTCCAAGAAGATGGATGGCACCAGAACTACAGGTTCTTCGGTGTACCACAGGGGCACACCATCCCAAGTGGAGCCACTGTTATCACCCAAAAAATTTCAAAACATCATTTTGACAAGGTTACAAAATTTTATGGATCAAAAAAAGGTTTTGGGAGTCAATTTAGTTTTGATCAAGGGAAGGTTTTAAATTTTTTATAGTTTAAAGCTCATCCTAAGGTTCAAATAAAGCCTTCTTTAAAGTTCTTTCATGTCAAACACTCATCATTTTCCATTTGTATTTCATTTCCCAAAGTTTTTGTGACAAAAATGCCTAATAAACCAAGAATCCTTGTTTTCGCAGTGCATCCAGTGTAAAAAAGGCAGAAAGCGATATGAAACTACTGAAAGTATTGAGGCAAAAACTTTGTTTTCTGATTTTGAGAAGTCAACTTCAAAGGAGGTTTTTGAGCAAAAAAAAAGGTATTTTCACAAACTGAGAGAGGTTATTTTACACATGTTTTTCAAAGGGAGCTTCTGGACAACAGGAGATGTGTTTCAAAAAAACGAGAGAGGTTTTTATTCAAGAAATAATGACATAAAAAAAAGTCCTTCAGTTTCTCAAAATACATGATGGATTAGGAGATATAGGCTCTTTCCCAAGACTTATTTTTCAGCAAAAAAACAGGAGAAATCTGAAAATAAAGAAGAAATGCCTCAAGGAGCCTAAAATGAAGTTAGTGTATGATTTGTATGGCTTGTATATGATGAGGACAAGTTATATTTTGAGTTTTTGGGAAACCAAATTTTTTATTTGGTAAATTTATTAAAAAACTGCATACTCAGCAGTTTCGTAGCGCATTTAGTGTAAAAAGGAAGAAAAACACTACGAAACTGTTGTAGTTGCCTTTTCTGTTTCCTTTGATCGGTATGTAAGGAATTTAAAGGTGAATTAAGAGCTGAAAATTCTATGAAAAGGTTTGGAGGGGTAATTTAAACAATGCAGGAGGAAGGAGTCAAATTTTTGAAGAATAAAGGTTTGAAATGGTAGCGCTACAAAAGGTGCTACGAAATTGTTGTGTTTTCGTAGCGCAATATATTACAGCCTTTTGAACAAGTTTTTGTAGCGGTTTGGACAGCTGGAGGCTAGGGAAGAGTGATGGGACATGTTAAACTAATCTTCAACAGCTAAGGACCACGAAATGAAGATTAAATGATGGTCAGAATGTTCAAGGAAGGAAAAGAATCTTATGCCTAAAAAACAAGGTATGGTTTCCTGCTTTTATGGAGGACAGCAAAGTGGTCAATGAAGAACTGAATATCATGATCCAAATTCGACCATGTCATGATATACTTGTCAATGATGTAATTTCAAGTAGATAAGGTTGTTAGGATAAGTTTGTTAAAGATAGTAATAAGGGGTTTGAGTCCTTTTTGAAATAGGACTGTCAAGTAGGATAGGTGTCTTTTTGTAATAAATTTCATGTCTTATGGTTATGCAAGGTGTCAGTAGTTAGAAATTTGATGTATCTAGCCTAAGGGGAGATTATCTGATGTTGTAAGAGGTCTATTAAAGGCCAAGAGGTCGAATTTGTAAAGGGTTGGAATATTTTTGGAAAAATTGCAGCTTATAGTAATGGACTGTTTCAGCTAATACAAAGATCTGTTACATGAACAACTTGAGATTCTGAAGGAGTTTTTAGTGTTTTCTTATTCTATTTGTGCCTCTTATGTATCTCACTTGCAGTGGTTTTCACTTATATTACTCAGAATTCATCTATAAGATGCTTTGACTTCCTTTATATGTGAATTGACTGTGTATACTCATGTTTTATTTGTGTGTGTTCTACTTCTAGAAACTCTGAACAACCTCAAATTCCATGTCAAGTAACTCACTGAATCACTGAAAATTTTGAATCCATAAGCCAATGCCTAAATACTGATATTATTTTCAATCTACACTCTTTATTTTGGGAAAATGTGATCGGAGTAGACTATTTTATTGTAAAGCCTTTAGAGCGTTCTGATATATACAGTAAAAATTCCACTTTCCTTTCACTTGAGATTCTTAGTGTATTTCAATGAGTTTATGTCCTATCTGTTGAAATCTTTTTCTTCCATAGTTTAAGTGCTTATTTCTCAGAATTCATGACTGTTCATGCTCTGACTTCCTTTAAGTATTTAGCTACGGCGAAATCTCTTTCAGTATTTTTGCTTTCAATACCTTGATGTCTCATTACTCAGAATTTGTGTGCTACATGCTCTAAATTCCTTTGAACCTCAAGTTATTGGGATTTTCCTGAATGTGTTATTCTTTCATTGAAGTATATACAAGCCTCAACTTCCACAAGGAGAGCCTTTGTCATCTTTATCCCTGTCACTGACTCCATAGCCCAATGGTAGCAAGCCTTCATCTTTTCAACCTACAAATATACAAAACTAAGACATAATTCATAGAGTTAGCCATCTATATTTATCATTAAACAATATCATTAACCCCTGAGAGAGCCCTCTCAGGTTGAGGATGCTAAGCCTCAGTCACAAGATTGGTTTGAAATAGTTACACTGAAGTTGTCTGATCAGTAGCCAATCAGGTACGATTTTGGTGATAACACCATGGATGTCCAACTTGCATCTTTAAGGGTTTTGTGAGGTACTCAAGTATTTTTCACAAATGTATTTATTGTGGACATCGTGCTTACCTCAAAATGGAGCATCCATATCATCGAAAAAAGTCACGTTTCAATGGTAAGGAAGAGAATCATGAAGCACCATTGGCAATAACAAGTGATTACATTATTGAGGATGGAGAAAAAATAATGCAATTTAATGAAAATTTTAGCATTTGTGGTAGTAAAAATGATCCACTTTACGATAGTGTTGTAAAAATGTGTGCATATTCTATAAATTGCCATACTTTAAGCATATAACCATTAGTCATACTTTTGAATTTATGCATACTGAGAAAAACATAGCTTTTTCTATTATAGAAACTCTTTTTGGTGCATATGATACAATGTCATCACGCCTAGACCTTAAAGAACTAAAGATTCATTGAAATATTTGGGTTGAAAAATGTGGTAATGGAAAATACAGAAAACCTATTTCTCCTTATGTGTGGACAAAGGATCAACGTGCACAATTCTTAAAGTTGATGTCTTAGACTCGATTCCTACTAGATATGTAAGTGGTAATATTAGAAGCCAAACCGAAAATAATAGCTTAAGAAGCCTCAAGACCCATGACTATCATGTCATAATTGAGGATATTTTACCTATTGCAGTTATATCAAGTTTGGAAAAGGGACCAATATTGGCAATTATAAGGTTGGGCCTAATCTTAAAAAGAATGAGTTTGCATGTGCTAGATCCTTCAAACTTTGATAATTTGAGGGGAGAGGTTGTTGAAGTCCTCTACTTATTGGAACGAGAATATCCACTAGAAATATTCAATAATTCTATGCATCTTCTTATACATCTAGAACATGAACTAGAGCATTGTGGCCCAATAAGAACAAGATGGATGTATCCTATAAAAGGATACATGAAATTTTTGAAAAAGTTTGTTCATAATAAGGCAAAACCAAAAGATAGCATCTGTGAAGGACATTTAATGCAAGAGGCCATAGGGTTTTGCACAGAATATATGAAGGATTTTAGCAATGTCAATCAGCGTGTATGGGATGATGATGACGACTAGAGAGTTGTAGGTGAAGTATTAGAAGGAAATGGATGTTGCTTCAAGCTATCAATGAGGAAAGAATTGCCATACATGCCTATGTTCTTAAAAAAACTTCATCATTCAATAAGTGGCATAGGTAAAATATTATTTACATGATAATTTGTTTATTTAATTTCATTTAATTGCTAAATTATTATCACTCTTATTGTTCATATTCTATGCAAAAAATACGAATAAGAGATTAAAAAATGGATGCATCCATCTCGAAAGCATACACTTCAAGATTTGAACCTTGGAGATCGTTCTTTTAAAAAATTTGATGATTGGATTGTTGATCCAATTAATGATGCACGACAAGAAGGTCAAGATATGATGAAGGAGGAAATTTAGGTTTCACAACCTCCAAGTATATGGGCTTCTTATTTCAGTGGGATGTGGGCCTATGGTACTCATTTAAGAGTGGAAGAAAGGGACACATGAAAGGAAAATTGTGATTGTATTGTTAATGTTGAATTTCATCACAACACTAAAAATAAATTGTATGTTGGATTCATACAAGAAATTATTCAAGTCGATTATGGTGAAACTAGTCCTATATTATTAAAATGTAAATGGATCAAGCCATCTGCAATACAACATGATGAGTATGGATTTGTACATGCAAATACACTCCAAATTTTACTGAAGATCAATGAGCCATATGTTTCCCCTATTCAAATTAACCAGGAATTTTTAATTGGTGATGTGACAAGCTCAGGATGGTCGTATGTCGTTCAAATAAAGCCCCGCTCAAAAAGGAAATTCATGGAATATGTTGATATAATGGTTGATGGGCAATGTAATAGTTTACAAGAAACATTGGAGGAAGAAACTGAAGATGGAGATAGAGTATTTGAAGATGAATAATTGATTCCCAATGAAGAGACCGATATGGAAAACATAATTTATGGCCAGGACAATATAATGTGCGAGGGCAATGAAGGAAATCAAGCATATCTATACACAAGTGATCAAGATTGTGATCTTGATGACCACGCAAATGATCACAATGATTATTTATCACCTTGACTTTATGGCATAAATTTTCACTATGAAAATGGATTTTATTGTTTTGGCCATGGGATTAGCTAGATGGTTGTATTAAACTCTGTGTCAAATTTATCATTCATTTTTCACTTTGTGTGAATTTTGTCTCATTCCAGTAACTCTATTGTAGCATGAAGTGATTCAATTTATCTTAAAGAGGGTTACTAGATCCATCAATGAAATTGCCTACATGAAGTTATGCTAACTTTAATATTTATTTTGTAACTTCTATAGTTGTTGTTTTTCCTCAGGAAAATCTAGAATCTTCTAATGTTCATGTCTTAGTTTTATTTCTATTTCAACTGCTATAGATGGATAGTTTTTTGAGGGATTACAATCAAAGTTTGGATTAACATTTAATTTATAAATATTCAAATTCAAGGTTATTTAAGTGGAAATACTAACTGCCATAGTTTAAGAGGGTTCACCATAGATCTGAGATGCTATAATTACCTCAATTCATTGTAACAGGTCTCCACTGATGTTATGATAGTAGTAATGTGTTCAAGAAAGAGTTTGATAATATAATGGGAACAACTCCCATTTTTTTTAGTTTTTGAAGTTACCATGATGTTGATTCATTCTCATTATCAATTTAAGGTTAATTCATTCTTATTGATCATAATGCATGATCGTATAATAGATATATTTTATAGTTGTTGTTTGTCCATGCACTAATTTTTTTTCTTTAAATGTCAAATGTAGGACATAAATACTATGAAGAAGGGGTTGAAACGTAAAAAATATCTTATCAATGATGAAAATATGATAGAATACGAGCTTGTTCGTAAAGAACACATCACAAAAAATGAAGAATATTTTTCATCTCTTGGTTTGGTGAATAAGTAAGTAGTTAATCTTCGTCACTTTTCATTTCTATGCATATTTAATGAAAGTTGTATATAATATATTTGATTATGTAGGCCATAATTTGATAATTTTTTTTTTTTTTTTTTTTTTTATAGGGAAAACTTGGATCCCATAGACAATGAGAAGAAAAAAAAAAGCAAAGACATATCCCTTCCAACTCGTAGAAGCAAACGCCGTGGTAGATGAAGCTGAAAATACTAATGATCAACTTCCTGATATATTAGATGATCATGTCCAAGGTGTTCGCGAAAAATTGGCACATTCTGAAGAAGCAGAGTTGTAAGAAATTTATTTACAGTTAAAGAAAATATTTGAAGGCACATCCGAGGATATTTGTGTGCTACCTAGTGCCACACCTATTGTGGAAAAGGAGAAACTGATTCAGTCTTTTGCCACAGAAAGCACACCAATTACATCTTCTCCAAGTAAGGTGCTAGGAACTACCGCACCTTCTTTATCCACAAGTATGAGTGATTTTTCATCACTTTGTCTTGGTTTTGAAGATGTATCAGCTTTAGTCAAAATACAAAGAATTAGCCAAAGCCTTTCTAGGTCCACAGAAAGGGAAGCCAAAGAAAGAAAATCAGAAGGGAAGAAGGCTCACTTGATTGAGGTAAAAGATGGTGAGCCTACTGGACCAAATGCCTCAAGGTGAGCCACAAAGTTGGGCACAAGAATAAGGTCTCATTTGGATGTTACCAAATCCAACTTTGTAGATCAAGATCCAAGAAATGTTGATCAAGTGATCCAACAAATGAAAAATATTTTTGAGACTATTGGTGGAAGGATTTCTAGTAAATATTACAAGCGTAGAATGAGAATTTTGATGAATAACTTCAGGCATAAATGCAGAAAATTAATCTTGGATGGAAAAGATAGGGAGAGTAGCTTGACTCCCAAACAATGGGAAGATTTGAAGGAAAGTATGTGTGTTGAAGAGTATTTTTCAAAGAGTATAAGAGTGAAGAAAGCAAGAGAGCATGTGAAGGTTCGATATTTTTTGGGTCGGGGTGGGTTGCGATCCAAACAACAAATATTTGTAAGTATACAATTTTTTTGTTGAATATTGTACATTATGTTATGTGTTTTGATTTTTCTTAATATCCAACTAATTGTGCATTGAAAATTATTTTTAGGTTGAAGGAGCTAATAGAGAACAAGTGGTGAGTGAAATGGCTCATTATATGGCAGACTTAGAACCTTCCAAACATAATTGTATGTCAGAAAATCCAATAGAAAGTTATTTTCCATCTATTGAAGTTGAGAGTAGACAAATAGGAGCTTTGTCTACTATTGAAAACCATAGTAAGGATTATAATCATGCAATGCAATGTATAACTAGTTTGGAAAAGACAATCAACCATAGCCTCCTCCATTGAACCTCTTGTTGATGCATGGAGAAAGAAGGAATTTAACATTGATTTAGATGAGGTAAGAAAATTATAATTCCCTTGCAACCAGTGCTTCACTTGAATTTGTAATATGTTAATGATTTGGTTCCATTTCCCTTCACTCATGAAGCCTTCTTTTTTTGGCAATTCCTGTCAATCACAGGAATAAAATGTAAATTTGGGTGGTGCAAGAATGCTAAATGACTCAAAAAAGGGCCATGAACATGTGAAGGTATGTTTTTGTAGATATCTGCATGACCTATATGCTTCTATTTTAGTGTTATTAAAATTTTAATGTTTTAATATTATATTGGCTGTTTTCTACTATGTTATAACCTATTGTGTTTTAATGTAATATTTGATTTGTGCAGAATGAAATCACATATAGGATGTTAAAGGAAAAATGGTTACCTTGAGAGTTCTAAAATATGACAAAATTGATGCACCTGAACATTCCCAATTGGTGCCAAATCCTGTTGGTATTTCAGATATTAACTCAATGAGTGTATATTATTCAGTTAATTCAATATCTATGTATGTTTTTGCAATTTAATTGTAATTATTTTTTTTCCTAATATCTATGTATACTTTTTTGTTTTTGAAAGTTCTTATTAACTCTGATAGGGCATGACCTACTCCAGGTAGGTGACAAAGTGAATATATTAGATCCATATGACAGTGCTATTGCTGAAATTGGACGAATTCAGTCAATTTCTGTCATCCATGGAGTGCCAATTGGTCCAGAAGATGCAAATGTAAATGTAATTAATGTCACAAGTAACATCCCCCTTCCATATGAAGATAAAATAGATGGATGTGTTCGTTTGAAGGAGAAGGAAAATAGTTTCACTCGATGGCCGAAGAAGTATTTGGAAAAGTCATCGATCTAGATGGTCTTCTTGTTCTTGTTCATATATAACTTCTCAAATCAAACCACTCTTTTGTGATAACTCGGATACATAACAAAACATTTCTTTTTATTAATATTTGGACTAAGTTATGAAAATCCTCATTTGGATTTTATTGCAAATAAAATGTTGACTAAATGATCACACATATTGTATGGAAGGACTTGGTCACCGTGGATGTCAACTATAAAATTTCCATAACTTTTTGATTGTATTGGTTTACAAGTTGATAGTTTGGATGATACAATGGAAAACATGGAAATATATTGCTTGTTGTCACTAATTAGGGCTTATGGGTAAGTGATTTGTATGTAAATATGCTATCAAGTATTTTTGAATGTATGTTTGCATTTATGAGCTATTTTTTTTAAATATGCATTTCATTGTTCAGGGAAACAATTTAGGCTTTGGAAATGTTGTTTCTTCCTATGGAAAAATATGGAACAAAATCTATTGGTTTCATGAGGAATGATATACCTTTAGCTATGATGTCTAATAGACTAAAAATAATATTTGAGTACTTAAAACATATGCTTTCTCAATTGAAAAAACCTTCCTATTGATCCAATTCGTAAAGAAATTATCACCTTAATGGAATGCATGATTGGTCCAAAAGTGGATCTTACAAAAACTAGTGAGAAGCAGTGCCATATAATTTCTCTTAAAGCTCATATTATTTCCATTGAGGAAAATTAACCAATTAAAAAAATTAATTACTGAGGTTGGTATAGCAAAGTGCTTGATATCACATTTCCAAAAGAATGTGGCTCTACAGGATTGGAAGAGACCTTGGATAGGATATTCTTGGAGGATTGTCTTGTAATTCGTGAATGTTACAGATTACTAGTACTATTAGAAAGAGGTGGGTAATATAAATGCCTTTACTTCCCTAACTTGTCTATTATGGTTATTCTAATAGCCAAAGAAGGCTTTGATCATTGTTAATTCAAGGAGTCTACAAAAGGTAATTAATTGATGATACCGGTGGCATTTGGGGAGAGTACATCGTCTGAGCTAGCATCATGATTTTCACTTATTTACAAGACATATTGTTAGGCTTATTATGTTTTGTGAATGGTAACTTGCAGGCATGGGTGTGAAGGCTCCTTCCTACATTAGACTGGATATTTTCTATTATCATTTATTTTAGATGTTCCTCTACATGGTGCAAAAATTGTCTAGTGTGGTGGAATTCCTGTCCATAAATTCATTGGTGATATTTTTGTTACAAGAGATTCAACTATCAGTGTGGGGTTTATCAGTCCTCCTCCACATCATGATATATATTCCATTGAAGATCTTACACAACTTCTTTATGATCTTAAGGTAATTATATAGTAATGACACAGGGGAGAATTTTTGTTTTACTTCTTAAAGAATATGTACACATTTTTCTATTATGTGCTATTTTATTTTTATTTAGTTCTTACAGTGGTTAGAGAATGTGACATGCCTTGGGATATCCTAGTAAGGAGATGGACCAGACATTCCAATTGAAGATTAAAAAGGCTTTGTTCCTAAAATTTATATGTATTTCTATCAACTAATATGTGAAAAATGCATTTCATAATTTATGCTTAGATACTAGTAGGTGTTTCGGGGAAAAACACCCTAGAGGCTTGTTGGGTCAAAACCTCCACAGAGCAGGGCATGCTATTTAGAAGGACTCACACACAACCATACTTGAATGCTAAAAACTAGATAACAACGATAGTAGAACTCACCCGTAGTCCTATGTTCGATGTAGATCCCGTGGGGTCCAAACCCCTAGCAACCCTTCTTCCTCCTTCAACCTGGAAAACAAGAAAGAACGTGCACGGAAACCTAGTTGTACAACATATACTTCTCCTAAACGTTAGTGCAATCCATGTGAAACATTATATAAACCATAATAAATGCTTAATAATCAATCTTTTCACATATGCAAATAGACATTAACACACAGGTTCAGGAACAAGATGGTTCTTCATTATTACGAACAACATGTACAGAAATAAAGAGTGGAGATATCACCTGAATCCTTCCACGATCTTTCAACAGACCGTCGTCCGGATCCATCCCTCCCTTGCCTCGCTAAGATACTTTCAAGACTTGTGCACTCGAGATGGCATATAAATGAATGAACATCTCCAGGAAACAAGGGTTTCCTGTATAAATCTGGGAAAGTGCAGGAGGCATGGGAATTCAGACTTGAATTGGGATTCCAACAGAGTATAATTTCTATAAAATTTCTCTCTCCCTTAGGCCATGCACATGAGGGGATTTTATACTCCCTCAAAGTAGTTTCAATCAGTTGGAAACAGTTGGCCACGTGCTGGGGTGGTTGAACTATTGGAGTAACCATCAACCCAGCCCAAAAATAGGGAATTTTTATATATTTTTTAATGATTTTAATGGCATACGCGGAAAAGTACATGTGGACTCGCGTATACATGCGGAAAATTCTGGGCATACCCGCGTATGGGAATTTTAACACTGTTTTTTAATGAATTTTGTTCAAGTCTGTGGGAATGGGTGCCCAAAGCCATAAAGACAATCATGAATCACCTGAGGGTGAAAAATGATGCTATAACAGATGCCCCCTAATATATGAGGTCAGAAGGGGTACATGATGGCTGAAATGTATTATGCACATAGAAAGAACTTCGCAAGGACAAGAGAGGACTTCACCAAATTTCAGCCTGCCAAAAACCAATGAAAGAAAAGAGAGAGTCAACTCATACTGAGGCGGGCATACCCATGCTCAGTCAAAAATACATCATATCGAAAGTACAGAAAAGATCCAACATGTATACAAGTATAGCCAAACTGAAAGTACATAATGAATCATCTGAACATGGCCCGGAAGTACAAGTCAGAATCAACGTCTAAGTATCACATATAGAAAGCTGATCAATGATGCTGAAACTGGATGTCTGATCATATAAGTAACTGAATCTCCAAGTACCAAATCATAAGAAGTGGAATAAATGGTACAATCACGCAACTCGGGAGCCAACATATAGGATGCTGCTGTATTGACACTGCAACATATAAGGGTGAACGACATCACTGGCAGAAACTGAATGGACTGTCAAAAGTGAACCGAGAAATGCTGATGCAACCCGAGGTCTTCACCGATCACTATGGCACAATTCTACACAATGGGAATAAATGAGCTGAAGTCGACCATGTGAGAAATCGTTGGATTACCGTTCAATGATGTATACCATTAACCAATGCGAGACAACCCACCAATAATGAAAATGAGTGTCAAGGTGCCCCAGTACAATCTAACAAGTGTGAATAAATGAGTTGAAGTCGAACACTTGAAAGAATCTACCAATCAGGAGGCAATGATGAATCCCCACTGTCGATAGCGAAGAGTCTGCCACTGATGACTGCAAACCCTAAGGTACTGAAAAATACTCTAGACCTTATTCCCAGAGCAATGAGTCGGAGTCGATGGGAAAAGATCTGCTGGAAGGAAGGCATTAAGGCATCCCACATCAGTCCAGCGCGAGTGTAACCCGCAAGCCAAGATTTGGAAGGAATCGGACGAAGTAGAGTGACGGAACCAAACCGAAGTACGTTTCCGACATGCACAAGATGAAGCTAGCGCACGGAAGAAACCTTTTGAACCAACCAATAATGAAAGCTGACACAGAGGTGAGATATCCACCAATGGGGTCAAATGGAAATCAAGGTACCGCACGAATCCCAAGTGTGATAATGTATGTTGACGTCGAACATAGGGGAAACCACTCAGTCAAAGACCCATAATGATGATCAAATGCTGAGCACAAGGTCACCTATCAATGATGGAAATAGGGCCAGGGTGTGGCTCTAGGTTTGCTCTCAGAGCAATGTGTCGTAGTCGATAAGAGACAAACCCACCAGCAAGAAGTTAATGGAGACCTTCTCAAACCAGCACGAGCAGAGGACCAAAACATCTGATGCGATAGAACAAGATACTGACAAGACCGGGAAGGCCGACTGAATAATGAGTCAAGAGACACCGCAGAATGGCCGAATCTAGTTAGAATTCCCTTGAACAAAAGCATGACTCGTGATGACCATGGCAGTAAAAAGTGACACTGTATAAGTCTATTATGCAGGAGGCAGAACAAACTCTCCATATGATTGGAAGAGATAACCAATCGGGGGAGGACTGACCAGTGAAACAAGGTAAAGGCCAAACCTAGGTCAAAACTAAAACCATCCCAAATGGAGGAAAGATATATAAGTGTATATGCTTTGTTCAAGGGCGACAAACTGACACTGTACTGCCATCAAATTACGAAGTTACATCCTATTCCCGCTCTTTTTTGTTATATTTGATTTTTTTTGTCTTTTTCATATAATAAGCCTGAAAAAGAATAAAAGAATGCTATGGTACAATGGATAGAACGAGTATCAAGCAACAGATGCACTATTTCCTGGGATTGGAACGATCCTATGCTCAATGCAAGGTGGCGAAAACTGGTAAGCGATACTCAGAGGAATGTTCCATCCATGGGTAAAAGGGTGTCAAGTCGCGATAGCCAAGTGCATGCAATGGTTAACTTGTACAGATAAACAACGTCAAAATTTGGCTTAAAAATTGAGTCCAAATGAAGCCGGCTAAAGGCCAGGATAAACAAGTAGCCAATATGCAATGCAGTAATACAACTCAACAACACCAGGGAGCCTCTAGGGTAATAGCCAGAAAAATGATAGTGAGGAAGAAGAAGAATGAAACTTCAACACATAAGTCATGGCGGGACTAAAGAGGACTCCTGAGCATACATAAAATGCAACATGGGCAACAAGTGATAGCGAGGAACTAACTAGGAAGCCCATGTAAAGGAAGGCTCTACCACCAAGTCATGATTAAATAATCGGCGAGTTAAATGGGTGTAATACTCATGACTTGATGGGATCGACCCTATGGCAAGTGATCAGAATGGAGGCTAGTATGAAAAATGCAACGGAAAGTGGATTCCCTAACCTATATGCCAGTGAAGACCATATACCTGCCATGACGGGTCAGCAGTCATGGATCAAAAACCAGGAAAAATCTCAAATTCGTCAAAATGTACCTGAAAATATACCAATTTGGGCACTTCCAAGCATCTGGGTTATGCAGCTTAAGATAGATTGAAAAATAAGCATAACAATTTTTTGCGAAAATTTTCAACTTTTTGGGCATAAATAGACAAATTACCTCATATTTGGTTCATTGTTACATTGCTGATTTGGGAAAAAGTGCTCTGGAGAAAAAAGCCTCTTTCGTCAAAACAGAAGCAACCGACTGTCAAACTTCACCAAATTTGTCAGGTAAGCTCATAAACCATCCTTGCTATTCATTTTTTCCGTTCATAAGCTAAAAATTAGGAATTTTCACCATTGAATCACTTGCTAAAAATAATGGGTTTGCGCATATGCGGGTTTATAATGACCAAGTCGCGTATATATGCGACTGTGCACAAAGAAAGTCATGTATGTGCAACCCAAAATGAAAAAATGCGTAGCTAATGAACGAATTATTGAAATTTTGCAGGATGACCATATCATGGAGAGAGCGTGAACACAGTGCTATTGATTAAGAAGTCATGCAGGATCGAGTATCACTCAATATTCTTTGAAACTGCGGATTGCTCAAGTTTTTCAAAATGCCAAATATGAAGAGTAATGTCCGGTTGCTCAAAATGCTTGTGAACTATTGGGAACTGGAAGAAGATTGCTTCATCATAGATCAGATGCCCATACGCATTGAGGTGGAAGATATATATTTTATTATTGGACTCGCCCGGAGGGGGGAGCCAGTAGACTTGCATGGTAAGCCTTTGGGAGGGCTAACCGTGGAAGATTATGTCCAGGTCTACTGCGTAGAGGGTTCCAAGAAAGTTGGAACTCAAATTGAAATCAAAGATTTAAGAGACTTGCACATAAAAATCCTCCTTTTTACCATTGGCAGGGTGGCAGGATCTACTTCCCTACACCAGGCATCCAGGACTCAAATGAGTATAGCAGTGGAATGCTTAACTCATGTATATGATTGGTGCACAGCTCTACTGATGAACATGAAGCAGCAATTGACTTCTATCCGAAAAGCAAAGACAATTTTTTTTGGATATGGTACAATCTTGATGACATTCTTCTTCGAGAAGATTCCAGCACTAAGACCCAAGGTGATCTCTTCTATCAGCAGCCCTAGAGATCCAAGAATTGCCCGATGGGCTGACTTGATGAAAATATTGAGGGGAAGTGAAGTTCCCCGAACCACTTGGGATGATGAGTTCTTCCTTTGGTGGGGAGAACAAATCATCGCTGTGGAAGACTATCCCTATGCCGGGATGGATTTTCGAGGTGATCCATACCTTGTCCTTCCACCAGGCGCTGCATGGGACACAGTCAGTAAGTTTGCAATTTTTTGACTTATATAATTTTTTGGATTTTTTCAATATGTGTGAAAAAATGTGAAAAACAAACATGTTTTTGATTGGATTCAAAATGTCTTACAATTTTAAAATGATCATGAAACATATATTGGACCAGTTCGACTTGAGGGATACCCACAACATAAGCGTCACAGAGGCGAGGCGGATATAGTAGACTCAGACAGAACCCTCCATACCATACAGAGGAACTTGGAGGGGTTAACCCACCAAGTGCCTATGGCTGCAGTGGAGGATCTGCCTGAGGCCATCCAAAGGCAGGTAGTAGGAGTACCCCGCGACTGGGTATGGTTATTCCACCGCGTTTCCACTGCGATCGTGTTCTATAGGAACACAACTTCTGGGCAGGGACCACAGGAGTAGATAGATATGATGTATCAGATGACTGTATATTTTTTGAGACTGAACATGATCGGGCATAAGCCCTATTTTTTGTATGACTTATGGATCCAAATTTTTGTATAGTTTTGAACACTCTGATGATATATATACAGTGATGTTTGATGTGATGTGACAAATGTATCAAAATGTATGATGTTTTTGATGATTAAAATTTATTGTATGGAATGATTAATATGCCAATCAATTGCTTGATTAGCTAATGAGTCTTCCATCCAATTGTCAGCTCGAGGAATATGAATGAAAGTTAAAAATTGAAATGATCTTTGTAACAAACGTACCCTCAAGAACAACCAGACTAAAAATGGATCTCGAACCCGATAAGTATTGTTCAACTGCGACACCACTAGCTGAGATTCCAAGAAAAATACCAACGAATCAACACCCAAAGATATTTCCTCCGAGAGTAGATAAACAATTGCAATGTATTCTGCTATATTATTGGAAGCAGGACCAATGCAGACCCCTCTTGATACTAACAGTTGACCAAATGGATAATGAAGCACCCAAGCCACGGAAACTAAGTTCCGGGTGTGTCTACTAGCACCATCAGCGAAACCAAAATGACTCATGACATCCGACACAACCTGCCAAAGCAGATCAAAAACATCACCAACCCATCAAAGATCGAAAAAAAACCAGATATGTACAAAGAAAAACTACTATATACAAAAGAAACATGTCAGGCCGAAGCCTAGGCATAATACTTCTTCAAATAGAGCCCATTTCTGGGCTCTGGCAACTCTTTTCCTTCAAAATCAACCAAGGTATATGCTACTTTCTTAAGGACTTTTTTAACGATAAAGGGGCCATACCACATAGACTTAAACTTTCCTACCCCCAGGACATATTTTTCTTGGGCATAGACCAAAACAAGGTCACCTTCTGAAAAAACCCTAGGCTTGACTGCCTTATCGTACCAAACTTTAACTCGGTTTTTATGCGCTTCATTCCTCGTGGCGGCATCCCGACGCTGCTCATCGAGATGTTCCAGATGAAGGAGACGTTCTTCAAGACTAGAAGTTTCAGGAAGAAGTTCAAAAACTAACTTAAGGGAAGGAATATCATATTCAATGGGAAATACGGATTCCAACTCGTGTACTAGCTGAAACGGAGTAAAGCCAGTTGCAGTTTTCACTGACGTCCTGTATGCCCAAAGTGCAGGATATAGCATGATATGCCAGTTGGATCGAGCTTTATCAATTGTCCTTTGAAGAATTTTCTTCAAGGATTTATTCACGGCTTCCACTTGCCCATTGGCTTGAGGATAATATGGAGATGAATGCTCCTGCCGGAAACCTAATTTTAGAGCCAACTCAGCCATCATGCTATTCTGAAAATGACTGCCATGATCATTGAAAATCTCTCTAGGAATACCAAAAAACAGTGACATAACTCCGGTTGAAAAGAAAAGAGTTTATAGCCTCACCATTGCCTCAAAAGTAGGCATAGCTCATTCCACTGTAGCAGTCTATCACAAGAATGTACTTGTGACCTTTATTACGAAGTGTTACAAGTAGTATAATCAATACCCCACTTTGTAAAGGGACTGACAGTAATGACTGGAAAAAGCGGAGCTGGATGAGCACGCATTTTTCGAGTATAAAGTTGACACGGATGACACTTTTTGACCGACTCCATACAATATTTGAAAATCGAAGTCCAAAAGTACCCAGCACGCAAGATCTTTTGGCCTGTAGCAAGGTCAGATAAATGACCACCACAAGCTCCGCTGTGGCAATCATTCAGCACAGCCTCAGCTTCTTTGAGATTTAAGCAATGTCTCAGGATTGAATCAACCCCTCGACGGTATAAAGCATCACCAATAATTAAGTAATTCTTAGCCAAGTGACGCAACTTACGACGCTCATCTTTCGAAAAAGTAGAGGGAAACTTTGCAGTCTGAAGATACACAATGATATCTCCATACCAAGGATCCTATGGAGAGATAAGAAACAAATGTTCATCCGGAAAGGATTCATCATAAACCATCTCATCCCCACAGGGAAACTCGGAGATCAATTCCACGAAAACCAATGATTTCTTGGACTTGGCAGACATAAACTCAAGTTCAAATTCCTGCAAAATCACAATCCATCTATTGTATTTTCCCCCAATCACTCGCCTTCTGAGGACAAACTGAAATGGATTGGCTACTGCAAAAACATAAGTTTTTCGTAGAATAATGTAATGCCGGAGTCGCTGTACAGCATGAACGGCTGCTAAAGCTAACTTTTCTATCGGATTGTATCGGAGTTCAGGTCCTACCAATCCTCGACCAAGATAGTATATAACATGCTCTGCAAGAGCATCATCTTCCTGAACCAGAACCATACCAATAGTAGATTCTCGCCGCCGCAAGGTACAAAGGAAATCCCTGCTATAATCAGTGGACTCAATAAAGGAGCAGTAGGTCAATGCTTTTTTCAAGCATCGAAGGAGCGTTGAGCGAAGTCATCCCAAAGAAATGGAACTCCCTTCTTCAACAATCTCATAAATCCCTTGGTAACTTCAACATAATTTACGATAAATCTCCGAAGAAAATTAGACTTTCCTTGTAGAATTTGAAGTTGATGAATAGAGGACGGGGGAGGCAACCGAAGTATTGCCTCAACCTTGAAGGGATCTACCCTAATCCCTTCCCAAGACAAAATGAATCCCAATAACCGACTGGATGTAACCGCGAAAACACACTTGTTCGGATTCAACCTAATCTTATAGAAACGACATCGTTCAAATATTTGACGGAGGTGAGCAGGATGATCCATCCTCTTTCGAGAATGAGCAGCTAAATCATCCAAATACGCCTCGATAATCTTTTTGATGTCATGGAAGGCATATGACATGGCCCGCTGAAAGGTAGCCCCAGCATTTTTAAGACCAAAAGGCATCTTCTTGTATGAAAATGTACCCCAGGGACAAATAAAGGCAGTCTTATGTTGATCTTCAGGACGGATAGTAATTTGATTATATCCGGAGAAACCGTCTATGAAGGAGAAAATCTCATTACCGGCACACTCGTCAATGATCTGATCGATAAATGGTGTGGGGTAATTATCTTTAGGACATGCTTTATTTAGGTCTCTGAAATCAATGCACACTCAAATCGTTCCTTGTTTTTTATCTACTTTTTTGAACAGGGTTTGAACCCATTCAACAAGGAATAGGAAAATGAATTCACCTTAAGAAATTTTCCCACCTCAACTTTGATAGCTGCAACCTTCCTAGGATTGACCGGATGAAGCTTTTGCCTCACAGGCTTAGCATTTTCATAAGTCTTGATCTCATGCTAGACAATAGATGGATCTATACCAGGCATTTCCTCATAAGACCAAGTGAATACATCCCTAAAATCTTTAAAGAGATCGGTATAAATCTGAACCTATTCAGGGGAACATTCAACTCCGATGAAGATATTCTCTATAACATTGGGATCCCCCAATGCTCCACTGTGATAATAAAATTGACATCCACCCTTCGCAGCAACCTGTAAGTTGAAAGCATGGTTCAGATCTGCAAACAGTATCTGGAGATGGGGAGACTCTGGGAAAACCTAAGCTGTCGATGTCAAATCAGTAGGCAGCAAGACCGATGATGCAAATCATCCCATGGTCTATCTATACCGCTCATAGTTTTCAGGATGGCCTCTTCGTATGGAAGAGTGTTATCAAGGCAATCCCGGCGTAAGAAGAACTAAGCGTCCAAGCCGAGACACATCTCCATCCAACTCTTCCTATGAAAGAGGAGCTGCGGGATGGATTTTGCGTAGTCAACAATAGACCTATACAATCTCACCTTTAAGACATTGGAAATGCCATTCCACCCACTTGACCTTCCACTAATGTGGCGGTAGGGGAAGGTAAGGTCCAAGGGTCCGAAAAATAATGAGTTCTGAAGAACTCTCTTCGAAGAGGAGCCTTGGAGGATGAAATTGCATTTATATGCACCGTAGGAGGAGAAATATCAAAAGTACCCATCAAGGAAGAATACATTCCAACCCCTAAATTCTCAGTAGGCGACTTGGTATTATCCAACTTTGGAATAGTTGAGTTAGTAGATGTATTCGGGTCTACAGGAGGACAGTCCAGTTGGTCCACTGTAACAATCCTCCCTTCGTGAGGGAAACAAATAAGCCAAAACAATGAAGATGCAATGGCATCCATCTCGTAAATCTAGTTTCTCCCCAACAAAAGGTTGTAGTCCAAGCTTGCATCCACTATCTCAACCTCTATATTTACAGTTTTTCCCCCAACACAGATAGGAAAAGCTGGGACAATACCATGTGGTCTATGAGAATTACCATGAAATGCAGTCAGAAGAGTAGCAGATGGAGAAGCTGCGGGAGAACCAATTCCCTTCCATCATGCGAGAGACATCACACATGTGGAAGCACCCTCATCAACGACTGTCCGAAAAATATTTCATTTCCGCTATGATGATTTAATATGAAAATCCATATGACAGGGGAGTCTCTTCTTAAAATTAGTCATATCGAAGGTAATCATAAGAGAGTTCTTTGGATCTACAGCCCCAAGAGCAGTGATAAAAGCACTGCGCTGAGCCAGAGAAGACTGGAGCACCTCTAAAGCCGACATGGCACAAGGAATCTGCGCCAGATCTTCCACAATAGAGTAGTTCTGGGCAGCCCTAGCATTTGGATTAATCGCCGAACGCTTAGTAGATGCTTTGGGCATCCGAGGTATAGGCCCAATAGTTGCCCTTGTAATATGAAGCGGCTCAGTAGCATTGGGAGCACCCATAGCTTTCGAAGACTCTTCTTCGCCATAATCATGGGATCTCGTAGCGACATCCACGTGAGAACTCATCATTTATATGTTTGATGGTACTTCCCCTTCCTGGGTGCCCCCAGAGGAAGCCACAAAATTTTGATTCGTGCCAACAACTAGTTGTTGCCCTTGGGGAAAAGGGTTTGTCAACACAGCCTGGGAACTAGAAGAACCCTGTTGAGCTAACAAGCGCTGCCCATTCCGAATTTTAGGGAAAAGGTGTGTAAGGTAGTCTCCAGTACATAACTTGCATGGAAACTTCACTTTATTTTTATCCTTTGGACCCTCACCAACATGCTCGTTGGTTTTATTTTCATTACCCTTCCCATTCTTGCCCTTTTTCTTATTATTCCATCCCTTCTTCTTCCCTTCAGATTGTTGATTTCCTTTGGGATCAGAAGCTTGGACGGCATTTACCGAAAAATATTGGGAAGGCGATGACTCAGCAGGCATAGCCTGACCAGAAAGAGCAGATTGTATAGACAACTGCTGCAAATGGGTAAGCAGGCTAGCTGCACCACTATTGATCGACCCAATAAGTCCATCACCATGAGGTCCAGGGTTAGTTTTGGAAAAATCTAATTTGGAGCGAGGAGCATTGGGAAAATATTTATGGCAGACCCCAGACTAAGAATATATCAGTTCCAACTGCTGGGCCCTAAAAATAAACCCGTTCTCGTAAAATACCTCAGAGTAGGGACACATATTTAGAAATGTCCGACCGTAGAGATTTCGTAAACCATTCCAAAAGGAATTCTCCTGGAATATGAGCTTTAATAAGCCTCTTCCTTCTTTGCCATTCCTAAATATGGTCAGAAATGTGGGTTGCGTCGTCCTGTTTAAAATTAGCTAGGAGTTCAGTCCCGGCATCATAACGGATGGGCAAATGGAAATGATTTAGAAATGTAACAGCCAGTTCTCCAAATGTAGCAAAATTGCCCCCAGTTAACTCAATATACCACTTGGCAGCGTTTCCAGTTAAGGTGCGTTGAAAAAATCTCAACCTAATCGAATCATCGATCAGGGAGTTAGATGAACACCATAAATGGAAAGTGGTGATATGGTCATCCGGGTCCTCTCCATTCTTGCCTTCAAACTTTGGAATGTCTGAAGGTAGTTTGGTAGGAACCGGAGGCCACCCCGGACTATATCGGATCGGATCATTCGTCAATTTCGACAAATCTGGCAAGTTCAATGTTGCCAGAAAAGGTAAGCGAGGAGGAGCCTGAGGATTCCATCCTCGATGGGATGAATTCGAACATTCTCGAAAAGAATACCCCCGGATTTGATAAGGCACCGGTGTTGCCGTAAAGAACTCGCAGAAAAAGGAGAAGAACCTCCTCCCAACGCAGTTACCAAAGACCGCACCGGTCCCCCTCGAAGTATTAAATGAAGAGGAAACTTCGACAACGGGTTCCGTGAATTAGAAAAAGAGGAAAAGTCCCATAACACTCGACGAAGGGAAAGAAGCATTCCCCAGACCAGCCGTAAACCGATTCCCCCGCCCCCGCCGTAGTGAATATGGTCTCCAACCTATAAAAGTGGTCGAATTCTGACCTCCAGACCAAGGGTTGAAACTCTGAGTCTGAGAAGTGAACGGAAAGCACCCTAAAGAAGGATTCGAACTAGGAATATGCCCAGTTCCAAAAGGGAACCCTTGAAAAGAAGCTGATCCACTAGCCATGGAAGACATGGGTGTAGATGCAGGTGCAGCAGCGGAAAAGGAAAAAGAAGGAATCCCACTAGTGGGCATTCCAAAACAAAAGGGACCAGAATGAGAAGCATGTGCTTGGGTGAAACCAGAGCCAAACAAAGCAGTACTAGAAGTAATAGAAGATATAGCAATTGTGCCTCCTCCTTCAACATAAGCAGGAGTCTGAATGCCTGCAGCACTCACAGCAGAAGCCGCGTTCCCAGTCATGGCCATCGAAAGGTATGAATAATATGGAGGATCTTCCGGTCTCTCTGACTCAGGTCCAATGTATTCAACAACGAACGGATAATCAGGAGGAAGAGGAGATGGAAGTGACTCAGAGGGTTGAGACACTTCCTCTATTTGTACTTCTTCTTCCTGCGAAAATAAGACTCTCGAGGTGAGCGGAGTGCTCCTCTCAGAACCAACACCAGAACCAGCTACGAAACCTTCAATCCCATGTGGAGGATCTCTCTCCACTGCATCAGACGCCACAGGATGATACTCACCTACTAAATTACTCCTACGCCTTCTTGAAGAAGGCTCTGGACTCTCGGGAGATAACCCTCGGATTCTCCTCGATCGACAAGGAGCTTAATCAGCCACTTTTAACTAATTTTAATTAGACTCAAAAAAATTATAAAGCTAGGCAAGCTAGGAGCAAAGAGCACTCACTACAAAAAATCCCTGAGATACAATCAAGCAAACAACCTTCAGGTATTTCCGCTCCGGGTGATTAGGACCGGACACCAAAATACAAGAAAGTGAAATATAGGACCTCCCGAAAGTAGTCTGGGATAATTACGGCCCGGGCCTACTAGCGAAGGTAACAGAAACAGTTACAACGACCTCCTAACAACAACCTTTTCCGGCACAAGTACCCAAGCTTCGCAAGGGCACCCCCCAGAAGTACTGCTGGAAGTGATACGACGTCTGCCTCAGGTACCACGGGTATTCCCCCCCGCAGTCACCTATGTGGAACCTAGGAGTGGTAACTATGGGCACCAATCCGTGTCAGAAGCCGGGCGGAACGGTCTTGAGGTCAGATTCAGCAAATCAGAGAGGGGGTATCTCTCTTCTCAGCCTTCACTTCCCCTCGCGCTTGACACTCTGGAGGAGAGTTTTCCTGGTCCACCTAACGGAGTTGGATTTCGCTCAATTAATCAACTTCTATGTTTTGTTTGAGCGGCCTTGGAGAGTTAACTCTCCACTCACCTAATCCAAGGCCCTACAAGCTAGCTAGTTGGTGTATGACACTTAATAAAAACTTGCTAGTTTCTTTTAAATTATAGCGCTTATTTTAATCGGCTGTTATGTTAAGTCAAAGGGATACGGAAATGAAACTTGTGGTGTTTTGACGCAGAAAAGAAATTAATAAAAACCAAACTACATGCAAATGCAGTAATTGCCTTTCGATGAAAAGAAATTTCTACAAAGGTTCTACGAGACTAAATTTTTTTTCTTTTCAGATAACAAACTTCACGCTCACAAAAACTATGAAAATGACTAAATGCTTAAGTGCACCTGATGCAAATCACTAAGAGCATGCAAATTCTAAGATGCAAAATCTACTAAAGCAGAGAGAAATTTCCCAAATATCCTTCAGTTTTATCTCTTTTTGGTTGTCCACAAAGCTAGTTCCCAAAATCAGAAACTCTTAGTATAAAGACACCAAAAACGCTTGAAACAAGAGGAAGAAACCAATGACAATTCATTTCCAAAATCAGGTCAAAAACCAAAGGGAAGAAATCTCAACAAAGCTTCAAAAGATATAACGAAACGAAAACAAAAATGCAAAACAAAAGCAAATGAGAAAACAAAAAGTTTTTTAAGCTTTTGAATTTTATAAAAAAGAAGGGCTCAAAGAGACCAAGAAAACTATCAAATCCCAAGCCAAACAACTATGAATTTCAAGCAAAAACTTCAAAAATGCTCCAAGTCTTATAGGGCTACTTAGCAGCAAGATTTATATGAGCAAAAGAAGACAAGAAACTCAGTAACTCAGCCTAGAAGAATAGTACAACCTTGCAGCAAACAAAAACTTCAAAGAACCAAGAAAGACTCTTCAAAAATTGCAACAAGACCTAGTCAACTGAACTCAAGAAAACCAACCAAGAAATTGGCAAAAATTGAAGTGCAAAGCAAGACACAAAGGTAGGAAAGAGTAAATGAGCAGAGGCTCTTTGTTCTGATGAAGCAGAACAACTAAGAATCCCCAGGAAGAGATCTTGATACTCGAACCAGAAATGCCAGCACAAGAAACAAGATTTGCTAGATAAGCTAGTTTTCAACCAAACAAGAGAGATAAAAGACCAAAGACCACTTTAAACACAATCCAGAGGATACAAAGACACTACAGGAACAGGTCTCCACAGGCAGACAAGACTAAAAAGCCAAGAAATCAAAAATTTCAAAATTCACCCAGGCATACGCTACTTGATAATTTTGAAACAGGTGTGCATACGCGACCGTGTTAAAGGAAACCCGCATATACGCGACTCCCTTTAACAAAAACTGCGTGTATACGCGTCTGTGTACAGACAAACCCACGTATGAAAAGGTAAATAATAAAAAATAAAAAAGATCAAGCCTGGATAAGGAACCAGGTCTTCAGTCTGACTGAGAAAGAGTTAACTGGACTGGAAATAAAAGTTAAAACTGTTGGAAACCTTTCAAATAGCTGAAACCACCCAACAGGGGAATCACAAGAATGTGGTCCCCAACGGAGTCGCCAGTTCTGTTTCGGGGAAAAACATCCTAGAGGCTTGTTGGGTCAAAACCTCCACAGAGCAGGGCATGCTATTCAGAAGGACTCACACACAACCATACTTGAATGCTAAAAACTAGATAACAACGATAGTAGAACTCACCCGTAGTCCTACGTTCGATGTAGATCCCGCGGGGTCCAAACCCCCAGCAACCCTTCTTCCTCCTTCAACCTAGAAAAAAAGAAAGAACGTGCACGAAAACCTAGTTGTACAGCATATACTTCTCCTAAACGTTAGTGCAATCCATGTGAAACATTATATAAACCATAATAAATGCTTAATAATCAATCTTTTCACATATGCAAATAGACATTAACACACAAGTTCAGGAACAAGATGGTTCTTCATTATTACGAACAGCATGTACAGAAATAAAGAGTGGAGAGATCACCTGAATCCTTCCACGATCTTCGAACAAACCGTCGTCCGGATCCGTCCCGCCCTTGCCTCGCTAAGATACTTTCAAGACTTGTGCACTCGAGATGGCATATAAATGGATGAACATCTCCAGGAAACAAGGGTTTCCTGTATAAATCTGGGAAAGTGCAGGAGGCATGGGGAATCAGACTTGAACTGGGATTCCAACAGAGTATAATGTCTATAAAATTTCTCTCTCCCTTAGGCCATGCACATGAGGGGCTTTTATACTCCCTCAAAGTAGTTTCAATTAGTTGGAAACAGTTGGCCACGTACTAGGGTGGTTGAACCACTGGAGTAACCATCAACCCAGCCCGAAAATAGGGAATTTTTATATATATTTTTAATGATTTTAATGGCATACGCGGAAAAGTACATGTGGACTCGCGTATACACGCGGAAAAGTCTGGGCATACCCGCGTATGGGAATTTTAACACTGTTTTTTAATGAATTTTGTTCAAGTCTGTGGGAATGGGTGCCCAAAGCCATAAAGAAAATCATGAATCACCTGAGGGTGAAAAATGATGCTATAACAGTAGGGCCGTTTTTTTTTCTTTTGACATGAAATGCATAGGAAGAATTTTTATCTAAATTGTTAAAGTTGTTGATGGCAGCCCTGCAAAACTTAGTTAAAGCTATTGATGGAGGGGCTAATTATGAGCTAGCTATAGAAACAGTTCTTTATTCTTCACTTCCAGAGCCTGATTATGCAACCCATCCTTGTGGTTCATTTAGCAATCCCACAAAATGTGAAAAGCTACTATTGTGGACACTATCCTCGTTAAGGATATTCAGAGTTTCAACATCTGTAGATGAGATCACTAAAAGGGATATTTCTAGGAGAACCCTGGAACCTTTACAAGATTCAAAATCTGTGAGTGAATTGATTTTTGATAATATATCTTCATATTTTGGAAGCTCTGGGGAGGGATATCAAGGAAAAACAGAAAATTTTGGGCTAGTTACAGTGTTTTCTACAAAGGATGTTGGAGTAGTAAAGAAAGTAGCAGAAGATTTGAAGTTTGATAAAAATAATTTTCTTATAAGGGGTATTCAGACTAAAGTAGTTCATCTAGAAGAGTTACTGGAGGAAACTTTGATGTCCCAAAAAATCAAAAGAGAAAATCCTTAGCTGAAGATACGTTTATCTCTTTAACTGTCGATAATGAGAACATTAGAAGCCCAAGCTAAAAGTTTGGAGATTTAAAAGGTTAGGTGAAAAGAGGGGTGATTATTTTGGCATAGGTGGATTTGATTTAGGGGTAAGCTTCTAGAAATTAATGACTCAGCAGAATCTATTCATGAATAGCTATAGTGTATACAGTGAAGAAGTTAAGCCTTACTCTGTGCATTCAAATTTTGAAGTAACAACAACTCCAAAACATCAACTGAAACAATAAGAGCCTCATGATGCCTTTGGTAGGTCTAAGCCTTTAAAACCAATGATATCTAATGGGCCAAAAAGGGTGCATTTTGTGAACCTTGTCTCTTCAATTAAAGGCGAAAGTATTGAGCATCCAAATTCATGCATTACAGACACAAAATAAGCAACTCTATCCAGCATGTGATGACCAACAAGTGTAGTTGAAGTCAAGCAGCTTGTTGAAGCATGTTTCCGATGGAAAAAAGACATTCTAAGGATGTTTTTATAAAGATGAATCCATTCACAGTAAGCCCTACCCTTCAATCATAAGTGAACATAACAAAGAAAGTTTTGTTAGAAGGGGCCAATTTTTAAGTTATGATCTTGCCTTGGGTTGTAGTGATACACTAAAGAGTGATTGTTGTATTTTTGATGTTGAAGTTAGGCTAAATATGTCATCTACTCCTATTGTTTCTGTGTCTTCAGAGGCCTATGAAAAGGTTGCCACTGATACCAGTGTGGAGAACTTGTCATCTCATTGAAATTCACTTGCATTTACATAAAATCAAGGAAGTGAAAATTTAAGCAATTTAGGGCAGTCATTTACCATTCATCAACAGAACTCGAAGCAGGCATGTCTACCTAGTGCAGTAAAATATATATTCTTGGTTCATAGACATATTAGCAGCAGGTGGTTCATTTCCTCTTCAGCCTCACTACAACATGGATATATTCACGGACCTCTACGCCTCTTTTTTGGTGTTGATTAAAACAACTTGGGTTTCATAAAAGACTTTGAATATATTGTTGTCCGTTTATAATTATAATTTCTAATCAGATCTTTAGTTAGAAAATATGGGTAATATTGTCACAGACAACAATATATTGTGAAATCACAATAGATGCCATTTGATAGGATAACAAATTTATGCTGTTTTGTGTATCGAACTTCATGCTGAGTTTGTGTTTATTATTTTTCTTAGGAAGCATAAGGGTGTATTGTCGATTCAGACCATTCTTGCCTGGCCAATCCAACTGTCATAGTACAATGGATTATATTGGGGAGGATGGTCAAATTATGAATGCAAATCCTACAAAGCAAGGAAAGGATATACATAAATCATTCACATTCAACAAAGTGTTTGGAGCATCTGATACTCAAGATTGGCTCTCTTTTTAGAGTATTGAAAACCTTTTACATGATTGTAAGGTGAAATCTCTTAAATCATAACATTATTCATGTTGAATTGCAGAGGAAGTGTTTTTGGATACCAGGCCATTGATCATATCTGTTTTGGATGGTTACAATGTTTGCATTTTTGCATATGGGAAAACAGGTTTTGGAAAGACATACACAATGGTAATAACAACCATATTCTAGTTTGTCAATTGCAGTTTGAAGCAATGTCTTGCAAAACTAATAAGGGAATGAGTTCACTGCTGAAGAAATTATTTCCTAGAAATCTTTGCTCTAATTTTTGTGCCTTGATTGTCTAGACTAGTCCTAAGGTGATTACAGAGGAGAGTTGGGGTGTGAACTATTGAGCCTTGAATGAATTATTCTAGATATCAAAACAAAGAAAGGATACCTTTATATATGAGGTTGTTGTTCCAATGATTTAAATATACAATGAAAAAGTCTAGGATCTTCTTGTTTCAGACATTTCCAATAAAAGGTATCATTCTTGATCATATGGAGTTGTCTTTCTTGTTTTTAAATCTTTGGATTTCAGTTTCTCAGAATAAAATAATCCTTGATTAGCACATTGGAAAATCCAAGACACAAGTATTTCTATTTCATAGACAGAAATAACCAATCCAAATTATGCAAGGTCCAAGCTGGAAAGACATACACAATGGTAATAACAACCATCTTCTAGTTGGTCAATTGCAGTTTGAAACACTGTCTTGAAAAACTAATAAGGGAATGAGTTCACTGCTGAAGAAATTTTTACCTAGAAATACTTTTCTCTAATTTTTGTGCCTTGCTTGTCTAGACTAATCCTAAGGTGATTATAGAGGAGAGTTGTGGTGTGAACTATCGAGCCTTGAATGACTTATTCCAGATATCAAAACAAAGAAAGGATGCCTTTATATATGAGGTTGTTTTTCCAATGTTTGAAATATATAATGAACAAGTCCAAGATCTTCTTGTTTCAAACAGTTCCAATAAAAGGTATCCTTCTTGATCATATGGAGTTGTCTTTATTTTTTTTAAATCTTTTGATTTCAGTTTATCGGAATAAAATAATCCTTGACTAGCACATTGGAAAATCCAAGACACAGATATTTTTGTTTCATAGACATAAATAACCAATCCAAATTATGCAAGGTCCAAGATGGAAAGACAATCACAATGGTAATAAAAACCATCTTCTATTTTGTCAATTGCATTTTGAAGCACCGTCTTGCAAAACTAATAAGGGAATGAGTTCACTGCTGAAGAAATTCTTGCCTAGAAATAATTTTCTCTAATTTTTGTACCTTGCTTGTCTATAATGGTCCTAATGTGATTACAGAGGGGATTTGGGGTGTGAAATATCGTGCCTTGAATGAATTATTATAGATATCAAAACAAAGAAAGGATACCTTTATATATGAGGTTGTTGTTTCAATGATTGAAGTATAAAATGAATAAGTCCGGATCTTCTTGTTTCAGAAAGTTCCAACAAAATGTATCCTTATTGATCATATGGAGTTGTATTTCTTGTTTTTAAATCTTTGGATTTCAGTTTCTTAGAATAAAAAATCCTTGACTAGCACATTTGAAAATCCAAGACACATATATTTATGTTTCATAGACAGAAATTACCAATCCAAATTATGCAAGGTCCAAGATTTCAATGCCCTTCAACACTCAAGATTTCAGTGCCTGTTAACGCTATTCACCCAGATTTAATAATGAAGTGGCGGTTTGACAAGTCTTTTTATTACTCACAAAGTGTTGTTTTATGGTATTCGAGCGAAAGCGGTTTGACAAGTCTTTTTATTACTCACAGAGTGTTACTTTAGAATATTCAAGCAAAAGGATATATATTATTGTTGTACGCATGATATGAGATGGAGATGAGTGCCGGCCTATCCCTTCAGAGTTTCACAAACTTACCACTACCCTCATCATCTTCGGCTTTGAAACCTGCCATATTCCACTATACAATTTCTCGCCTCATCCACGTGAGCCTAAGCAACGCTCACACTCCACAAATTGGACCCATCTTTCTCACTCGCACGAAAAAATCATTTATGGGAGACACCACCCATTACTTGAAGTCACTCACTGCATCTCAAATTCTTCATCCTTCCCCAGTTTTAGTCACTGATCTGATCAAGAGATGCAAAGAGTGACTTCTGGACAAGGTCATAGAGAGCCAGAAGAAGCTCAAGTTAGTCAACCATATCAAGCACATCCTCCTCAAACAACCCAACCAAAAAATGTCTGCGACAGAGCTTGCCAAGCATAGAAAGCACCTGGGCATCCAGAGGGGAAGCAGACTTATCCCCATATTGAGAAGGTACCCATTAGTCTTTCAAGTAACTGAAGAAGAGGCATACTACTTCTATTTCACATTGACCCCCCAAGCACAATAGTTGCACTGGGAAGAAGTGAAAATTAAATCTCAAATGGAGGGCCTCTTAGTTGAGAATATCAGGAAGATTTTAATGATGTCTATGAGCAAAAGGGTATTGCTGGAGAAGATTTCCCACTTAGATACTGATATGGGTCTCCCCATGGATTTCAGAACTAATTTATGTAACAAGTATCCTGAATTTTTTGAGGTTGTTGATACAGATTATGGGCCTGCATTGGAGTTAACTTCATGGGATCCTTTTCTTGCAGTCTCTTTTGTAGAAAAGGCCTTGGAAGAAGCTAATAATATGGACAATGATCTTATACTTGACAGGCCTAGGAAGTTTAAGAAGTTAAATCTTCAAAATGGGTATAGTCTGTCTAGGAAACATAAACAACGTATTCTTATGTTCCAGGAAATGCCATTCATTTTGCCTTATTTAGACTGTACTAGTTTTCAACCAACTTCAATGGAGGCTGAGAAGCATGCCTATGCAATAATTCATGAGCTGCTAAGTCTTACGATGGAGAAGAGAACACTGGTTGATACTCTGACCTATTTCAAGCACAATTCAAGTTTTCTAACAAGGTGAGAGTGATCTCTCATGTTGAAAAGTGAATGGTTGGTTAGTTTTTAACTCGTGCTCTGAATAAATATGCAAAAAATCTTACCGTCAACTTTTTACCTATACACGTTTGTCATTCCATCCTTTGCATGAGTTTTGATGGAATAAAATAGTCACTACCATTAGATAGTCTGTTAAACTTTTATCTATTAAACATATTTGAGTTATGACTAGTTTCAATGTTTATATTGGAGGAAATAAATAAAATAATTACATTATCCATATTCTGAAAAATAAATATGAAAATATGAGGCTCATCATCTCATCAAATATGACTTATTATCTATGTGGAAAAAATACTTAGCTTTGCATATTTTTTTCCCCTTCCACCATCACAATGGAAATCCCACCCTTAGCCTAGAGGATTAGCTCAATTGGTTGAGTGACCCTTAATTGGACGAGTACCCGTAGTTAAAAAACATTTATCATAAGATTCAAGGTTCAAATCTTATTGTATCAAGTCAAAGAAAAAAAAATCCCAACATAAAATATCAATTGATCTATCTTCCTAAACATTGGAACCTTCCTTATGCAAAGACCTACCACTGGTTACCATATATTCTTGGTTCATGTAAAAATTAGCAGCAAGTGGTTCATTTTCTCTTCAGCCTCACTACAACATGGGTATCTTCAGGGACCTTCTAGGCCTCTTTATTAGTGTTGATTAAAACAACTTGGGTTTCACAAAAGAATTTGAATATAGTATTGTCTGTTTCTATTAAAAACTTTAAGATGATATAGCTTTCTGTATTTTTTGGGATAGAGGCTTTATAATGGTCATACTTTGTACCATAGCTTAGCTTATAAAATTTAAGTTAGGAGTACTTTATCTTATAGAGTTACGTTATGATGTAATAAAGTTAAGATACAATGGTTAAAATTATTTCAGTCACATGTTGGTGGTTGGGTGTTGAAGGGTTTATGTAACTTGTGTCTCCTTCATTCAGATGAAGGCTATGCAATGTTTCTCATGCCCTATGCTTAATGAATCATGTCGTCTTTCTCCCTTCTATCTGCAACTTTGAGAATATGTGTATATGTGTGTAATTATATAGGTTCTAGTGAAATCTTAGTGTTTTTGCATGGAAGAACTATTAACAAAGTAGGTCTTTGATTTTCCTATTTATCAAGGATTTTTGTTATTTTAATTAGAATGTTCATGAACAGGATTATTTCCCTCCAATATCACAACTAGAAGGGCTACCTCTAAAAATTCAAGATGCCAAAGGCAATGAGTGGATCTTTTAGTTTCGATTTTGGCCTAATAATAACAACAGGATGTATGTTCTAGAAGGGGTGACACCATGTATCAAGTGATGCAATTGCAAGCTAGTGACACAGGTATATGCCAGTTACTTATTAAGATTTGTTCGAAGAGAGTTATAAGAGGTTTGCAATTTTTTTTTCCAAAGTAATTAATACTCTTGGGAGGAGATCTTTATCCCATTTTATATTTTGTTATTTTCCTGAATGGCATTCTATCCCTGAAGATTAAGCTTTGTTGATAGATGTTGTTCATTGTTTCCATTTAATTTAAAACTTTTGTTGATCACCACATACTTTCTACTGATCAAATTGAGATAGCCTGGAATAAGATTCTTCCTGGTTGGTCTGTATTTTTTTCATTATGTTCCCATTCCAGAGTTAAGAAATTACGTACAATGCAGATGCTTGCATATTTTTCAGTGTTGTCAAGAGGTCAATACCCATCATGATTGATAGTTCACTTCTTAAACCTATCAATTTTGAGAATGATGCTTTGATTGAAAAAATGTCATAGTTATGGAATTTTTAATGCCCATTATATTAAGTCAAATCGTGGTGTTTTTAACTGGATCGTTAGTTAGAAAAATATGGGTAATATTTTCACAGGCCATGTCTTCTGTGATCATATTTGTGTTAATGTTGTTTTCTAGATATCAATTTTATTTCAGGTGCTCTTTAACTCTTCAATTCCGTCTGCACCTAAATTTTCATCATGCACAACGTAAACATTTGTTGCTACTAATCCAAATTTAGTCCAGGGCATGTTTGCACCCACACTGTTATTCTCTATCCAAAATCATGGTCTATGTTAGGATCCACGCTCAACTGGTAAGAGAGGAGCACTACAAGAATCAAGTGGAAATTTGAAGCTTCCAAATCCTCATTCTGTTTTGGGAAATTCTTCAAGGAATTTACATATTGAGGCATGCAAATCTTTAGGTCTACACACATGTATTTTTCCATCCACAACTTCAACATTTGCAAGCCAGAGCATGGCATCAATCCAATGCACATTTGGAACTTTGGCATCATTATCTATAGATCAGGGCCTCTGTATGTGCAGAGGATAGATTGCCTCTATGGAAGAAAACAATGGTAGATGTTTAATTGAAGAACCAAGCAATGCAAGGCTTCAATAGCCTTGATTTGAGACCAAGTCAGTAGAAGAAAGAGTGTCTCAAGAGCCCCTCGTTGAAACCAAGTCAATAGAACAAGTAATTTCTCAAGAGCCTCATGTAGTGCCCAAAGAAAATGAAGAGAGAGGTCAAGATCCTGAAATAGCAAGTGGATTAAAAAAATATGTCCGAGTGTCTTCTTCTCAAATTAACTTTGAGAAGGCTGGTACCAGTAGAGAAACATCTAGCATTCCCAAAAAACACTATGATCCAGATGAATTCTTTCGGGTTAATAATAAAATCTATCAAAAACTAGGTAAGATAGGCAGTGGTGGTAGCAACAAAGTACACAAAGTTATATCATCAGACTGTAGCAAATATTCTACTAAAAAAATCAATCTAAAAGGTCGTGAATATTCTAATACATACAATCTTTGTCAGGAGATGGATTATCTCACCAGGTTGCGTGGAAAGAACTCTATTATACAGTTAATTGACTATGAGATTACAAACAAAAAATGTATTCAGCAGTGTGATGAGTCTTGGTCCTCAGGGAGGTCTTGGCAAGGGAATAGGAGGGAGGGCTCAACCTCTGCCATATGCTAAGAGTGCTCTAGCACATATTCCACCATTCACATCTTTGAGTAATAGGCGAATAGTTACAGGTTCGATTTCAGGTTGTAGTTTTGACTGGATGCCAGTTGGTGCGAGAGATGAAATTTTGACAAGGACTTATGCTGCATAAAAAACTTATTTGCAAAATCATGCTTCTTGGAAAGAAATTTTTTGGATAATGACAAAAGAGAGTTTAAGGATTCATACTCATCAGGTGACAGAGGTGGGAAGACTGCAAATGTTGAATTTCAACTGCAAGAAAATTCTTCTCAAAGAATTTTGAGTTCACAATTCACTGAGGTTCAACTTAGGAAAAAGGATGAAATGGAAATCAAATAATATTACAGGTGCATTCCTTTACAAAGCTTCCATGCATTTTCATTATGTCTTTTAGAGAAGTCGACAAGGTTCCTTGATTTTTTCTTAATTTTGCATGGCATACCATCCAGTGTGAGAGATTTGAAGGAGGTAGATTTTTGTGTAGATAAACTTAAAGCACCATTGTTCCATTCAACTATGGGTTCGATTTGGATATTAGATTATTTTGTCAAGAAATATGTTGAAATTGATCTTCTGGGGAATCTACATACACATTGATGCAAGTTCGAGCCTTTCTTGCTAAATCAAGGACAACTTACTGAAGGGTATTTTGAAATTTTGTGTTTTTTCTTATTCAAGTTTGAGTTTATTTCAAGATTGATATGGTCTATGGTCATGTGCGATTATGAATTATAACTATATATAATTTTGATGTTTCTAGGTTGGAGACTGTACTATTTTCATTGGAGGATGCTATTATTGATGCGCCCAAGGCTCTTGAGTTCCTTAGCAGGATTCTCGCAAAACTGGTTGTTGAAGGGATATTTTTTATTAAAGATATAGAAAGGGAAATCAAGGATGGAGGTACATAGCCAAGAATCTTATTAGAAACGAGGGGGTTTTGAGGTATTTCTCAAGAAGAAAATTTCAATGTAGTCTGCTCACAATTTTAATGCCTGATCAATTTTGTGGTTTATCTGTGATCTCTCATGTTGACAAGTGAATGGTTGGTTAGTTTTTAGCTTGTGCTCTAACTAAATATGCATAAAAATATTACTGTCAACTTTTTTCCCATACACGTTTGTCTTTCCATCCTTTACATGAGTTTTGATGGAATAAACCAATCTCTACCATTAGATATTTAGTAATACATTATTGGCCTTAAAGGAGATTCTTGTAGAGATATACATGAATTAAACAAAAGGATCTGAAATATTAATCCTTATTTGAGGGGGCATGGGGTGGATGTATTGATTTAAATATTAAATACTATTGAAAAACATGGATTTGATGCTGAAGTGTCTTCCCTGTTGCAAAAATTTTCCAGCTCATTTGTGCCTGTTCCCATGGAGACTGATTTAGAACAAAAAACAATTAGATAAGTGGATGGATATGAATCATCAAGGGTGACATCTGAGTTAGGGGTTGATACTTCTATTGAAAAATTGTCTTCAAACATGGAATTATTTCTCCCAGATTGTATAAGCAATGTTACATGTCTCTTAGAGAATATTTTGCATAATATAGATACATGGGTGTTTATTGAGAAAAAGGGTATAGAGGCTATGCTGCAACTGTTTGATTTATGCCTCTTACCATTGTCATTTCATGGTGGCCATAATATTGTTGTTTCATTTAAGAAATTTCCACCGCAACACTCATATCCTCTTATAAGGGTTATTTGTACTACTTTGAGAGAACACATGAAACCTGCAAATGAATTCATAGATTTGTTGGCTAGAACAAAGTTGGCAGATATTGAGGTAGCACAACACATATGAACCTTGAGATGCATTTCAATTCTATATGGTATTTAATCCTTTTCAACACATTTATTGTTCAAAAGCACAACAACAATGATGCCTAAAATTGGTTATGGGGATGCAGACATATTGAAGCATGTGGGGATGGTGTACAAATAAATAGTTTGGTAGAAATATCTTGTTAGTGATTCAAAAGTAGATGCAAATAAAGAGGTTGAAAAGGACTTGCAAGTGAAAATTTGGCACCAAATGTCGCAGGTACATAAGTTGGCAATGAAAATAACACAGTTTCAGTTGTTCGACATGTGAACCCAATGTCTATGAGGAATGTGCTTGATTATCATTGGTCGATTGAACCCTAATATATTTTTGTTATGAAAACAAAACTTCATCACCATAAAAAACAGACCATGGTATCGAAGGGATTTCAAGAATGTGCCTTGGTTAGCTTGGGCGACTATAGATGCATCAAAGGTTGACATTGGAGGCTCTGTAAGTGTAGGAGAAACATCTCAATCCAAAAAAATTAAAAGGATGTCACTTGATCTCTTGGACTTTGACAATATGAATAAGGTTGTGTCTGCAATGTGATTGTCTTATGTGACACTTGTGAAGGTTTTGGTAGTTCACAATTGACATTGTGATGATATAGGATTTCTTAGTGCAACAACCAGGAGTGTAATACAACAATGGTGAATTATTTCTATGATCATGGTACAATTAAAAGTATTTTTGACTACTTTTGAAGCAACAATTCATTTACCATGGATAGTACCATTATCTCATAGCAAGGAATGGAAACAGAAAATGACAAAGATATTGAAAATGACAAGCAAGAGCATGTGCCTTGGTTTTTATAGACATACGAAACTATTGCATGCTTTTGGGGTACCTTGTGAATTCTTATTTGTTGTTAATTGTGCCCTCTGCATCACAAATTTTAGTGCAACCAGGTTTTGGAGGCTCCGTCATTGTTCCAAGGGATCGAGAGGGTTTTTTCTGCACCCTAGCAGATCAAGTTATCAATGGTGTTCTATCTATCTGGAGCATTCCAATGTTTTTTCGTTGCAATCCAAATTTAATTACCTTTGTTTCCATTATTACCTTCATTAGGAAGAAATGTTTCAAATTTTTGTGAACATGTAAGAGAGAAAAAGAGGGAATCCCTTTAGTAAGTGGCAGTCATTATCTAAACCAAATGAAGTTGTTGGATTGGGTTTAGAAAACATACATTCCTTTGGTAAGGCTTAGACAACCAATAGTCTATAGAGGTTGATTTATAAGAAATTCATACACAGGAAAGTGATTATTCGTAAGTATATAAAACCACTATTAATGGAAGATTGGATCAGATAGGTTGTCTTGTTGATCGTCACATTGTAGATCCAGGGAATCCGTTACTTGGCACATGCAATATATCCAATCTCCACACCTATTTGGAACCAAAAAATCCATTACTTGTCACAACAAAAGATCCAATTAAAAAACCTATTTGGAATGAGGGATAACAAAGTGAGGTAGAGTTAAAGTTATCATAGAGGGAAGCATAATAGTGTAAGGAATATCTAGTACAACTTTAGAAGAATTACATCAGGCTTAGAGAGGAGGATGATTCTTTTGTTTGGTCAAAGAATCTTACCATAGGGGTATATACTCTGAGGCTAGTATATAATTCTATATTTGTAGATAATTCATGAGGAGAAGCCTCGTAGTGGAAGAAGCTCTAGAAGTTCAAAAATATTAAAAAAGCTAAGTGATTAGATGCATATATACCTATGAGGGGTATCATGTTCAATTTTTAAATACTGGGTTTTGAATAAAGACTTAAAGGGTTGTAAGGCATTGCATCTTATGGTGTTTTGATGTATTTGGCTTGCCAAAAAATCTGACATATTTCAAGGTAAGGTTTAGTAATCGTTTCAATGTGTCTCCAAGTCATGACTAAGATTTCAAAGTAAAAAAGCCCCTAACACTGGTAAAGAAAGGACATTGATCCATATTTCTATTGTTAAGAGTGGGAATGGTGTTATTTCAATTTTCAACAGCGTCAATCAAGGTCAACAAGCATAATATGTTGCAGGAGGTATCCTATACCTGAATGATTCTATTATGCTCATATCTTAGAAAATTAAAGCATTTATTGGTAGAGGCTCTAACATTTGTGATGAAATAAAGGCATTAAATTTTTTGTTAACAGTAGCAGTAGAGGAGAGGTGACTAAATTCTAGGTCTTTGGGGATTCCTTGGTTATCAATTGGTTGAATGGAGCTTTAGGATGGAAGAATTGTTTTCGCAACCCATTCTGGAGTAGTCGAAGAAATCAAGGCATAGTTCTTGAAGATATCATTCCATCATATTTACAAATAATTTAAGTTAGAGGCTAATGGACTGTCTAAAGAAGGCTTGCTAATGACGCAAAACGATGGTTTAACAATATGGGAAAGCAATTATGGTGTAAGAATCTAGGAGAGGTCATTGCAAGAACTAGGCTCGTGACTATATATATATATATATATATATATATATATATCACTTATAGATCTCAGTCAAGTATTGTCTTGTGCTTTCGTTCTTTGTAGGAGTTATCCTCTACCTTAGTGATTCTATTATACTCATATCTTTGAAAATTAAAGCATTTATTGGTACAGGCTCTAACATTTGTGATGAAATAAAGGCACTAATTTTTTTGTTAACAGTAGCAGTAGAGGAGAGGTGATTGAATTCTAGGTCTTTGGGGATTCCCTTGTTATCAATTGGTTGAATGGAGCTTTAGGATGGAAGAATTTTTTTCGCAACCCATTCTGGAGTAGTCGAAGACAATCAAGGCACATTTCTTGAAGATACCATTCCATCATATTTATAGATAATTTAAGTCAGAGGCTAATGGACTGTCTAAAGAAGGCTCAATAATGATGCAAAACGATGGTTTGAAAATATGAGAAAGCAATTATGGTGTAAGACTCTAGGAGAGGTCATTGCAAGAACTAGGCCTGTGAATATATATATATATATATATATATATATATATATAAGTCAAGTATTGTCTTGTGCTTTCGTTCTTTAGTCCTTAGGTCCACCTTATTTAGTATAATTTCTAACATTTGTACAAACTTTTTCAGCTGATAGGTACCCCAATAAGAAATTTAGCACAACAACATTAACACTTGCATATTCAACATGTACGACTAGAAAAGTTCGCATGAGTCCTTCCTATTATCACTTTGTACTTATTTTTATGCTTGTGAAATAACCGTTTAGGTTGACCCTAATTTCCACCAATAGAACTACTGAGTTTACACCATATGAAAATACTTGAATTCTATTGATGGAAAAATAATTGCCTCTTTTATTATTTGAAGCATCCATTGTGTCTATATACTATTCATAAACATAAATTTTTTAAAAATAGGAGTGAAAAAACATCTTGCACAAAGCAATAATTAGATCATTCTAACAAGCCAAGAACCTTCAAATTATTAATGACACTATTGCGCAAAGATGCAGATAATGGACATTTAACACATGCCTCAATCTTGATAGAATATAAAATTTTGAATGATTTGTTTAAGGTAAATGTACTCCACAACATGCTATATTGTGATATGTGTATGCACATATTTTCTCAAGCTCCACACAAAAGAAGGTTTGAGAACTACAGAAAAATATTTATGATGTTACTTGTTCACAAATTTGAGAAAGCCTCAAGGGTTACGATCAAAATCTAGAAATTTTGTTTCCTAGTGGAATGTGAGACATTCTTGGATTTGTATAACGCTTCAATTCTTGTTTAGGATCTAGGTAATTGTGAATGAATAAAAGCTTTCTATCATTGTTCTATATTGGATTCCCATTCTCTCTAAGTTATCAAAGGCAAGTTAAAACCTGATTAGACTAAGGGATAACATATTTCATTACAAAACTTTAACCTTACAGGGAAGTGCACTACACTTGTTTGATACTTCCACACATTTTGAGGGCATGCCAATAGAAATGTCAATGTTATTGGATACACTGGCATTGGTTAGTTTTAGAAAAGTTATCTTTGTCAAATATGTTGGTTTCATGAAGTAATATTTCCAACCAAGAGGATAAAGACTTGGCATGTCTAGGACATAGTGGTGTTATTTCTTGCCTGTATTTGTGATTTATTAGCATTCCAACACTAATAACTTCATTACGTAGTTTTCTGTTTAGTAGTATATTACAATAGTGACTTGTTAAAGGAAAATGATTCTAGTTTGTTTGAACGTCATCAACTGGAAGGAAATCTAGCTTTGAATTAGAAAAATGGAATATATTCTAAAAAATATGTTTTTGAATCAAATATAGGCCCGTTGCTTGATCATTTAAAAAAAATCAGTCACGACAATAAACACTGATTTTGGACACGATGAATTACATAACTCTCCAACTCAAAAACAAGTTAGCATATTCAGTTTTGTCTACATCAGAGAAAAATGATTGAGTAACATTAAGTTTGCTTTGAATATTTATAGAACCATTTTAGAGATTATAAATGGAAATTGTGTGTGTTAATCTTGCTCAATTAATTATAGGGAAAACAAGGGGCATACATAATTTGTTGCTTTATGGGAACTGGATTCCTTTTCCTTTGGAATCATATGTTGATAATTGAATATTACTATATTGAAGCTATATTCCTTGTTAGTATCACAATTTACAAAGTCTTGTCTTATTCCTTTTTAGTTTCTTGTTGTAATCTTGTGTCAACAATACTTTGCTCCACCCATTAGATTTATACTAACTAGTTTTATTGTTGAAGTGTCACTGCTTAGAGATAACTAGAGGAAACGATACAAATACAAAAGTGCAGCATGAGACATTCTTATTAGAAATTGCTAGCTATGTTGTGTTTATTTGTGACATTCTATTTGCTTTGTTTATATAGGTCAACTGGCCACATAGTGGCCACTATTTCCCAACTAAAGAAAACTTGTTCGAGTTTCTTGCTTTTATGGGGAAAAATGACATGAAAAATATTGTTGATGTTGAGGTATATATAGTATAAATCATTTATAGTCTACTTTAGTTTATATTAAAGTGTTCATCGACTTTCATGTCTTATACTCTGCATTGTAACTTTTTTTGTTTTCTTTTTGCAGAAAATGGACGCAATATTGATGGTAAGAAGCACAGATTGAAGAAAGAGGGGAACAATAACACTAGAGTGACAAAGAGAGAGAAGTTTATTGGTCTAGTGGTACCCGTAGAGAAAATATCCTGCATAAGACACATTGATAAAGACTGATGGTCAAGTTTTCAGAGTTGGTGAATTCACTTGCAATTCCTTGGCAAGATAATGATAATGTTTTGAAGTGATGAACAATATTTTATCTGTAAATTGTACTCCAACCAATATTAAGTTGGAAACTCATATTGTAATACTTGACATTTTATATAATATAATTTGTGGTTGGAATTATTTATAGTTACACTTGATATTACTTGGTATTGTAATTAACATATGTAAATTTGTGCTTTCATATTAGATGAACATGTAAATTGTATGACATTTTTTAAAAATTTAGTTGCAAAATCATACTAATTAATTTATGTTGATTAATAATAAGTATATAAAATCAGTCTAAAACTTTTAAAATAGTAGTTTATATTGATTGATGATGAACACAAATAAAATGAATATACGACTAAATTAGTCATTTATAATGATTATTAATGAAATTAAATGAAATGAAATGAATATAAACTACTAAATTTTTTGTTTAAATAATGAATAAATGACTACTACAAATGATAAATTCGTGACTACAAATGACGACTAAATTTTGCATATATACGAATATTAGTAGCTAATTTATAGTATCTTATGACACGACTAAAATTTAGTCATATTTCTTCGGTCATTAATTGGTTTCAAACAATGACTAAAATTTGCATATATATGACTATTAGTAGCTAATTTACAATATCTTATAACACGACCAACATTTTGGTCATATTTCTTTGGTCATTAATGGATTTTCTTGGGTGATCATATAGTCATATATTTTGTTGTATATTTGGTCATTAATTGTGACAATTAATGACCAAATCAAAGATTAAATCAATGACCAAATCAATGACCAAATTAATCACCAAATCAATTAATAATTTAATGATCAAATCATTGATTAAATTAATGATAAAATCAGTGACTAAATCAATGACTAAATTAATGACTAAATTAGTGACTAAATTAATGACCAAATATACAACTAGACAACAAAATTGAGATAACCAATTAATGACTGAGCTAAAAACAACCAAAATTTGGTCGTGTTATAAGATACTGTAAATTAGCTACTATTGGTCACCGACTGAACAATAGTCGTTTATATGCAAATTTTAGTCCTTTTTTTAGTAACTAATTAGCCATTTTCTACTAGTGTTATAGGTGAAAAACTTCTAGTTCAAACAATATTGCCATAACTTGATGATGAAGGAAAAATCATATTGGAACCTAAAGCAGTCACGGAAACAAGAACTAGACAGCTACGAAATTGATCAATTTTAGAGTATCTCATCAAGTGGAAGAAATTACCCACTGAAGATTCTACATGGGAGGATGAGAATTTTATACAGAAGCACTCAGAGCCACTCAAGTGTTGAGGACAACACTTTTTTGAAGGAGAGGGGCATGTTAGGTCCCTATATTACTAGTGTAGTCCCTTATTGTTGTTATTGTAGCCCCCTTATTGTTATTGTTGTACCCCAGTAACCCAAATTTTGTTATTATTGTGCCATTACATTATTATTGTTAGGTCGGCTAGGATTATATTGTGACCCCATGGAATCCTATATATAGAAGGAGGTTTTTTCATTTGTATCATCCAAGAATTGTTCATTTATGTAATGTAAAGGAGGTTTCCACATCGAAGTGGCTTATTTCTAAGGCATTGATCTCTCTTTTATTCTATTTTTGGAGCTGGTTTCATAACAGATTGATACACTGTTTGATAGTGGTTTACAAGAAAATATTATTTCACAGGACATTGTCAAGAAGTTAAATTTAGAGACCATTCCACATACTAGACCCTATCCTTTAGGTTGGGTATGTAAGAATGAATAATTACAGTTTGCAAGGAGGTGCAGCCTTAGATTTGCAACCACTAAAAACTTTCTTGATGAAGTTAAAATTGATGTAATTCTGCTTGATATTTGTGGTATAGTTTTGGGAAGCACATATCTTTACGATAGGAGAGAAATCTTTCATCGACATGAGAATAAGTATCACTTGTTCAAGAATGGGATTGAGTGCATTTTTAGAGCGCATAGTAAGAAGATGAGTTTGTCTCTTATGAATGTTGGGAAGATGAAGAGAATTGAGAATGCTAGTCAAAATTAAGCTTTGTTAATGTTCAAGCATGAATATGGTGTGAATGAGGCCTTTCAAGGAAATGCATCAAATGAAAAATATGATTTCATTGAGGTTGCTAATAACTAGGTAACAAATTGCACCTGACACGTCGGGAATCTCATTACTGCAGGGAAAATTTGTTTCCCCACGTGGCCGACAAAGCCCGAAATTGTAGGAAAGATTGCGGAAGGTGTGATTTGTAGGACATATAGTGAAAAACTTGAAAATATCATAAATTTTGCAGTTTTTAGCCTTTTTGGGAGCAGGATGAGGCTAGACATGGGTTTTGATAGTTCTGAAGCCATTGGAGCTACTATTGAATCCCTTTGAGCACTATAATCTAATGTAAACACCATTTTTTGAGCATAATGAAAGAGGCCAAACCATTGAAAATTGGACCAGGAGATGTAGCCCAGGAGGGGTGAACTCCTTCATCATTTCCTGTGTTGTGTTTATTGTTATGGTGATGTTGTCTCTTGTTTTCTACAAAAACTGAATTATTTATTCAAGTTTATGTGTTTAAGAACTAGTGATAAGAAGGTTAAAAACCTAATTAATCACTTGCAAAATTTACATAATCCTCAAGTAATTTCACATACAGATCAATATCATTATATATGAATATTTTTAATAAGTGAAAATAATTTCCCCCACTCTACAACCCAGTATAGGGTGGTTGTGTGAGGGTTAGATGTTAGATGTGTATAGTGTAGGCCTGAGATGTAATATACATATCACATTAAAGCATGAAATGTGAGATATTTCTTAAATTAAATATTTTTTATATTGTAATTTATTTTATTAATAAAATTACTAACAATTTTTTAGATAAAAGAAAATATATTATACATATCAAATTAAAATACAAAACATATAAATAGTACTTATAAATTAACATCCATTTTACCATATAAATTAAAATAATGATTCCATAACCTATCTTAAATTTAATTAATAAGTGGATACAAATTTAATATTTACAATATAGCAAAAAATTTAATCATGAATATTTACCATGGATATTATTAGCTTCTAAATGAGATTTTTTACAATACCAAGAAGAGAAAGATAGAGGGAGGGAGGGAAAGAGACAGAGGAGGGAAGAAAATCATAATACCAAAGGCTAATACCATGGTTTATCAATACCATGGGTAATCTACTAAGGCTTTTGATTATTATGTCATGGATCTAGGCTTTTAATTATTCTCTTACAATACCATGGGCCAATACCATGGTTATTAATACCACATGCCCAAAAACTATATTTTATTTCAAAATTAAAATATTTTACAAATACTTTATTTTAATTTAATTTTATAATATTTTTAAATTAAATCTAAAAGCAAAAAGGTTATAATTACTTTTAAGGTATATCTAAACCCTCCATCCTCGCGACTACTAAAATATTCCAATCCAGATTAAATTGAGCTTTTAATAAATTAAAATTGAGAATAATTTTATATATACATACATGAAATTTATATAATATAAATAATATTATAAAAGAACCATGATAGATGCATATTAACCAAGGATCAAAGCGAAGAGAGAAGGAAAAGTGACTAACAATGATAAGGGTAAGATATTGCATGATTCTTTAATTAAGTTTTTTATTATTGTATTTTCTTTGACATGATTGATCCAAAATATAGGTTTAATCTTTTACAACCAATTATGTTTTTTTTTTTTAAATTTAGATACTTTCTTAAATAAAATACAATGGGATCATATTTAAGAGAGAGAGTGATATGGAGGGGGAATAAATTCGGGGAGAGATACATAGAGGTGGGAGAAATAGGGAGAAGGAGGGAGGAAGAGAGAGAGGAGGGGGGAGAGAGGAAGAGAGATGGATTTGGAGGGGGAAATAGATTGAGGGAAGAACAAATACATTGAGAGATAAAGGTGGAAATAGAGAGAGAGTGACAAGGGCGGGATGAAGATGGAATGAGGGAGAGAGGAGATGAGGGAACATAGAGAAAATGAGAGGGTAGAGATAAGGAAAGAAGGGGAAGACAGAGACAAGGAGACATATATATGGAGGGGGAAGAGAGGGGGAGTGCGAGAAGGAGAGAGGGATGGAGGTAGTGATAGAGTTGGAGGGTGGAGAGAGAGTGTGTGTGTGATGTGGGGGAGAGACAAAGGGAGGTGGGGGAGAAAGGAATTGAGAGAGAGGAGAGAGAGGGGGAGAGAGAGATGGAGTTGGAAGGGGAAGAAAGATATAGAGATAGAAAGGTAGAGAGGGAGAGGGAGTAACAAGGGAGAGATGGAGAGACAGCGTGAGAGAGAGAGAGAGAGAAGGGGAAGATAGAGATACAAAAGGGGAAGAGATAGAGGAAGAGTGAGATATATAGATATGGAGAGAGAGAGTGTATGTTTTGGGGGTGAGAAGGAGAGATAGGGGGAGATTGAGATATAGATGGAGGGGTGAGAGAGGGAAGAAGAGAGAGGCAAATAGAGGGGGGAGGAAGAGAGATATATATGGAGATAAAAGTGGAAGAGAGAGAGAGAGAGAGAGAGAGAGAGAGAGAGAGAGAGAAGGGGAAGAGAGAGAGAGGGAGAGGAAGAGGGAGGGAGAGAGAGAGAGAGAGAGATAAGGGGAAGATAGATAGAGGGACAACGAGATATATATGCAGATAGATATGGAGAGAGTGTGTTTATGTTTGGGGATTGAGACAGAGAAACAATGGGAGATATACATATACATGGAAGGGGCAGAGAGAGAGAGAGAGAGAGAGAGAGAGAGAGAGAGAGAGAGAGAGGAAGAGGGAGATATAGATATATAGATAGATAGATATGGAGAGAGAGAGTGTGTGTGTTTGTATGCTTGAAGACTGATATAGAGAGATAAAGGAGAGACATAGGGAGATATATATATATATATATATATATATATATATATATATATATAGAGAGAGAGAGAGAGAGAGAGAGAGATGTGTTTAGGGGGATGAGATAGAGAGACAAATAAGGAAATATGGAGGGAGATATATATAAAGATGACAAGGGGAAAGAGGGAAGTAGAGAAATATAGATAAAGGGAGAGAGAGAGAGAGAGAGAGAGAGAGAGAGAGAGAGAGAGATGGGGAGAGAGAGAATGAGAGAGAGAGAGAGATAGAGACAGAATGGAAGGTGGAGAGAGGGAAGAATAAATAGACACAAAGCGACAAATACAAAAATAGAAGTTAAGTTACATCTAGGAATTCATGAATATTTTGGTTTTTCGTAAAATAGATGTATTGATTTCAGTGTAGTTGTTGATTTCTAATAATAATTGATCGCTTGCACTAGATGCATTGATTTAATTGTAGATTTAGATTTCTAATCCTATTTAATACCTTACACTACATGAATTTATTTCAGTGTAGATTTTGATTTATACTCCTATTTTATTGCTTGCATTGGATGCATTGGTTTCAATGTAGATACTGATTTCTAATCCTATTTGATCACTTGCACTAGATACGTTGTTTTCAGTGTAGATGTCGATTTCTAATACTATTTAATACCTTAAACTAGATGCATTTATTTCAGTGTAGATATCGTTTTCTAATCATATTTAGTACCTTACACTAGATGCATTGATGTCAATGTAGATGTCGATTTCTACACCTATTTGATTGCTTGTACTGGATGCATTGGTTTTATTATAAATATTGATTTCTAATCCTATTTGATTGCTTTCACTAGATGCATTGTTTTCAATGTAGATATTGATTTCTAATCGTATTTTATTGCTTGCACTAGATACATTTATTTAAGTGTAGATGTTGATTTCTAATCCTATTTGATTGTTTGCACTAGATGCATTGATTTCACTATAGATGTTGATATCTGATTTGATGCAACTAGATGTATGATGTACATTAATTTCAAAGTAATTTGATTAATATTATGTGTTGATTTCAGTGTAAGCACATCTCTTCCCCTTCATCTATATCTCTAACTCTCATTGCCTCTCATTATTTATATCTCTATCTCACCTCCAAAACATACACACACTCTCTCCATATCTATCTACTTCTTTCTCTCCTTCCATTTCCCCCCCCTTCTCTCTCTCTTCCCCTTCTGTCTCTCTCTAACACTTCTCTTTATATATATATATATATATATATATAGATATTCCTCCTACCCTGTCTTTGCCTCTCTCTTCTTCCCTCTCTCCTCCCCTCCATCTATATCTCTATATTATTAGAAATATGAGAGAGATGAGATGAGAAAACGATTGTGAACACAACAAATCACATTATATTTTTATTGATCATCACAATTACATCTATAGGATGTAAATCACTAACTTCCACATATCTAGATCCTAAGACAGTGGATCTACGATTGTGACATGACACAACAACAACTCATACACATGGGAAACAACCACATATAGAATAACACCTCAAAATACTCATTGAAAACCTGTAATACACATGACACGCACGACATGGAAGCATTACTTCCAACACCCTCCCTTAATGCTTACATGTAGAAAATATAGAAAACATACATTACAACAATAAATAAATCTTTGTTATATTTGTCTGATATGGTCATCACGAGCACTCATATCCACTCTGAAATCTCAAGGTTTCCACTTTATTCTTCACCACACTTTCGAGCTTCCCACTTGATCGTTTTAAGACATAACCGCTTCAGACCATCGTTGATGTGCTTTGCAAAATTTACGCTTCTCAACCTCCCGGAGCGCAATGGGTCATTCTCAATACTAAACCATCCTATGGAACTACCACCATCTGTGAATCCACGACCGTCCACAACCTTCATCAGTTATCTAGGACATCATTTTGGATATAGAATGTCTTTAACACAAAATTCTACAACTTGAGCTTTTATAAAATAACCTATAGTGATGCTCTCATAACACGATGAGTCACACCAGCTTGAACTTATTAAGAAGTACCCGTGGCTAATTCTTTGGGAGCATGACATGTCACATTAATGTGTTGAATAGTTGGCATGTTATTTTTCATTAATGCTTATTTATCTTGTAACATTTTCTGAGTATTCTAAATATTCTTTAGATGTTTTAGAAACTCTTAATAAACCATAAAACTTGATGCAAAATCCTTTACAGTGAGACAACAGATGTAACTTAACCATTGTTTTCTTATTAAATATAACCCTCGTACTTCACAAAATTTTAAAAATTAAATATAAATTCCAATATTTAAAAAATGAAATATAATTTACAATATTTTAAGTTTATGGTTATTTTATTTTATTTTCATAAAAAGTTAAAGGGTATTGTGGCTTTATAATTTTTTTTAATGTTTTGTATGGGGTTTTGTGTTTAGTTATAATTTTATAAGAGTGGATGAATATGAAAACCAACTATATAAGAGATAAAGCATATCTCATAAAATGTGGATGTTTGACCAAAACTCACATAATTTTGGTAATACCATCTCATACTTTTTCATTCAATATTAAACCACATTTTTCATTCAACATTAAATAACAAAATTATTTGTAAATTTAAAATTTATTGAATAAAAAAATTCATATAATCTTTATATAATAAATTCAATCATTCCTAATTGACCATCCATCCTATAGACCATTTATCTTGTAACATTTACTTTTAAGTATTCTAAAAATTCATTAAATTTTCTAGAAACTCTTAATAAACCATAAAACTTGATTCAAACTTCTTTACAGTGAGATAATACATCAACTTAACAATTATTTTTCTATTAAATATAACTCTCATAATTTATAACTTTAAAGAATTAAATGCAATTTATAATATTTTAAGTGTTATGGTTATGGTTATTTTATTTTAATTGAGGAAAAAATTTAAAAGTATCGTTACTTTTTAATATTATATTATTTTATTTTTGGTAGTTTTGTATTTGGTTTAAAGTTGATGAGGAAGGATTGAAAATGAAAAGATTTACATATTGAATGAAAACTACTTTAATTTTGATGATTTTTTTTTTCAATATTGAAATTATTTTTTTAATTTAACATTTAAAAAAAACCCTTGCCCCAGTCAATGATGGACCAAATCTAGTGCAATTCTAGGTGAGGATATATTATTGTTAAACACATTAGGACATTGCTTTAGGATACCATTTTTCCATTTAACATTAAAATTATTATTTTAACTTGAATATTTTATAATTATAAGAGGTTGTTAAACGATGCCATAAATTTATTTGGATGACAATTTTCTTGCCAGAATAAAAGAAAAAAAAAAAATTCAAAATGCTGGAGTGTTTGATTTGTTTTTTTATTATGGAAATAGATTTAGCACTATCAAAAACCCGGAACACAATTTCCTGATTTTGTCATAATGTTACCAAAATTTCTATTAATTTCGAGATTAATGTGTGGGTTTTTTGAAACTACCCTTAACCGTAGGAATTTCCATTATTTTTTAAGCTAATTTGTAGGTTTTTTGAAACTACACTTAACATACATTTTCATTATTAAATTTCTATTATTTTTGGGGCTGAGTTTAACTGTATGAATATTTTAAACATATTAACCATAAATGTTGTGCTTTACAATGAATTAAACCACTATTTTATACATATTATCTGGAAATGTTGTTCTTTACAACTGAATTAAACCACCAACGTTACTATTTTGGTCAGGCCACGAGGATTAACTCCTCGAACTAAGCTAAAGGTGAGTCATGGATGGTTGTATCCAACTTATTCACGTCCTCGCCATAGAACATGGTGCCCCAAAACGAGTTAATCTGGTCAAAATATACTAATGAGAAGAATTCCTAAATGCAGCGGGCCAACCCTATATTTTAGTGGCATTACTATATATACAGAGGAATAAAATCAAATAAAGTACAGTAGTTATCCTCAGGTTGATAACCTCAGGACAACCACGACCGTTGATATCATGGAGTGCTGCAACCAACGAAAATCCAATGCTTCTACGTTGGAAGCAATCTTTCCAACGGTGGAAGATTATATTTTGCAGAAACTTCAGATTCAAGATAGAGATCAAGATCAGAAACGTGGAAAGAAGAGGAAACTTGATGGCGAAGTCTACACCACTGAATGGAGAGAAGCCGTTATTCATGTTGCAGAAAGGGTTCCAATGGGTGTTTTGATCAAGGAGTTCAACAGATATTATAAGAGCGGAATAATTTCTTCTGTTCGAGATATTAAAAGAGATGTTAAGTCCTCTATTCAAAAGGGAAAAGAAAAGGAAGGTGAACCCATTCATATTCCCCAAGATGTTTTAACTATGATTTTTCTCCGACTCCCTCTTCATGATTTGCTGGCTTGTAGATCGGTAAGTGATTACTGGGCTTCTGCGTGTGCTTCCAAACTTTTTCAAGAAAATTATAGCAGTACTGAAAAATGCATCGTGATTAACAACCACAACTTAGACATGTGGGTTTTTAGCATTATCTCAAAGAGCTGGTTTTTGTTGAAGGTCCCTTGTAATTGGGAAACCATGGGCATGAAAACTCTGGGCATCAAAGCTAGCAGTGAAGGTTTGTTTTTGGTAGCTCGATCTGACTACACATTGCATGTTGTTAATCCTCTCACGGCCCAGGTCAAAAGTTTGCCCATGATCTCTCCTACTACACGTAGCCGTGGTCCATTTCTGAACCTTCTTGTTGTCCATGGAACAGCAGAGATGGAGACTGACAACAACACAGGGCATTTTAGAGTTTTTCTTTTTGGTAATTGGAATCGTGATGGCAAGAGTCTTCTTCACATTGCACGATATAATTCCATAACTGAGATGTGGACATTGAAGCCACTTTGCCCCTTTATGGGTTATGTTCCTGTCAGATCTCAGAGTTTTCCATCCCCTTTATGGAGTTATAAAAATGACACTGTTATTTATGGCTTCTCAGCAATCTATCAATATTTTCATTATTTGTGTAATGATCCTGTAAATAACAATGGCAAAAATCCCTATGCTGAAGTCCATACTGGTTTGGTAGAGAAATTCCCAGAAACAATTCAAATGGAAAAGCATGATGGAGAAACATGTCACAGTAATGTTGCTTTACCAGTTGTGATCCCCCATATTAGTGGACAGATCCATTTAGGAATGATATTCATTGGAAGAATAAAGCAAAATGATGGTGGAAAACAGGTATACGGGAGGCTACCCATAGTGTGCCATGCTGATATAGGATTGTGGGAATATAATCCAAGAAACACTACATGGAGTATGATTGACACCATCCCTATTGCATCTATTGAAAGTATGATCAAATCATCAGAAGGAACTGATTTTATTGTAGTTGGAGATGGCCATGAGGATATTTGGCTTATGTTAAGGGGTGGAGAGACTATGTTGCATTATAAATTAGGGACCAAGCAATGGTTACTAGAGCCTGGATGTCCAGGTGGGGGATATCTGGATGCTAACATTCAATGGAAAGCAACATTTGAGAATCTCAGATTCAATGCTAAAGTGAATGTCTAAGTTTGATTATGATCTACTGGGGAATGGTTACTAGAGCCTGGATGTCCAAGTGGGGAATATATGGATGCTAATATTCATTAATGGAAAGCAATATTTGAGAATCTCAAATTCAATGCTAAAGTGAATGTCTAAGTTTGATTATGATCTACTAGGAAATGCTTACTAGAGCCTAGATGTCCAGGTGGGGGAGCTTACTGGAAAGCAACATTTGAGAATCTCAAATTTAATGCTAAAGTAAATGTCTGAATTCGATCATGATCTACATTTTCAGTTTTATAGATATTTTATATCATTTTATGAAAATTTTATTTATAAAAAAGTGATCAACTTTGGTTTTTTTATTTTTCTATACAAATTAGAGAACATGCTTTGCCTTATATATTTACAACTTTCATAATCTACATATGTAAATATGTAGTGTTAATAATAATTTGAATTTATGTATAAGATCTTTGATATTGATTTTATTTTCACATGACTATATTGTAATTTTGTTACATATAAACATTTATTTTAAAAAATAAAAATAAAACATTTTCCACTTTGTATACCATTTTTTTCTTACTGAGAATGTGGTGTATGTTATATATCTTTATTGAAATTTTGTAATCAATTTTTTTATGAGGAAAAAAATATAATTTTCATTACACGTTTGATATAAATTACATTTTGTATATGCACTAAAGAGATGAGGGCCCTTTCCATGTCCAAAAATAGTAATAGTAATTTCTGTCAATAGATATATACTTAACATCATAAAATATTAGAAAAGTAAAGTGTCCATCATCATAGATTGAGAAAAAAAAAACATAAATGTAATAAGTGATAAGTCTTGTAAAGTGTTCATCATCATACCCTCTATAAAACTCTTGTGATAATACTTATAAGAGATCTTCAGAGTGCCCAGATTTTGTTTAGCTCCTACATGAGAGAGAATATTTATGCTTGTGTTCTTTTCCCTATAGCTATAACAACATGAAATCTTATCAAAAGCAATCTTTAATTGTAAAATATTTTCAAGAATAAAATAAAATGTGTACATGTGATATCTCTTAAAATTATCAACCCAATTGATACCAATCTTTGAGTCTCCAAAAATTTGCAACTATTCACATCTTCTGAATAGAAAACAAGAAAAAATACTTGAGATTGAGAAATTGGCATAGTTATTAGTTCATCTCCCTAACTTGGACTATAGCTTAGCTTGACGAAACGATTATCTCCGAAGTATAACATAACCCTACATTTTGTAATCATTCTCACTTTTCCTAAAGTTTGAATTTTCCGTAGGCTTAGAGAATTAGGTAAACTTGCATTGTTATCAATAATTTCTCTTTTCTTTGAAGTATAGACTTTATCATTTATATTATTATTTTTCAATGTAAAGATTTGTTGATGTGTATATTAAATCTTTTTAAATTTTTTTAATATTGATTTGATTTTTTCATACTTATATCACATTTTTATTTTACATAAACAAAAAATTATTTTTTAGAAGATAATCTAAATATTTCAATTGGTATGTGTTACATTTTATGTTTTTATTGGTTTATAATTTTTTTTGCATCACTCTCAAGTCTAGTATGAAAAAATGTAATGTTTGGCCTTGTATACATTTTGACTAAGTCAAATTATATAAATATACAAATAAACATAAAAAAGAAATAAAACAATTAATATATTGTAGTGTAAAGATTTTAACTCTCAATAAATAAAATAAAAAAATAAAAATAAAAATAACCCTGTAAAAATAAAAATTCACTCATAATATTTTAATTGAACTAATTTATTAAATCATTAACTTAGACTAAAATGAATAAAACATATTTTATGTATGAAAATTTTAAATATTATCAAAATAAAAACAAAATTTAAAATTGGTTGATAATATCATCTAAATATCTATATTATACCATTTTTAAAAAATAACACATATTTAAAAAGAAATAGCACATACTCTCAGTTTATTGATATGCCACACCACTTCTTTAAAATATGTTATGTAGCATAGAAACAATATTAACAAAATGTTTGATAGAACTATTTGCAAAACAAGATACCTCAATAGTGTTCTAATGTGTAACTCTTGGTTTATTGATATGCCACACAAATTCTTTAAAATATGTTATGTAGTATACGTATGAACACCGGAAACTTGAGTTGCGGTAGACCACATGTAGACCAAACTTAAGTTATGGGAGGTAACTAATGATAATAACCTTTAAACAATGATATAATGACATAATGATTACATGGTTTAATGGCTGAATAATAGGTTAAAATCATGATCAACCCAATTGAAACATTCAAAAGAAGCACGTATTTCCATCAGTAAAGATAAAATATCAGATAATTTATTATTGCAATTGTAAAATCTATGTTTTTTTTTTGGTAAGTTGTGCTAATCTATTAATTTCGAAAAAATAAAAATACATATTTTACAAGCAGGGTTGGTAAGCTACGCTTAACCAATCCTTGCCTTTGATACAATGTTTCTGGGCTGCCGCGGGGGAGGGGGTTGGCCCAGACAAAACTTGAAAATGAGCATTACATTGTGCGCAGTAGCGCTGATGCATATAGGAGCTAGAGAGTAGAACATAGTAGTAAAGCCCTGCGGGCACAGATGACAAAAAACAAAATAAAACAGAACAACCACACAGACATTATTCATCCTCATCATCACTGCAATGGGGATTATCCTCATTGATGGGACAGGCAGGGGCCTGCGCAACAGTCACTTCCACAATAGCTTCCACTTCAGCAGCAGTTCGCTTGGGGAGATTTGTAGGAGCACAAAGGATGGGGGAGTTCGGGTCTACTCCTTCAGGGACCTTTGTCCAAACGTCATCGGAATCCATAATCCATATGTCCATATCCTCATCACCATGCACAGGATTGTTTGGGGGTGCTGAAATGCTATGCGGAGAGGGAGCTCTGGGAGAGGAGGTGGACCTCCTCGCACCTCGACTTCCCCTTTGCGTAGGTTGCCTAGAGGATTCTGCTCGCTGATCGGGGACAGAATGATGGCTAGCAGGGGTGCTAGATGAGGAGCCTTCAATCCATTCGAGGCAGTTATCCTCGCTGTGATGGTAACGACCCGAAAGCGCCCCTCTCTAGCCACTGCGAATAGTGCATTGGCGCAACCTGGGGGCCATTGCACACTTGGGAGGGGAGGCAGGGGTGAAATATGGGCGGGAGAAGCTGCAGAGGCTAGGGGACAAGTGCATAGGATGCAAAGAGCAAAGCAGAGGGGGACTGCGCAGCTCCACTCTGGGACTGAGACTTTGCAACTGATTGGAATCAGTGAGCATCCATATCATAAGGAGGAGACCTAAATGCAGCGGAGAGCGGATGAGGGAGGGAAGGAGCAAAGGTCAGGTGGATATATAGGATTGAGGATGAAGGTTGTCAGAGAGGCAATGAATGATCTTCGCACGGTACTGCATGTGGAGCTCAAGACGATGAGCAGGTGCAAAGGGGTAGGCGTGGCTGCATTGCTGGTTAAACATCATGGACATTAATGGTGGTATGGGCGAGGTGATGATCAGGGTCAGGTGACACAAGACCTGTCCGATCTGAGTTGGGAAATGATGTTAACGGTAATTGGTTTTGCTGCATATGGGGAATTGCGTTGGGGATTCCCGTAGTCCGAATGAGTTGGGAAATGATGTTCACTAGTGTCAAGCGTGTCACCCACATCTGGGGGAAGCTAGTATTTCTAAATGAGGGTGAGACAGTTCTGTCTAAGTGCCTCATCTTCATTTTTCTCAAGGGTGGAATGGTGCATAACATAGTTGCTTTCCACCCCTTTGTTAGCAAGTAGATCCGCAACAGCATTGGCTTTCCTATGCACATGACTGAAAGTGATGGCTTGGTGATTTTGAAGCAGAAGTCCCAGCGTCTTGAGCTTATGAGCAAGTCTCCAGCTGTTGGAAAATTTTGAATATGCAGTGTCTTGAAGGATACAGGTGGTTTCCATAGTTATTTGTTACGAGTCCCCTTCCACCTCTAGGGGGAAGTAATGTAATTCTATGGCAATTTGAAGACCCTGTATCATTCCTTCCAGCTTAGCAGAGTTGTTGTTGTCCCATCCGATATTCCCATAGTAGATTTTGAGAGGATCTCCCCTTTTGTTCTTGATGACACCTCCAAAACCTGTTCTTCCTAGGTTACCTTTAGAAGCCCCATCAAAATTTCATTTGAAGAAGCTCATGAGGGGAGGTGACCAAGTTTCTAAGGCAGGAGATCTGCCTACACTTCTGGGAGTGATTTCCATGGGAGTGTTGAGGCTCATTTCCCAGTTGTTCCAAATGTGGCATTTAGCTACTGCGATGGGTAATTCCTTGTTACTCCACGTATTTAAAGCCAGGGTTTCAGTGAGGTTGCTGTGAATCCTATCCCAAAGTTGATACAGTGTAGAAGCTTTGTCCTTGAATATGCGATTGTTTCTCTCCTTCCAGATATTACATATGAGGATGCCCGGAGTGATTTGCCATAATCTATTCAACATGTTACTATTAAAGGGATTTTCCTGCCAATTGCTGATGGTTTGAATGATGTTTCCTCTAGCATAGTTAGAACAATTGTATAGGACATCAATTTTGTCCCATAGAGAGTTGGCATGAGGACATTGGTCCAACAGGTGGTCGATGGTTTATGAGCTGACCTGACAGAGAGGACATCTGGAGGGCCTTGCAAACCTGTGTTTCAAGAGATTCTCCCATGTGAGGATGCGTCGTTTACTGAGCAGCCACAGGAACGAGGTTATTTTGGGCCATAAATTAGCCTTCCAGATCTTTTTCCAGATGTTGTTGACTGGTCCTGGATCTTGCTAATGGAGGATGTTGTAGGCTTCCCTGGTTGAGTAAGTGCCACTTGACATGTGCCCCCAAAGAAGGATGTCAGGCCCTGTTTTGATCTGGATTTTTCTCTTTGTGCAGAGCTCCTCCTAGATATCAGTATGGCTTTCATTGTTCCAATTTGCTTGCCATCTGCTAGTGTGAATCCATTTCTTGTAGCCTTGTGAACTGTCTTTCGTCCAAAAGTCTTGAGCCTTATGTTGTTGCCTACTTTGGAGCGCATCATTCCAAAGAGGTATGCAGAAGATGGAGGAGAGGCTTGGCATATGTTTCCAGGAATCCTCCAAGAAACTGGCTTGGTTGCCATCTCGCAGCTCTCAGAAGCTGTGGTTTTGGATAATACCCTTTTGATGACTGGCTGCTTTCCAGATTTGGGATCCCGAAAATTCGAAGTTGTATCTAATGAGATATTCCTTTGGCCAATACTACACATACTTTCCGCCCATAGGTTGGCCCATGAGGTATTGGGATTGGAGATCCATTTCCACTAGATTTTGGCTCCCATTATGTTATTGTTGTGTTCAGGATCCCAAAGACCAAAACCTCGCTAATTTTTTGGGGTGCACACATCCTTCCAGTTGACTAAGGCCCATTTGTTCTTGCCTTTTATATCCCCCTAGAGGAATCGCTGTTGTAGGTTGCACATAGCTTTAAGGACCCATTTGGGAGCAACAAGAACGAATAAGAGGTAAATGGGGAGAGATTGCAAGACAGACTTGATGAGGACCAGACAGTTGGAAATGTTGAGAGTGCAATGAGTCCAATTAGAGAGACGAGTATCCATTTTGTCAAGAAGAGCTCTCCAGGAGGAGTGATTGATGGCGGAGTCAGTTAGTGGAACTCCCAGGTATTTGGCGGGAAGAGAGGCGATGGAGAAGCCTAGGATGCATGCAATATTGCATTGGGTTGGAGGGGGGCGTGGAAGAAAAAATTCTGAGATTTGTCCTGGTTGATCTCTGTCCCAGAGGCTTCAAAGAAGGAGTCAAGAAATGCTGCGAGGGTGCGGGCTTCCTGGACTGAGGGGTAGCCTAGGGTCAAGTTGTCATCCACAAATTTCTGATGAGAGGATAGGGGAAGGTTATGGAGAGGTAAACCAAGAAAAGCCCCCCGTTTGAATAGAGTTTTTGATCAGGCGGCCCAAACCTTCGGCCATGATGATGAAAATGAAGGGAAAAAGTGGATCCCCTTGTCTTATGCCTCTAGAGGGATTGAAGGTGGCAGAGGGGATACCATTGACCAGGATGGAGCGAAAGGGAAAGGTGATGAGGCTCATACTCCATCTGATCTAGGTATGATTGAAGCCAAAAGCTGCAAGGAATTTTTTTATGTAGTCCCAACTTAGTTTGTCAAAATCTTTGGAAAGGTCAATTTTGAGAACCATACCTAGTTTTTTGGTGGTTTTGAGGGAGTGAATGACCTCATGAGTTAAGATGATGCCATCTAGGATCTGTCTTCCTTCCACATACCCAGTTTGCTCCGAGGAGATGATGAGGGGTAGAAGCTTCTTTAGTCGGTTAGCTATGAATTTGGAGATGATTTTATAAATGAAATTGCAAAGACCTATAGGTCTGTACTTACTTGGAGAGGCCGCTCTGTCTTCTTTAGGAACCAGAGTGATGAAGGTAGCATTTAGCGCTAGTAACAGCGAGTGAGTGGACCTATATTCCTTCACAACTTCCCAAAATTCATTTTGGATGATGTCTCAGAAGAAGTGAAAGAAGTTTGTGGTCAATCCATCAGGCCCTGGAGCTTTCCCCTCTTTCAGTTGGAAAACTGCCTGTTCCACCTTCGCTAAGGTGGTCGCAGCGAGCATCAACCTATTATGATCTTCTGTTATCAAATTAGGGATGTGTTGGGTGATTTCCCCAATGGATTCCTGCCTCTGGTGGTTGGGTTCATGGAGAATGTCCCTGAAGTGATTGCGCAACTCCTATGAGATGGCTTCTTGTGTTTCCAGCCTTTCCTCTGTTTGGTTCTTGATGACTGTAATTATGTTGTGCATCTGGTGTTGTATGGTGGAACAGTGAAATAATTTGGTATTTCTTTTTCCCTCTTTGAGCCAGTTGATTCTAGATTTTTGTCTCCAAAGGAATTCTTCTTGGTTCCTTCTTTCCTCCAGCTGAGTTGTCAGGCATTGCTCCTGGTGCGTTGTCTCATTTGTGTGTCCATTTTGGATGATGTTCTATTGTAGAGTCTTAATTTTGTCCACCATGTATTTTTGCTTTGTAAATATGTTGTCGAATGTTGTTTTGTCCCAGACTTTCAGATGCCTTTTGAGAAGTTTTAGTTTTGTTTGGAACTGGAGCATTTTGGTGCCCTGTGGGGGTTCTATGGAAGACCACCAGTTGGACACTAGATCCTTGAATCCGGGGTGCCTGAACCAGCAATGTTCAAAGCGGAAGGGTTTGGGAGGATGCTTACCTGGTTGGAGCCATTGGATTTGTATCAGCCAATGATCAGATCTCATTGCTGGGATGATGGTAGTGTGTAAATTTCCTCCCAGGTAGATGAGATCGTTGGTGATGAGGAATCTATCCAGCCGAGAGGCTATCTGTTGGGTACCTCCTCTTTTGTTGTTCCATGTAAAGATTCCATTGGAGGTCTGAAGATCGATGAGGTTGTTACTTTGAATGAATTATTTGAATCCATTACTGTCAGATTCTAGATGCAACCTTCCACCATTATTTTCTTGGAGATTGGTTATCATGTTGAAATCTCCCCCCAGTAGCCAGAGGGGGTGGGATCACTGTAGATTTATTTCCTCTAGATTTCTCAGGAGAATAAATTTTTGTTGCACATTTTGAGGTGCGTAGACATTGGTGAGAAATCCATGAATGTTTGTACCAATCAGGTGAAAATTACCCTGAATGAAGTTTCTGTTGGCTTGAAGATTCTCTAAGGAGGTGAATTGAGGGTTCCAGATGATGACAAGTCCTCCAGACACCCCATTTTCATCAACCACTATAGTATTTCTGATTTTCCATATCTTTTTGAAGATGGTTTCCAAAGTGGAGCTGGTACATTTGGTTTCTTTCATGAAGAAGATTGCAGGATGTTCCTCCAAGATCATTTTTTTTAAGATCCTGTGCTTTGTGGGGCTGTTGAGCCCTCTGATATTCCATGAGATCAGCTTCCTGGGATATATTTGGAGGTGAGGGCATAGAATATAGTTAGCTTGGGGAAACGATCAGAATCCACCATTTCTTTCCCTACTTCTATAGTTCGTTGCAGAGATGTTTTCCTTCCTCTTTTTCGGAACTCTTTTGCGAAGTACTGACTGTTGATTAGCGTTCCTCCTTGTATGCCTGGGGAGGGGAGCTGCTGTGCCTTGGCTAATATTTCCTCCATTTTTTTTGATTTTATGCTCTGGGATTGAAGTTTAATCCTTATTGGTGTAGGCTTCTTCTAGCCCTACAAGATCCAGTCCTTCTAGATCTATGCCATCTAGTTCTTCTTCCATCGCCTCTGGGATCGTTTCCATTATCAGTTATTTTCCCTTTATCTGACCGTTGGCCTCTTCAGTATTGGCATTGGGAGATTTTAAGAAGGTTTACAGTGGAAGCTTGTGTTGTTGAGCCATAGAGGATTGGGCCTACGCTATAGAGGTGCTTCCTACCTCATTGACTGGTGCGGTTTCATTTTCGCTTAGCTGATTAAGGGTTGTGAAGCTGTTGCTAGTTATTGGAGATTTTTTGTTCTGCTGTGGGGTAGCTCTCTTGTTGTGTCTTTTTTAACTTTCTAACTTCATGAATCCTTCTGTTTCCTTTTCATTGGTGTCCTTTTCTGCTGTTTCTTTCCTTTTTAGGGGACATTCTCTGAAGAGATGCCCATGTTGATGACATTTCCTACATCTGAAAGGAATATGTTCATAATCAATAGTTTGTGTCCATTCAAATTCTTCATGCAAAAGAATTACTTTTCTTGGGAGCGGTTCGGCTAGATTCATGTAGACACAGATGCAAGCGTAGGCTGCATACCAGTTGATTTTGGTTTCTTCTGCAATCTTGAAAAACTCCCCTAGGGCATTTCCTATGTCTCGAAGGGTGAGTTCATCCTAGTATTCTTGAGGGAGAGAGTAAAGCCAGATCTAGACCGGTGCCTAGGTTAGATCCTATTTATCTGGGTTGAAGCGTTCAATCCATGGTCTTAGGTATAGGCTTGTAGTGTTGAAGAAGTATGACCCTCCATCCAAGATCTTGTCCTTGTCTTTAGTGCAGGTGAAGAGAATGTTGGAGAAGCATTTTGCACATAGTTTCAGTTCTATGTGTCCTTTGGGTTTCCATTTCGAGGCTATCCATCCTCTCAATGCTTTTTCTGTGGGCTAGAAGCCCATGAACTTGCTTATCAATGCATGATATTTCATGAATTTAATTCTTCCATTGAGGCGGTGCGCAGGGAGTTCAATCATTGTTTTCTTGGTTTCTTTTGGTATGCAAGTGGTAGATTTCACGGTCGCGTCTGCTGCGGCTTGGGTATTTTCCTTCTGCACTGTGGGTGTCGCCCTTGTATTTTCTCGAGACGAGCTAGAGTTGTGCTGATTGACGTTTTCAGCCCCTGTCATCGTCCCTGTTGGAGACTGGCCTGTAGAGGGGGAAGAAGTAGCCCCCTTGCTAGAGCCGGTCATTGGAAAGCTTGTGGCTGTCCGGGTATCAGGTTTCCGTAGATATAACTTGGGGGGGAAGGACTACCAAGGGCAGCCATCAGCAAAACTAGCAAACCCTAGGTCATGGAGGTCAGTTTGGTGTAGAGCTCCGCTTGGGTTTTTTTGTTTGTAAAATCTATGTTCAAATAGTGAAGCAACACTATAAAACATATCAAACATGGAGCATAAGACATCATTGCAGATAAAATATCAGATAATTTATTATTGCAATTGTAAAAGCTATATGCAAATAATGAACAATGCTAAAATCCTCAACGTTAAACATGGAGAAAAACATGGGTGATATTAATGTTAGTAGTGATCTAAAAATGCCAAGTAGTGATGGAAATATGTCATATAATCTTGTGCAAAAATGTCAGTAATGATTATGAGATAACAAAGGACATCAAAAAATAGTCAAGTGATTAGACAGAGATCATTAATACACATATCAACCAAGTGAGAGTAAGAAGGATGAGATATTATAGAAAATCAACATTTAAAAAAGCATCATGGATTTTAATCACTATGGTAATAGAATTAACATAATTTTGCAACTTCTTGTTTATGTTACTATTATAATGTTCATCATAAATCTCTTTTTATTACATCGTATTTATATTATTTTAATATACATTGATGTCACTAATAATTACAATTTTGTACTAAATCACGAAGGAAGATATTGTAGCTATCTTGCAGAAGAAGGATTTATTATGCTTTACCAGTCATTTGTGGGTGCACAGTAGTTCTAATGCTAGGCACACATGTTGGAGTTGCTCTACCAATGTAGTATCACTTTCCAGTGCAACGACACTTACTACTCCATTTTTCTTATTTAGGAGTAGGAATTTGTTCACTCGCTCCACTATGAAAGAAATCCCTTTCAAATCAAAGGATTGAGTCTCTCGTCTATTAATTTGATTTGATGATCAAAGACACCCCCTTTCATTATTTAGATTGGCTCCTATTCCATCTTGTCATATCCAATAGCCAATAGATAAAAGTCCCCTTTCAAAGACACACTGCTAAAACCGAGAGAGTTGTACCCTACGGGGGTGTACAGATAGAACAAAATCACCGGGTAAAGTTTTACATGAACTGTGAAGATTAGGCCACGAAAAAATAATTTTATTCAAATATTATAGCACATTAAAGAAATAAATACCATTAACATAATTTCAATTCCAAAACAACTTTATTTAAATATTATAGCACATTAAAAAAATAGAGACCGTTAACAAAATTTAAACTCCAATATACCAACGTATATTTGTATCTTTACCATGCTATTTAGCTAACTAAAGATTACTTATATATCTATTGCCATTTGAATGAGAAAATATGAGAACGACTGCATTACATGTGCACGCCCACAAAAGAAAAGAGAACCCACCCACATGCATGGATTACACTTGCATGTCCACGAAAGCCAACAAATGTTTGCACAACTTCAAAATTGAAACTCTTCATGATGGCCTGCCTCTTGAGCATGGTAGGACCTCCAAACTAGCTTAGCTATGACGGTCCTGAGCATGGTCAAATCTCCAAAATAGCTTAGCTATGTCGGTCCTTCACAGCTAATGCGCCTCTTCATTTTGACAAGTTGAAACATTCACAACCAGATGTTCCTCCAGTTATATGTATTATCTCAAATGGGATTGTCGCATTTCCACAAAAAACTGCGAGGAAGCTGAGGATTCCGAGAGTATCCTTCTGGAATCATAGTGCTTGCAACTTATGCATTTCTTCACCCCTCTTCTGGCTTGCAAAGGTCATCTTATTATCAAAGGCATATAAACTTCATATCCCACTATTTTTGCAATGTACTCATTTCTCATACAAATTCTCTAGGATTCATGGATTCATGGAACAAATAATCACAGATGGATTCATGGAACAAATAATCACCTGCATTACTAGAATGCCCCCATTTCATGTCAAAGATCTACCCACCGGATTGAGACGCAAGGACATCTTGGAGTTTATTATAGGTGAAGCGCAGGTTGCTCTGGAAGTTGATTTAGTGTTACTTAATACCTTTGATGAGCTTGATCGTCCTATACTTGACAAACTCCAAGAAATAATTCCAACCTTGTATACAATAGTCCCTCTTGTTTTCTGATCTCTTCCAAGAGCCCAATTCAATTATTTATATTTTCTTCAGAAGAAAAACTATTATGAATGATTAGGAACTCTTAGAGTTAGCGTGGGGTTTACTGGCTAGTAAGAAAACTTATCTTTGGGTTATGTAATATATTAATTAAAAAAAATATTAATGCATTGAAAGACACTTTATATAGCCTAGTGTAAGGGAGATGTGCAATTCATTCTATTCTCAACATGAAATTGACAAAAAGAAGGTCACGACGACAATTCCTTAAGCCTCTTACCTTTATGGATATTATTGGTCTCACTAATGTCATTTTTAAAATAGGTTTCCAACACTAAAATAGGATTTTTTACTATGGATAACATCCTTGAAGTGAGGGGAAGTGGCTTGTGGTCCTTGGTATGTGCACTCCAATAAAACATTGAAATGATTACTACTGATGGACCAAATTGTAATATCCCATTTAATACTTATGTTAAATCATTCAAGAATTCACTTTAGAAATTTATGTCATGATTTTTATTCAAAGATGCCATGAAAATTTCACCAATTCACGCTAGAGAAATTGCCAGCAAATAACCCAAAAATTAAGAAGTGCTACCACTCTGAAAAATTAAAAATAAAATAATGAAATTATGTATACAAAACGAGAAAAATGCAACAAAACTTGAACTTATTATATATTAAATATGGACTATGATATTGCAATGTGCCAATATAGAAAACTAGCCAGAAAGTGGCTGAGGTGATGGCCTATAAAAACTGCTCCAATACTAAATTTGGCCTCCAGAAATATAACTAGAAATGAAACTCTAGTTGGAGATCTAGGCGATCCCCACTCTTGATCCACAAATGTATACAAGACCTACTAAAAAACTGATGGTAATGAAGCCCAATGAGGTTTTCAGATGAAATCTACACTATAATGAATTGGTGTTTCATCCAACACATCTAGAAATCCAATGGTTTTCATCCTAGGTCTCTTCGATCTTGAAAACCCAAGTTCCCAAAAACTCTCCACAAGAAAATACCCCAAATCCAAGATATGTCCAAATTATGTGCTCCCCCGTCATTTTAAGGACTTGATAGATATCTCTATAATCATCTAAAAGTGCTTATTCTATTATTGTATTTCCATTGTAGAACCTCCTCCCCTTGCAGTTTTATTTTGTTTTACTGTAGAGGCTTCCCCTTTTCTATTTTATTTAAGTGAATTTTTAATTCTGGAAAATGCCAAATCTACCTCTACAATCTCTCCAGCCATTGAAAGTTGGTTTTCATCATCCTATCATGTAGATCTCTTAATTTTAGTTCCAACAAACTATTACACTATGGTGTTTCTCCAAATAATCCTTCCCAAATGACACCTTTAGTGTATTTAATTAAAACTTTGTTGATAGTATCCCCATTTTACAGGAATTGTGAGAATGCAGTGTAATTAAGAACAAACCATTCATAATTGAATTTTATGGTGAAATAATGTAAGTGAACCCCATTAGACCCCATAAAACTTCTCCAAAACCTTATGGGTGCACTGGTGAGGTAATCTCGCTCCTGTGACTTGACTGACACCAACCTTGGAAATACACCCTAAATGCATCATAAGGGAAACCAAAGAAAGGGAACATTACAAATCCTCTTGCCCCAATATTTCTTGCCCTCAAGCAATCCACATTTATCTACTGTATATACATTTTTACACCAAGATCTCATATAAACCATTATGCGACATCATGCTTCTGAGGTGTCCAATACTGAATGGATCCCTCGATATATGGATCCCAAAAAATCCTCCGACTCATCCTTCCATCAATAAATCCACATGGATCTCAATGCCACATTGGCCACCCTTCATTGCCCATGTATAAGGGTTCCTTTTGTTACATGCCCCTGACTATGGATGATGCTCCATAAATTATCCACTCAGTGAGGTACCAACTTAGGATATCTCACCATTAAAACCCAGGGGAAGGATCGAATACGTGAACACCTACAGAAGGAATAAATATACCATGCCAATGATGCATCACACTAAAATCATGTTGCTCCACCCAGTCAAACCATAGGATCCCTCTAGAAAAATTTTCCCCTCTCTCTCCAATGTACATAGGTGGGATATTAATGTTGCAAGCCCTAATGATCTACTCTTAAATAGGGTTTCTATGAAAATCCCAAGTATACTCCTCTTGCTTCCTCGCTAATATTTTAGTTGTTCCCCAATACGAGAAATAGTAGTATTGGTCTTGGCATGGCTAACTCCAAGGACCTCAAGCTCACTAATTTGCTGCAAGATGGTGTCTTAGAGCGTTTGGGTCTTCTTCTTCATAGACATAAGATATGTTTTGAGGTGCTTAATATTCTCCTAGTGGTTATCATTTGGACATCCTATAGCCTTGATGGATACCTCTACATCTACTTGCATCTCATCAATATTTAGCTCTAATTATGGATGCTCAATTTCCTTGAGCATGACTCCAAATGGAGGCTCTCCAAAGATGACTCATCATGAACACTATGTATTCCATGTCCTCGCACCTTTGAGTGCTCTTCTCCTTAGTCATCTTCATACATGGGAACTATATGTTGGTCATAGTCATCGTAATTTTCACATGATCTCTCATACTCATGAAGGGTGTTCTCATGAAAATAAATCTACCAACTATAAAATAATCCATTTCATCATAATTATTAGAAGGAATATCATCTTATTTACCCCTGTCATTTCTACCATATTATCTGAGCATGAGTGATTAGGCTCCCAAGGTCCCTTGTAGTTGAAGGAAAATTTTTCCTTCTTAATTCATTCTTGATGCTTGTTTTAACCTTTGCATCATTGTCTTCACCAACACCACTCAAGTGATCAGATGGAAATTTTTTATATTTCATCCCCATCAAATCTTCCTTCGTCAACCTCCTTCTGAACAATTTCATGTTCTTCTCAACCAAACTTTATGCTAGTTCATAAGCAACAGGTGAGACAATATGTTCCCTCCTCCAAAAGGCCCGACAACTTGGATTTTAGCTTCTTTACAATGGCATCACGACCTCCCATAACTAAAGACAAAATAGACTCCATGTTTGTTTTGACACCATTTGGATGATTTTCTTTAATGTTGAAGAAGCATTGGAACATTTAAAGAATCAAATCATTGCACTCTAGATCAAGCATGATTTCATATGATTTGACTCTGGCCATGACTTCCAATTTTAGAAGGGATTTTACTGTCATATTCATAACTTCAAATATGAGTTGAATGAAAAGAGAATATTTCCTATCTCTTATTCCTTTTGTAGATCCCTTGGGTGCTCCATTTTTATGATAGAATGGAATCCTCTTGAGAAGGGTATGTTGTTATTCCTTTTTATCTAGTCTATATTGTAGCCCACTAAGGAAATATTGTGTTGTTTCATAAGTTGTTTTAATAACTCTACTAGAACCTTAGAAACTCTACTAGAACCCTAGAAACAACCTATACAATGCTATAGAAGTTATAGAATCTCTCTCTCGGCCATAACATCAATATTCTCTACTCATCATGGCCCCAACCTACACTATGTGACTTATACAACCATAAATCAAACCCTAGTACAACCAACTAGCACTAACAACATACTTTCCTCAACAATACTCTCACTCAAATATCAACACGCTAATACTAACAACATACTTATTAGGAACATAACACTAGCAATATAGTGACATGGCATATACATCATTATCAACATAAAACGATATAGCAACATACAATTTATTCATTTAGAAAATGCTCATATTGGCACTGCTCAACAAGTACAATACTCACACAACAACTATTATTAGTAGTGACAATATGATAACATACATAAATCCGACCCCAAAATACTAACACTCAACTTTACATTGATTTTAAAGCACTATACATATGTATAATTCTACAAACTACCAGCAACCCCAAAAAATCACACCCATCACACCTCATCTATTCAAGTCAATTGCACCCTATTTCAATGCTAGTTGTTCATTGTGTGGCACTATTAGTGTAACCCCCTTATTTTTATTGTTTTTCCCATGTAGTCCCCATATTGTTATTATTGTGCCCCATATAATCCCACTATTATTATTGTTGTGCCCTTACATTGTTATTGTTATGTAGGATCTGATTATATTGTGACCCCTTAGACTCTTATATATAGAAAGTAGGTTTTGTCATTTGTATCATCTAAGAATTGTTTATTTATGTAATTTAAAGGAGGTTCCCCCCTAGAAGAGGCTTATTTATAAGTCGTTGATCTATCTTTTCTTCTATTTTGTGAGCTGGTTACATAACATTTGGTATGAGAGCTTTGGATATGGGTCAAGTACAAAATGCTTCCTATCCATTATCTATATGAAGTAAGATCAACCTTAGGAGTTGAGAACCTGACAAGAATTTTGATGCCTAATTCATAAGGATAATACTTAGAATTGTAGTGTACCATGTGAAACCAAGGAAAAAGGTTAAAATAATATTTAGGGTAGGAAACAAAGATCCCTTTTCAAATTGTTAGATTTCAGAAGAAAGGAAATAATGAAAAAGGTCTAAGTCAAACATCTCAAACTAGGAAATAAAATTAGATTTTACATGGTTGATTTGATGGGCATTTTTGGTTAGTGATAAGTAGGTCATCAACAAAGATAACAAGGATGAAGAGGACCCATTGAAATTTTTATTGTAAATTTTATGATCAAATTTCAACCTAGAGAAATTGGAATCAAGAAGGAAATATTCCATCTTTTCATACCAAGTTTGGGGAGCTTTCTTGTGATTATAAAGTGACTTCTTGAAGAAAAAAACAAGCAATAAATCATCCTAAGAAAAAACTATAGGATAATTCGTGTATATTTCTTCTTTAAAATCCCCATGTAGGAAGTTTTTTTATTTTATTTTTATTTTATGTCCATCAATGTACTTCGCAACCTTGTGAAGTACAGAATGAAAGAACATACCAAATTGAATCAATGTTTATAGGATGGGAAAAATCTTCTAACTAATAAATACCTTCAAAATGAGAGAAACATTTGTGAACAATGAAACTTTAAATTTGTCCATATTTCCATTTATTGAAAATTTTTCTCTGTGGACCTACTTACAATGAACAATCTTGTGACCTTTAGGAACATGAAAAAGATCCAAGTATCATGTTTCAAAAAGCATTGCATTTCTTCATTTATGGATTCTTCCCATTCAAGTAGAGAAATTTATTCTTCATAAGTTAGAGGATCTCTAGTCTCAATTAGATGGGACATGAGAGCTAAACCAACTAGAAAAAAGCTAAGGGTGAATTACAAAATTATTCCCTTGTTTCATGGACCCATTTTGGAAGTGGAGTAGCTAGAGGTGCAAGATCATTATACTAAAATAAACTAGAGATAAAGAGGAGAGGGAGGTTGTACTACATAATTGTCATATAAAGAAGAAAGATCATCATCCAAAAACGATACAAGTCTTGGAGAAATAGAATAAGATGAGAAAATTGGTAAAGAAGATGTATGGGCATGGTGGTGTGTCTCCTTTGAACTACTTCTTGAAGGGTTTTATTCCCTTATTATTGTGACAAAACATAAATTTATGTTGGGAAGTTGTAAGAAGTGCAATTATGTGCATCTTATCTTTCTCATGAGTTTAATTCTTCACAAAAAATGTCAAAGGAACACATTTTTATAATTTCCACCTATTGTATCCCAAGAATAAAACATAGACAAAAAATATCAAAATGAGCTTTGAGGTTAAAAAATATAGACATCATTTCTTAATCATCAATCTTATTGAGTCCACAATCACCAAGTTGAAGTATTAAGAGCTCGAATTTAGTGGTGTACTTAATTTTGAGGAATTTAGTTTAGATCAAGGGAGAGGGGTTGATTTTCCAACTAATGAGCATAAGTTAAATCGGGTTTCCCAAGGCATTGTTCAATCTTAGAATATGCTTCTTGAGGTGTATCGAGAGTCTAACTATTAAATTTTATATCTTTAGATATGAACATGTAAATGAGGTTTCTTGCTTTTTGATTATAAAATAACCATTTGGAACATTTCTCTTAATATGGTGGTGAAATATCTAGCCTTGGTATGTTTCAATAAAAATCCTTACTTCTAATTATATTCTCCATTTATGACTTTTAGGAGTAATAATTGGTTTTTATTATTCAAACCTGTTGAAAGTTAGTAGTATTCACTTTGAAATTTATAAAATTGAGAGGAAAAATTGTTAGAATAAAGTGTTCCACCACATAAATTTTGATAAAATATCTAAATAATGACAAAAAAAACTGATACTCAAAACCAAGTTTGTATGAGGAAGCTATGGCCCTATAAAGCTACAATAATGAGGATGAGAATTCCTATTACATAGAAAAACCAATTCAAAATACATTATATAGCCGAATGAATTGAAATAACATACACACTATGTATTGGACTAAAAAAGACAATTTGAAAAAAAAAATAGCACCTAACTACAAGACCATATGACAAAGTTGTCTAAGTTTGAAAATTCCTTTTAAAAAACAAAGGTGAAACTCTATAATGGAATTTTGAAGTGCATTTTAGCAATGTGCCATTGACCCATTGGTTGAATTACTAAGTGTAGAGATAACATGGCAACATGTGAGGATGGCACATGCTACTTATTATGGGATTATGTTGTTGATGTGGAAATGCATGAGGATGCCACATAGTAGAGGTCCATGTGAGGGGTTAAAGGGGTGAATTGAGTTTCAAACCACATGGAATCTCATTGTGTTTCAATCCACATGGAGGCAAGATAAGCCAAGTGTCAAGGGGGTGCTTTATTGAAAAGCAAGGGTGCACCAATGGCTAAGGGGGATTGTGAGCTTAATAAGGGTACATGGGATACAAAGGTTAGGATTTTGGAGTAAAGGAGGGTAGGTGAGAAATATACATAGAAAAGGTATCTTGAAAATGGTTCATTGATATGGTGCACCAAAAATGGCAAGGAGGGTAAGGGAATTTTCAAGGAAGCCACGTGACAAGGGAAGATTGAGTAGGTCAGTATGAGGGGAAAAGTTGACACTATAAGGAGGCCATAAGGAAAAAGGGAAATCTAACAACATAGGTTGCAATAGTGATTCAAAAGGTAAATCAAATTTTTGGAAACAAACCAAGGCTATGGCCTTTAAATACATGAAATTTTCTTTTAAATATTTTTCGTAATTAAAAAAATCAAAATGGATACAAAAACCCCGATTGAAAAAGTAATTGTTATTTATGTAAAAGGATGTCCAAATTAAGAGAAGAATCACATAGGCTTAAATATCACTTTAAGCCCTTTCCAATGAGGTATAACATGCTCCCTAACTTGAGGAGAAATGAATTTTCTAAGATGAAAAATCACTTATGTTAGGTCCCTATAATACTAGTGTAGCTCCTTATCGGTATTGTTAGTGTAGCCCCCTTATTGTTATTTTTGTGCCCATTTAGTCCCCATATTTTTATTATTGTGTTGAAAATTCAACAACAAATGTGTGTCTAATTTAATTTTCCCTTAATTAAATTGGACAATAAAATGCAATCTTATCTCATAATCACTTGTAATAGTTAACTGAGTGTGATAAACTCAATTAGCTCATGAGTTTCGAGTTGAGGGTGGTTGGTGAGGCATGCAGAGTAATTATTTTAGTTATGGAGTTTGAATTCTAGTTAGTGCATTAGTTTAATGAATGAGAAATCAATTAACTCAATTTATTGAGTTAAATTTAGTTGAACTAGTTGTAACTGTTTGTTTCACTAGTGAGACTCTCAAGTGAATTAAATTAGATTTAATTCACAATCAGTGATATTCCATGCAACTTATGATTTACTATTAATAGCTGAATGCATGTCAGTTCCAGTGGAGACCTAGTTGAGACAAAGGTTAAAGGGATGTTAATTATCAGTTGTATCAGTATTAGGCCACCCGCATGCAACAAGACATCCATTGGATTGCCCATGAGCATTGGCAGTTGAGAAGGGCTGAAATTCCTAAGGAATAGGGATTGCATTCCTCATGAATCGCGTAAGTAAGGCAGGCTGATTAGAGGCATGAAATTGGCTAAGTGTTGGTCGATTTGTCCAGGTTAGTGTGAGACAGTTGTGAGAGTGAAAGAGACTCTTATGAGAACAGTGAATTGTAATTATTTCATGATTCCATGGTGAATATACAATAGAAGATAGAGGGGTTTTGAGCAACAAGCTTTCCCCGGGAAAATATTTGTGTTGTGGTTTGATTTTCTTCTTTCTTTACTTGTTGTGATGATTTGGCGACCGTGTTTATTTTCTGCAATTTATTTGTATAAGGATTCAATATCTAGCTTTAGTAAATTGCTTGATCGGATTGAATCCATTGATATACATATGTTTGTATAATTTATATATGGTATAAGAGCATAGGAAATCACTATAGTGGAGAAGAAATTGAGTTTGTGACTAAATAGAATTCGAATTTGCAAAATTATTCTTGGTGCAACAGGCGGATCATGATCGAAATGGATTTCAATGGCTTGAGATTGGAGTATGCACTCGAGGGTAGTTCCAATTATATTTTTTAGAAAGACAGGATGGAGGTAGTACTGGAGGAAAATGGGTTGAAATAATTCATTGATAATGACATTCCAAAACTTGCTATAGCAGATGCTGCAAATCTTGATGATTGGCAAACGAAGGTTGCAAAGGCGAGGAGGATCTTACTCAAGGGAGTACAAGACCACATTGTCTCAATTATCCATGGCAAAGCGACTCCATATGCAATGTGGAAGGCTTTGATATATCTGTTTCAGAGCAACAATGATCATAGAAAATTAGAGTTGAAGGATAAGCCTAGGAAAATAAAAATGGAGAAAGGCGACACTATTCTGAAATATTTAACCAAGTTTGTCCAATGTTGAGATAAGCTTAGGAGTGTTAGAATTATTGTCGTGGATGATGAATTGGTGAACGTAGCTATTCTAGGACTTCCCAAGGATTTTCATAGTTATCAGGACTCTGTCAATGGGAGGGAGAAGTTTCCAGATTGGGAACAAATTTGGTCGAATTTGGTGCAAGAATAATTCAGGCAAAATACCAGGGATGAATCTTCATCTAAGACAGATGATGAAGAAAATTACACTTTGGCTACTAAGGCGAATAAGGGGAAAGGAAATAAATCTTATTCCAAATTTGAGTGCAGAAAAGAAGGCAAGAAGCGTGACATATCCATAGTGAGGTGTTTTCACTGTCACGAGCATGGACATTATGCCACTAATTGTCCACAAAAGAATAAGAACAAGAAGGCTTCAGGATCTCCAGCCAGTGAGGCTTTGGCCTCACAATTTGTGTTGTCCTTCTCGCTCATTGCATGCATGGTGTCAAGTGAAATGGGATCAATGTGGTACTTGGATAGTGGTGCATCTTTCCACATAACCGAAGACAAATAACTTTTCAGTAGCTTCGAGGAGAAGGACCTCAAATGCATATCAAAATGGATGATGATAGGAAGTACAGTGCTATCAGGATTGGTACAGTTATCTTCCAGATATAGTCAGGTAAACCCTTCTTATTAAAAGATGTAATGCATGTACCAAGCTTGAAAAATAATTTAGTTTCAGTCGCAATGTTGGAGGATAGAGGCTATGATGTGGTTTTCAGTGAAGGGAAAGCTTTCCTTCAAAACAAAGCCAAAGGAAAAGCCAAGAAGATTGGGATTCATGTGAAGAATATCTATAAACTTGATGTATATGGTTGCGCAAAATTGATGGGTAAGGTAGACAAAGTGGTGAGATAGGATGAGGGTGAGTTATGACAAAGGAGATTGGGCCATCTACACCAAGGAGCCTTGAATGTCATGCATCAGATTTCTACGGGACTTCCCAAGGGTACTCTTGCGTAGATAGACACATGTAAGGAATGTACCATAGGGAAGTATGAAAAGGCCACTTTTCATGAGAAGGAGAACTGAGCAGCGAAAATCCTTGAGAGAGTTCACTGAGACGTGTGGACCATTCTTTATAACTTTGACAGCAAAGCACATGTATTATGTGATCTTTGTTGATGATTTTTCTAGAAAGTGTTGGATCTACTTCATGCAGAAGAAAGATCGGATGTTATCAAAATTTTGTGAGTTCAAAGCACTGGTGGAGAAAGACGCGGGGAAGAATGTGAAGACTCTTAGGAGTGACAATGGTGGTGAGTACATCTCCTATGAATTCAAGAACTTTCGTAGAAAAGAAGGAATTAAAAGAGAGTTGATTGCGCCTCGTAACCCACAAAAAAATGGGGTCGCAGAAAGAAATAATAGAACAATTGTGGGTGAGGCATGAGCGATGTCGCATGATAAGGGCCTGCCATTGCATCTATGGCCAGAAGCATGCAACATAGTGGTTTTTGTGCAAAACCGCAGTCTTCATCGGATACTTGGCATGAGTACACCAGAGGAGGATTTTTCTGGTAAGCAACCTGATGTTTCATATTTTACAATTTTTGGCTCATCTGTCTATTGCCATGTAACAAAGATTCCAGGAATAAGCTCAAACCAACATCTGAGATTGGGATATTTGTGGGGTACAATGATACTCCCCACAACTATTGGGTGTATTTTCCAAACAACATGATGACTATTCTGAGACAGGACATAAAATTTGATGAGGAGAAAGCCATGTGATTGTCCCTTGAGAGGGAGTTGGATTTCCATGCAGACGAGGAAATATTGGTTCCAAAGAATAAACCTCAAGACGTGGAGCAGCCACATGTAGAGGATCATGGAGTGGCAGAAAAAACTCATGTAGATCCCTCCACCAGAAATGGTAGAAGGCGCACCACAGAAGCTGATAGAATGAGACTTGATGATATAGAGCATGTAGGAGCACCTACTTCACTGCGCAGACAAAGACAATTTCCAGACAATTTTACTGGACACATGGCTCTTATGAGCAAGTGTATTGTGACACAAACATTCTCCTTCGAGGAAGTAGTGTAACAAACAATTTGGGTTGGTTCTATGGTTGAGGATTATGACTCCATCGTCAATAACAGTGCATGGGAATTTTTCCCAAGGTCGGTCGGAAAATCAGTGGTTGGATCTAGATGGATCTATAAGGTGAAGCAGGCGACAGATGGGAGTTTGGAGAAGTACAAGGCTAGATTTGTAGCTTGGGGATTCTCACAAGTTGAAGGGATTGAATATGAGGATACTTTCGCATCGGTTGTGACATACTCATCGATTAGATCTATCCTTACACTCTCAGTGCAGATGGGGTGGCAGATACATCAGATGGATGTGAAAACTGTGTTTCTCAATGGAGTTATTGAGGAAGAAGTGTACATAGAGAAGGCAGAAGGTTTTGAGATCTTTGATAGTGAGTCGCATGTGTGTCAAATCAAGAGAGCACTATATGGGCTGAAGCAAGCACCTCGTGCTTGGTACACTAGAATTGACAACTATTTCACTAGGTTGGGCTTCACCAAAAGTGAAGTGGATGCAAACCTATACCAGATTGTGGTTGATGGTAAGCTTTTGATTATTGTACTTTATGTTGATGATATAATTTTGATAGGTGATGAGAAGTTGATAACTTCTTGCAAGGAGGATCTTGAAAGGGAGTTCGAAATGAAGGACATGGGGCTCCTTCACTATTTCCTTGGTTTGGAAATATGGCAGCAGGATGGTGAGTATTTGTTTATCAAGGAAATTATTCCAAATAGATTCTAAGTAAGTTTCACATGGAGTGCTATAAACCCATGGAGACTCCTCTTCCAAGAAAATAGAGGAAGGAGGATGCTACTTCAAGTGAGGTAGTTGATGCTACAGTTTACAAGCAACTAGTGGGTTAAATGATGTACTTGGTGAACACCATACCAGACATTTGCTACTCTTTTAACCAACTGTTTCAAGCTATGGTTAAGATGACCAAGCTCTTTTGGAAGGCAGGGAAGCATGTCTTCAGATATCTCAGGGGAGCTACAGAGTATGGATTATGGTACAGACAAACAGAGGGAGTGAAGCTTCAAGGATTCACAGATGTAGATTGGGGAGGCAGTCCATTAGATAGAAAGAGCACATCGGGAGGGATCTTTGGCATAGGATCGTTGAAATTTTCTTTGATCCAAGTGGATATTAGTGGCCACCCACCTATTCCATTTGGACCCACACCATCAATTCTTTCAGTTTTTCACTTCCAACAGCTTACTATTTTTAGCAGGTTTTCGAGTCTTTCTCTCCCAGAGTCGTTTTGGGGCCTTAATGATCTAGGTGGATATTGGTGGCCACCCACCTATTCCATTTGAACCCCCGCCATCAGTTCTTTCAATTTTTAAGTTTCAACACAACTTACTATTTTTAGTAGTTTTTTGAGTCCTGAACTTCCAGAGCCATTTTGAAGCCCTAAACGACGTTTTTTAGGAAAATCGAGAGCAACATGGGTCCATGGACAAAGCAACATGGGTCGGTGGACCGATGTTGCTCACACCGAATGTTGTACTCCTCGGATAGATATTTCTAACGAGCTATTGAGCACGTCAAACGAAGATCGTATGCCAAAGTTATGTCCTCGGGAAGTTGAAACACCAATTTACCCAAATTGGGCCCACAGTTTTGGCGTTTCATCTCATATGGTTAGGTTTTTGGATGTCAAGTTTACATCATTTCCGAGAGTGAAGGCCCCGAAAACCTACTAAAAATAGTAAGCTTCTGGAAGTGAAAAAATGAAAGAATTGATGGTGCGGGTCCAAATGGAATAGGTGGGTGGCCACCGATATCCACTTGGATCATTCCTCCCTCCTTAGGAAGCAATGGTCCCCATTGCGTTAAGTTCCTCCTCGGGGGGGGGGGAGGAATTCTACTGAACTTGGTATTGGATTTGTCCAGGATGTCACAGACCTGTTAGCAGATGTGTTAGATGTAGATGTGCCGTCGATGGGCAGCCGTTGAAGGATCTGTGCAAAGTTATCTATCATCGCGTTCCTATGTTTCTCGAGGGCCTCCTTGAGCACGATTTTGATAGGATCTCCTGCTCCCTCGTCTTTATTTCCTTCCGCCATGGGGGGGTCGTCGGGGTTTGCGAGGATGATCTTGCAACAATAAACTAGATTGAGCTCGAACTCCTTATACCTTGACCACTTTGGGGACATGCAAATAAAAACAGAGAAAGAGAAGACCGCTTTGACACCACTGATCTGGATTTATGCAGGAACACAATAAAATATAGAAATAGACATAAACATAGAGATGCAACATAAATAATGCTTCCTTATTAATATCAAATGACTGAAATGTGCTTACAAACATAATGTAAATAAACAACTAGGGTGCTAGTAGGCTTATCTCTGAGAAGATATGTGGTAACTACAAGCATTTGAACTGTGTTATAAAACAAATGACTGAAACACGCTTACAAGAATAATGGAAATGAGCGGGCGAGGGCATCAGTAGCGTATCCCTGAGAAGAGATGTGATAGCTACAGGCCTCTCTACTGTGTTACAATGAGGCTCGCAAGCCTATTTATTGTTGAGAAACTATGTAAACCTGAAAAATCCAAAAACCTAACCTTGGGAGATGAAATGCCAAAACTGTGGGCCCCGTTTGGGTAAATTGGTGTTTCAACTTCCCAGGGACGTAACTTTGGCATACGATCTCCATTTGACGTGCTCAATAGCTCGTTAGAAATATCTATCCAAGGAGTAAAACTTTTGGTGTGAGAAACATCGGGTCCATGGACCCATGTTGCTCCCGGTTTTCCCAAAAAATGTTGTTTAGGGCTTCAAAATGTCTCCAAAGTTCAAGACCCGAAAAACTGCTAAAAATAGTAAGTTGTGTTGAAACTTAAAAGCTGAAAGAATTGATGGCTAAGGTTCAAATGGAATAGGTGGGTGGCCACCAATATCCACCTGGATCATTAAGGCCCCAAAATGGCTCCAGGAGTGCAGGACTCGAAAACCTGCTAAAAATAGTAAGCTGTTGTAAGTGAAAAATTGAAAGAATTGATGGTGCAGGTCCAAATGGAATAGGTGAGTGGCCACCGATATCCACCTGGATCATTCTTGGTACAGTAGGAAGTAGCGATCTGTGGCACTCAGTTCAGCTGAGGCGGAGTACATGGCAGCAAGTCAGACTGCATGTGAGGCCATCTGGATGAGAAAGATCTCGGTTGGTTTGTTTGGTTCTCAGATGGATCCGACAGCGATACATTGTGATAACCAGAGTTGCATTAAACTCTAAGTTAATACGATATTCCATGATAGGTGCAAGCACATAGACATCTGGTACCACCATCTCAAAGATTGTGTTAAGAGGCACGGAAGATCAAGATGCAAATATTCTAACAGTTGTGAGAGTACAGGAGACTCTTGTGAGAAGAGTGCATAATTGTTTCATGATTCCATGGTGAATATACAATAGAATATAGAGGAGTTTTGAGCAGTAAGCTTTCCCCGGGAAAATATTTGTGTTGTGGTTTGATTTTATTCTTTCTTTACTTGTTGTGATTGGTGATCGTGTTTATTTTCTGCAATTTATTTGTAGAAGGATTCAGTATCTAGCTTTAGTACATTGCTTGATCGGATTGAATCCATTGATATACATATGATTGTATAATTTCTACAATTTGTACCTATGGATTCAACTGATTTCGACAAAGAATTGTGAGATATCTTTATTCAAAGTTTTTTTATAGTTTAATTTTCTTATCATATTGATTATATTTTTTTTTTTAGAGAATGGTCCCTATATTTGGGGAAGATATAGACTATTTTTATCTACTTGGTTCCTAGAATATGATCCCATCTCTATGTCCATTACTCGTACATTAGTACAGTTCATATTCCCAATTATGTTTCTAGCATATCTTAGTTATGGGGGATATTGGGAATTCTTTGATCCATTAAATAATAATAGATTTCGAGAGAGTTATAGATGGATTATGCACATATGCCTATAGATTGGAAATATTTTCAATGGACCCACATCTTGGATTATGAGAATATAACATTCCATTGTCAAATTTGTCATCTTCAAAGACATTTATAAAATTATTATCCTCATGCATGAGCTCATGCTTCATGGAAAAAAGATGCTAAATCCAAACAAAAAAGTTTGACATTTTTTTTTTTATTAATGATGAGGAAAAGGAGACACAAAATTAGTAAATAAGAGATCCTAAGATGGCTAATCCTACTTCTCCAAATATTTCATTTGGGAAACCTTATCCTATCTTAGAGAATAAGGTAGAAGCCAAGGACACAAAGGTTTTCCCCATGATGGTGAAATTTGTACTAGTGGTCCCCTCTAGGGGAATGAAGAGGTTTAATAACAATGACACATTTAATTTAGATAAAGAACCAGTGGTTTTTGCTCTCACCAATCTCATGATTTTCAGATTATATAGCCACAAATGGATACTTTGTCATATAAGTGGTATGTGATTAAAAATAAGTGAAAAAAAAGAGTAAATACTATTTTATAAAATAAAAATGCCATGTATATTAATTATGATATTTTCCTATTTTAAAGTATATCTACTTTATATTTATAATATGTTTTAAGAAATTGTAAAAGTTGATTTTCATTCCAAATTGAAATAGAAAAATTAATACTTTTTCTATTAAAAAAATGTTTTTATGATGACAACTTCCTATTAGCAGAAACTATATATTGGCAGATCATATTTTTAGTAACCCATGGTTATTGGACTTATTTCTATCCAAACTATGTGTTTTTAATTAGTTCATAATTATTAAACTTACTTTCACAAGAGCTATACTTTGAAAATAGACCAAGAGGCATAAATGATAGTGACACAATTTGTTTTTCGCATTGATTATTCAAGACTAATATTCAACAATGAAATAGGTAGATTTGGAACAACAATAGAGAAAGGCTCCTCCAAAAACATGATTTTTGTTGAAATTTGATTTAACTTTTCTTATGTTTGATTTTAGCTTCGAACGTTGAATTTCAATAATGAAAATAAGATTTGAGTAATGAAAGGATATAAAGTGAAGTTGTACATGATACTTGATTTTTTTACTAGTGTAAAAAATAACAATAAAATAACTTAGCAGGTGATAATTTTAATAATTTTAATGTTATTTTATTTTCAAATTCGGTTATCTAACGAGTAGTTTTAATTTTTTCTTTTATTTATAAATAATGTTAAAATTTGAACAACTTATAGTTTAGGGTAATATTTTTTTATATGAAATATAAGGAATTATAAAAGAAATAAGCTATTGTGATCAATGTATTTTTTTCTTAAATAGTTCATATTGTTTGATGTAATTTTCAAAATATTTGTCACAATATTAATTTTTTCAAAATTTCAAAATATTTGTCACAATATTAACTTTTCCAAAATTTCAAAATATTTGTCATAATATTAACTTTTCTAAATTTTTAAATAATAAATTATTTTGTAGGACTTTTCAATTTTTTTTTTAGAAGGGAATTAAATTTGTGATGAGTGTCATAACATCCCGTCTCATCACCGTTTAACCAAGACCCCAAGAACGTGAGATTTTGTTTTTTATTAATAAAAATATGAACAATTTTTTAGATAAAAAAAATATAATATACATATCGCATTAAAATATATAACATATAAATAGTACTTATAAATTAACATCCATTTTACCATATAAATTAAAATAATGATTCCATAACCATTTTTAAATTTAACTAATAAGATGATAAAAATTTAATATTTACAATATAATAACATTTTTAATCATGAATAATTACCATGGATATTATTAACTTCTAAATAGGTTTTTTTACAATACCGTGGCCCAATGCCAAGAAGAGAAAGATAGAGAGAGGAAGGGAGAGAGGGAGAGGAGGGAAGAAAATCATAATACCATGGTTTATCAATACCATGGGTAATCTAGGCTTTTGATTATTGTGTTATGGATCTAGGCTTCTAATTATTCTGTTACAATACCACGAACCAATACCATGGCTTATCAATACCACATGCCGAAAAACTATAACTTATTTCAAAATCAAAATATTTTACAAATACTTTATTTTAATTTATTTTATAACATTTTTTGATTAAATCTAAAAGCAAAAAGGTTATAATTACTTTTAAGGTATATATAAACCCTCCATCCTCACGACTACTAAAAATATTCCCATAGAGATTAAATCGAGGTTTTAATAAATTAAAAGTGAGAATACTTTTATATCTACATATATGAAATTTATATAATATAAATAATATTATAAAGAACCATGATCATAGATGCATCTTAACAAAGGATCCAAGCAAAGAAAGAAAACAAAGCGACTAGCAATTATAGAAGAAAGATAGTGCATTATTCTTTTATGTTTTTTATTATTGTATTTTCTTTGACATGATTCGTCCAAAATATAGGTTTAATATTTAAAAACCAATTATGTTTTTAATTTAGATACTTTCTTAAATACAATACAATGGGATCCTATTAAAGAGAGTGTGAGATGGAGTGGGAATAGAGTGGGAGAGAGATACAAAGAAGTGGGACAGACCAGGAGAAAGAGGAAGGAAGAGAGAGAGGAGGGGGGAGAGAGGAGGAAAGAGGGAGGGAGAGAGAGATAGATTTGGAGGGGGAAAGAGATGGAGGGAAGAAAAAAGACAATGAGAGATAAAGGTGGAAAGAGAGAGGGAGTGACAAGGGAGGGATGAAGATGTAATGAGGGAGAGAGGAGATGAGGGGAGAGAGAGAAAATGAGAGGGTAGAGATAAGGAAAGAAGGGAAGAGAGAGACATAGATGCATAGATATGGAAGGGGAAGAGATGGGGAGAGCAAGAAGGAGAGAGGGAGGGAGATAGTGAAAGAGTTGTAGGGTGGAGAGAGAGAGTGTGTGTGATGGGGGGAGAGACAGAGGGATTTGGGTGAGAAAGGGAGAGAGAGGAAGGAAAAGAGATAGGAATTGAGAGAGAGCAGAGAGAGGGGGAGAGCGAGATGGAGTTGGAAGGGGAAGAAATACATAGAGAGAGAAAGGTGGAGAGGGAGAGGGAGTAACAAGGGAGAGATGGAGATACAGTGTGTGTGTGTGTGTGAGAGAGAGAGAGAGAGAGAGAGAGAGAGAGAGAGAAGAAGGGGAAGATGGAAGAGAGAGAAGGGGAAGAGAGATAGGAAGAGGAACAAGGAGGGAGAGTGAGATATATAGATATGGAGAGAGAGAGAGTGTGTTTTGGGGGTGAGAAGTAGAGACGAGGGGAGATCGAGATATAGGAGAGAGGGAATAAGATATATATATATATATATATATATATATATATATATATATATATATATATATATATATATATATATATATATATATATATATATATATATATATATATATATATATATATATATATATATATATATGGAGAGAGAGAGAGGGGTAGATATATATGGAGAGAGAGTGTGTATGTTTGTATATTGAGATAGAGAAACAATGGGAGATATAGATATACATCGAGGGGAGAGAGAGAGAGAGAGAAGGGGAAGAGAGAGAGAGAGAGAGAGAGAGAGAGAGAGAGAGAGAGAGAGAGAGAGAGAGATAGATAGATATGGAGAGAGAGTGTGTGTATGTTTGCCGATTGATATAGAGAGATAAATGAGAGACAAAGGGAGATAGAGATATAAATGGAGGGGGTGAGAGGGAATAAGAGAGAGACAAAGAGAGGGAGGAAGTAAGAGAGATATATATGGAGAGAGAGAGAGAGAGAGAGAGAGAGAGAGAGAGAGAGATTGGAGTGTGTGTGTGTGGATGTTTGCAGATTGATATAGAGAGATAAAGGAGAGACAAAGGAAGATAGAGATATAAATGGAGGGGGTGAAAGGGAATAAGAGAGATACAAAGAGAGGGAGGAAGTAAGAGAGATATATATGGAGAGAGAGAGAGAGAGAGAGAGAGAGAGTGAGATGTGTTTAGGGGGCTGAGATAGAGAGACAAATAAGGAGATATGGAGGGAGGTATAGATATAGATGACAGGGGGAGACAGGGAAGAAGAGAAAGTTAGATAAAGGGAGGGAAAGATGGAGAGAGAGGGAGAGACGGGGGAGAGAGGGTTGGGGAGAGAGAGAAGGAGAAAGGGAGGGAGATAGACACATAATGGAAGGTGGAGAGAGAGGGAAGAATAAAGAGACACACAGAGAAAAATACAAACATAGAAGTTAGATCTAGAAATTCACGCGTATTTTTCTTTTCATAAAATAGACGTATTGATTTCAGTGTAGCTGTTGATTTCTAATACTAATTGATCCCTTTCACTAGATGCATTGATTTAAGTGTAGATGTCAATTTCTAATCCTATTTAATACCTTACACTAGATGGATTGATTTTAGTGTAGATGTTGATTTATACTCCTATTTGATTGCTTGCACTTGATACATTGGTTTCAGTGTAGATATTGATTTCTCATCCTATTTGATCACTTGCACTAGATGTATTGATTTCAGTGTAGATGTCGATTTCTAATACTATTTAATACCTTACAATAGATGCATATATTTCAGTGTAGATGTCGATTTCTACTCCTATTTGATTGCTTGCACTAGATGCATTGGTTTCAATATAGATACTGATTTCTAATCCTATTTGATTGCTTGAACTAGATGCATTGATTTCAATATAGATATTGATTTCAAATACTATTTGATTGCTTGCACTAGATGCATTTATTTCAGTGTAGATGTTGATTTCTAATCCTATATGATTGTTTGCATTAGATGCATTGATTTCACTATAGATGTTGATTTACGATTTGATGCAACTATATGTATGATGTGCATTAATTTCAAAGTAATTAGATTAATATTGTGTGTTGATTTTAGTGTAAACATGTCTCTTCCCCATTCATCCATATCTCTATCTACCATTGCATCTCCTTTTTTTTCTCTCTATCTCACCCCCAAAACATACACACACTCTCTCCATATCTATCTCTCTCTCTCCCTCCCTCCCTTTTTCCTCCCTCTATTTCTCTTCCCCTTATCTCTCTCTCTAACACTACTCTTTATATATATATATATATATATATATATATATATATATATATATATATATATATATATATATATATATATGTATATATAGATATCTTTCTCTTTCCATGTCTTTACCTCTCTCTTCTTCCCTCCATCTATATCTCTATCTTATTAGAAATATGAGAGAGATGAGAAAACGATTGTGCACACAACAAATCACATTATATTTTTATTGATCATCAAAGTTATATAAATAGGATGTAAATCACTGAATTCCACAAATCTAGATCCTAAGAAAGTGGATCTACGATTGTGACATGGCACAACAACAACTCATACACATGGGAAACAACCATATCTAGAGTAACACCTCAAAATACTCAATGACAACCTGTAATGCACATGACACACATGACATGGAAGCATTACTTCCAACACCCTCCCTTAATTTTTACATGTAGAAAATATGGAAAACACAAATTATAACATTACAACATTACTCATATCCACTCTGAAATCTCAAGGTTTCTACTCTATTCTTCACCACATTTTCGAACTTCCCACTTGATCCATTTAAGACATAACTGCTTTTGACCATTGTTCGTGTGATTTGCAGAATTGACGCTTCTCAACCTACTGGAGTGAAACGAGTCAGACTCGATACTAAACCATCCTATGTAAATGCCACCATCTGTGAATCCATGACCCTCTGCAACCTTCATTAGTTATTTAGGACAACATTCTGGATACAGAATGTCTTTAGAAGATAATTATACAACTTGACCTTGTATAAAATAACCTGTACTAATGCTCCCGGAGCACGATATGTCACACCAGCTTGACCTTATTAAGAACTGCATGTGACTAATGCTTCCAGAGCACGACCAGTCACATTAATCTGTTGAATACTTGGCATGTTCTTTATCATTAATACTCATTTATCTTGTAACATTTTCTTTGAGTATTCTAAATACTCTTTAGATATTTTAGAAACTCTTAATAAACCATAAAACTTGATGCAAACTCCTTTATAGTGGGACAACACATAGAACTTACCAATTGTTTTCTTATTAAATATAATCCTTGTACTTCACAAAATTAAAAAATTTAAATATAAATTCCAATATTTAAAAAATGAAATATAATTTACAAAATTTTAAGTTTTATGGATATTTTATTTTATTTTCAGAAAAAGAGTTAAAGGATATTGTTGTTGTTGTTGTTTTTTTTAATGTTTTGTATGGGGATTTTTTATTTGATTCTAATTTTATAAGGAGGGGTTGAAGATCAAAGCCACCTATGTGAGAGATAAAACATATCTCATAAGGTGTTGATGTTTAACCAAAACTACCATAATTTTGGTGAGGGTATCTTATATATAACACATAATTTTTCATTTAACATTGAAATTAAATCTAATCTCTACCTATGTAAATTCTTCACCAAACCTACCATAATTTTGGTAACACTATCTCATACTTTTTTATTCAATATTAAAATCAGTTTTTTTCATTCAACATTTTGTAAATTTAAAATTTATTGAATAAAAAATTTCAGACCATCTTTATATAATAAATTCAATCATTCCTAATTGCCCATCTATCCTATAGACCATTTATCTTTTAACATTTAATTTTGAGTATTCTAAATATACTTTAGATTTTCTATAAAATCTTAATAAACCATAAAACTTGTTGCAAACTCCTTTATAGTGGGATTGTACATGGAACTTAACAATTGTTTTCTTATTAAATATAATTGTCGTAATTTACAATTTTTAAAAATTAAATACAATTTGCAATATTTTAGTGTTATGGTTATTTTATTTTATTTGAGGAAAACATTTAAAGGTACTGTTGCTTTTTAATATATTTTTGTGTTGAGTTTTGTATTTGGTTTAAATTTTATGAGCAAAAGTTGAAAATGAGAAGATTTCCATATTGAATCAAAATTTTACTATAATTTTAGTGACCATTTCTCCATTGACACTAAAACTAACTTTGCTAATGTAGATGATTGACCAAACCTACCACAATTTTGGTCGTTTTTCTTTTCAATATTGAAATTAGTTTTTCCATTTAACATTCAAAAAAGCCCTCACCATTTCTCCATTGATGCTAAAACTAACTTTGCCAATGTAAATGATTGACCAAAACTACCACAATTTTGGTTGTTTTTCTTTTCAATATTGAAATTAGTTTTTCCATTCAACATTAAAAAAAAAACCTTGCCCAGGCCAATGCTTGACCAAATCTACTGCAATTCTAGGTGAGGATATATCATTGCTAAACACATTAGGACATCGTTTTAGGATACTGTTTTTCTATTTAACATTAAAATTATTATTTTAACCAGAATATTTTATAATTATAAAGGGTTGTTTAACGATATAACATTTGTATGAAAGAAAGAAAAAAAATAAAAAAATCAAAATTCTGGAGTGTTTATTTATTTATTTTGGAAATAGATTCAGCACCATCAAAAACCCTAGGGCACAACTTCCTGATTTTGTCATAATATTGCCAAAATTTCTATTATTTTCCGAACTAGTTTGTGGGTTTTTTGAAACTACCCTTAATTATAAACGTAACTATATAAATTTCCATTTGGAACTAATTTATGAGTTTTTGAAACTACGCATAATTATAAATATAACTATATGAATATTTTAAACATATTGACTGTAAATGTTGTGCTTTACAATGAATTAAACCACTATTTTATACATATTATCCAGAAATGTTGTGCTTTACAATGAACTAAACCACCAACGATAGTATTTTGGTCAGGCCACGAGGATTAACTCCTCAAACTAAGCTAAAAGGCGAGTCATGGATGGTTGTATCCAACTTATTCACATCCTCGCCATAGAACATGGTGCCCCAAAACGAGTTAATCTAGTCAAAATATACACATCAGAAGAATTCCTAAATGCAGCGGCCAACCTTATTTCTTAGTGGAATTACTATATATACATAGGAATACAATCAAATAAAGTATAATAGTTATCCTTCGGTTGACAACCTTAGGACAACCACGACCGTTGATATGAAGTGCCGCAACAAACGAAAGTCCACTGCTTCTACGTTGGAAGCAATATTTCCAATGGTGGAAGATTATATTTCGCAGAAACTTTAGATTCAAGATAGAGATCAAGATCATAAACATGGAAAGAAGAGGAAACTTGATAGCGAATTCTACATCCATGAATGGAGAGAAGCGGTTATTCATGTTGCAGAAAGGGTTCCAATGGGTGTTTTGATCAATGAGTTCAATAGATATTATAAGAGCAGAATAACAACAACCCTAGAAACTCTAGGGGAACCCTAGAAACAACCTATACAATTTTATAGAAGTTATAGAGTCTCTCTCTCAGCCATAACATCAATATTCTCTACTCATCATGCCCCCAACCTACACTATGTGGCTTATACAACCATAAATCAAACCCTAGTACAACCAACTAACACAAACAACATAGTTTCCTCAACCATACTCTCACTCAAATATGAACATGCTAATACTAACAACATACTTATAGGAACATAAATTTAGCAATATAGTGATATGGAATCTACAACAGTATCAACATAATACGATATAACAACATACAATTTATTCATTTAGCAAATAATACGATATAACAACATACAATTTATTCATATAGCAAATGCACATATTGACACTGCTCAACAGGTACAATACTCACACAACAACTATTATTAGTAGTGATAATATGATAACATACATAAATTCGACCCTAGAATACTGACACTCAACTTTACATGGGCTTTAAAGCATTATACATATGTATTATTCTACAAACTACCTGCAACCCCAAAACATCACACCCATCACACCTCATTTATTCAAATCAATTGTACACAGTTTCAATGCTAGTTGATCATGTTTTTCACAACTTGCATTGTGTGGCACTATTCGCACTTGAATCGTGTCCCCAACAAATGTCCCAATATCTACAAAATATTTAGTACACAATAATAAATAGACAATTTCATTAAAAAAATTAATAAAACAAGTTAAAGAACATGTTATAATAAATTTGATAATTCTAATAACTAATTACGACAATAAAATGAAACTATATTAATTTAAATAAAACACTAATATTACCTCTCACATATGGTGGCTCATCTTATTTGAAGAGAATGTTGGTACACCCTCGCCAATCCAAACTGGCGTACGAACACAGAATCATCACGAACGAGTGATCATCAACACTGGTAGCAACTCCAATGCATCAGTAGATATCCTATCCGGAAAGTCAGACTGGCCCCTCTTGGGCATCATACGGTCCCACATCTGCATCCCTACATGCAATATCGACCTATGAGGTTGTCGAACAAAAGTAGGCCTCGTCTTCAAAAACCTCTCAAAAAATAAACAAAACAACTTTGAAGAAAAAGGGAAGGTCAACCTCCCACATGCGTGAGAACGACATCTATCTAATGTTGTACAAAACTGCTACAAAAAAATCGCAGACTATCTCACAAGTCGTGGTGCTTGGAATAAAGAATCAAAATAAAATAAAAGCGGGAAACTAATGTGTTGCTTGTCACTGGTATAGTGTGCAATGGTCATCAACAGTAGTGAGAGGCACCTCACCTCCTCTGGACCAAACGAAACAATACGTAACTTACCACTGGACACCTACAAATTTGCAAGATATACTATATCGTCCCTAATGTATCTCTGGGAGTACGCTAACTGAATCCTTGTTGCATAGCCGATAGGGACATCTGGGAACTGGGGAAAATCCTGCCCTCTCCTAGATAGGCCACTAATAAAATATATTTCCTCCTCAATGGGCTCGTACCACTGGCCAGGACAGACCCAAAAAGCATGTCGGTGGGCATCCCACCTGTAGATTAGTTGTCCCAATAACCCACTATGGCCCTTCAACGATGTAGCCTCCTCGTATAACTTGAGGAGGCCTACCTCCCTTAGGAGCAATAGGGTGGTTTCCATAATAGGGCGAAGGTGCAAAACTCTCTCCCTCTCTCATGCCTCCCACATCTGAATCACATTATAACGGTCCTCCATATGTTCTTGTTGTTCCCTTTGTTCTCTTGTTGACATGGATGAACGATTCACATATTAAATACATTTTTTATATTAAATGAGAAATATATATATATATGTAAAATAAAAGTCGGTGCACCGAAAAAAATAGTCACGCACCGTTACCGGTGTGTACTTTTTTATTGCACACCGCACTCGGTATGCCCAAAAAAACAATCACACACCATTATCGGTGTGTACTTTTTTTATCGTGCACCACACTCAGTGCGCATGGAAAATGTTTTCACACTGCCGAACAAGGGAATATTTTACTGTGGAGCATTGACCAAACTAAGCGCCCCGAGGCGGATAGTTTGATAAACGCACCACCCAACAATAGTACATAGTTAACGGTGTGGTCCTCTAAATGACCACACCGTTGACTATGTAATGTTATCGGGCGGGCGGTGCGCTGACCTAACTATTCGCCCTGGGGTGGATAGTTTGGTCAACACACTGTCCAACAGTAGTACATGGTCAATGGTGCAGTCCTATAAATGAATGCACCATTGACTATGTAATGCTGTTGAGCGGTCAGTGCGCTGACATAATGACTACACCGCCTTATTATTTTTTAAATTCGTTATGGTGAATGTTTTTCGGTACCACACCGGAACCTGGTGTGGTTTCCGTTAACACCATTCCCAGTTTGGCTTGTAAATTTACAAGTAGCACCGTGAATGGTGCGAGTTGAACGACTCGAACGCACTGCGCATAATATATATATATATATATATATATATATATATATATATATATATTTTAAACAGTTAATTATAAGTTAATTTTAAATTTTAATCGACTAAATGATTTAGTTATTAAGAAACAAGTAGTTTATAGTACATTTGCGTGTCGAGGAGGCATATTTTCTAAGGAATTGAAGAAACCAAATTTGCCCTCCGTTTTCAAAAATTTGAACTCCACACAGTGGGCAATGGATGACAACAATGAGTGCAATGGGAGCATCGATGGTAGGGTGCCTCACACAAGAAAAAATCACACCGGTGTTTGAGAGGTATGGAGCACTAAACAAGTAAAAATGAGGTTTCTACGACTGATGTTTTTTTTTAATTAACCATTTTTCGGTGCACAAGATTTTGAGACGCACTGGGTGGTTTTATCAATGGCACATCACACGTCGTTACGGTGCGCTGGGTTATGAAGACGCACCATACCTGTTTATACATAGATCACCAGTGCGGTAGAGTACTCTGATGCACCAGGCGGGTTTGTATGGAGAGAACGGTGTCTCGGTGTGCCAATTTTTAGTACACACCAGTGCTTTTTGTATAAAATGAACTAGTGTGGTTTATGAATCCGCAAAAACCTCCACCCGCCAACCTCCTCTAGAGAACTCTGCTACAAATGGATATCTAGGCTATTTTTATAAGTGGTTTCTCAAAAACATCCTGCAAAGGGTCTTTTCCTTGTAGTGTAATCCCCTCATGGCACGCCCACCACCAAACCCCAATGCAATTCAAACACTACCCTATAGGGTACTCCAACCAACCCCACCCCGCACAGTACCCCAACAGATACTACCCCGCAGGGTACACCAATATTAATACCAACACCAACACACAAGGTCATTACATCATGGCTAACACCAACAATATATCAATTGACGCTTCTTTAATCTGCCAGATTTTACGAAACTCACAAATGATCCCATTTCGCATAATTAGTAATGCCCCCCCATTCTAACCAAGTTACAATCAAATGCCCCAAAATTCAAAGGAAAATAGGGGAAATAACCTTCCAATCATATCATGACCTTCCACCTATAGTGATTTTTAAATAAACATGTGTAGATCTACTATTCACTTGTCTTATGATGGTGATTCACTTGAATTACAAGTATATTATGTATTCCGATATGTAGGGATGGAAATTGATCAGCCACATGAGGAAAAATATGTACCCTTTCAAGTTGATCAACCACATGATGAACAAGATGTTCCCTATCATGTTGATCAACCACTAGAGGAAAAACATGTGCCCTATTGAGCTTATCGACCACTAGAGGAATAAGATGTGCCTTACTGATATAATCAACCACTAAGGGAACATATGTTCTATATCATTTTAATCAATTGTCAGAGGAAGAAGATATTCTCTATCAAGTTGATCAACCACCAAAATAATGGGTTGTACCCTCTCAATTTGATATGATAATAGGGAGATGCAGTGGTTTGGAAATGGGTGGAAGGTTTGCAGAAAAATTGGATGCAAGCACAATAGAGGACCTTGGGGAGCCTATTCTTTCTCACACTATTAAAGAGCATGAAAATAGATCATTTGACAATGTTTTGAGAAACATTTAACTTTTTGCACAATCTCAAAATTTACTACATGGGTTGATCAAACATAAGAAACTAAAACATGCCACAAATATTTTGGGTGTCTAAGATACTAAAAGCAGGAAGACACATGTGAGTGTCACTTAAAATATGTCAAAGGAATTATCTATGTTTGGAAAATCAAGAAAACCCGATGTTCAATCCTCTTGTAAGGAAATTACAACTGATATTGTTGCACTAAGTACATCAAGACAACAAAAGTTGGAAACAATGTCAAAATTGTTCCACGTCTCGAGAAAAACATTCCACAACCATACCAAATTCATGGTTTGAGTAAATTAATATGATCAATTTTCTTGTTGGGCTCTTATCACTAGGAAACCCTACTAATATGTTCTTACAACAAGAATCAGAGAGCTCGTGGTAGAGTTTTGGGAGAGCGATTCCCATGCTATTCCAGATAGAAAGCATGTCGTATGGTGTCACATAGCTAAAGGTAAGTATGTAGATCACACTAAGGAAGTTGTAGGAATGAAAAAAATTTCATTGTTCGAGGAATTTCTGGAAAAAATCACCATATGAAGATATCCATAAGAATGTTTTAGAAATTGAAACATTGGTTTATTAGGCCTAATACAATTCGTGACACGTGTTGTTTTTGATATCATGTTTAATTCCAACTTCATTATGATATGTCTGGGAATTTTCAAGAATAATTATCACGACGAACATCCTCCTACATTATGTGATTTTGTATTGTAGTATTCATCAACTTTAAGTGTATTGCAGGATACAAAGAATCAAGGATGATGACACCAAGATTAGGCTTGCTTCATTAAGATTGGAAAGTGCAGCTCTTATTTGGTGGGAAGCCAAAACTCAAGAGGACATGAAGAAACATGGTAAGGTCTTAACCTATTGGAATGATTTTTTTGCTGCCTTGAGAAGAATTTTTTATCCATTAGCATACATGCAAAAAGCTATAATGGATTGGAAAAACTTTAGGCAATGTAAAGGACAAAGTGTGCAAAGCTATTCTCAAGAATTTAGGAGAAGAGCACTAATATTGGGTGTATATTTGACATCTCAAGAAGCTTTTTTGAACTAAATGGGAGGTTTGCATAGTTACCTAAGACATACAATTCTGATGTTTTGTTATGAAACCAACTCATAAAATAGAATAAAAGATAGATCAATGCCTTATAAATCAGCCTCTTTGAGGGGGAAACCTCCTTTACATTAAATAAATGAACAATTCGTAGATGACACAAATGAAAAAACCTCCTTTCTATACATAGGAGTCCATGGGGTCACAATATAATCCTAGCCGACCTAACAATAATAATGTAAGGGAACAACAATAAAAATAGTGGGCTTTTATGGGGCACAATAATAACAATATGGGGATTACATGGGTACAACAATAAAAATAAGGGGGCTACACTAACAACAATAAGGGACTACACTAGTAATATAGGGACCTAACATGCCTCTCTCCTTTAAAAAAGTGTTGTCCTCAATGCTTGAATAGTTTTGGATGCTTCTGTATAAAATTTTCATCCTCGTATGTGGAACCTTCAGTGGGTAAGTTCTTCCAGTTAATGAGATACTCTGAAATTGATAAATTTCATAGCTATCGAGTTCTTATTTCCGTGACTGCTTCAGGTTACAATATGATTTTTCCTCCCTCATCAAGTTCTGGAAATATTGTTTGAACTAGAAGTTTTTCACCTATGATCTTCTTTAAGCATGAAACATGGAAAACTGGGCGCACTCGAAAAGAAGCAGGAAGCTCCAATCTGTATTCCATAGTACCAATATTTTGCAACACCTTGTAAGAACCATAGTACTTTGGCGATAATTTATTATCCTTCTTAGCTTGCTTGAGGGAAATTTGTTTGTATCGTTGTAGCTGTAAAAATGCCTAGTCTCCTACATAAAAAATTATCTCGCTGTGATGTTAATCTGCGTGTTGTTTCATTCGATTTTGTGCCATATTTAGGTTATCCTTTAAGACTTGGAGAACTTGTTGTTGATGCTTGATGTGATATTCCACTGCTTGAACCTTATAATTTTCCCTTAAAGATGATGTGATGGACGGTGGATGATATCCATAAAGTGCCATAAATGGGGTAATTTTTGATGCATTATGGAAGGAAGTGTTATACTACCATTCAGCCAGAGGTAACCACTTGACCCATTGTGTTTGTTTATCAGATACAAAAAAACGAAGATATCCTTCCAAACATTTGTTCACTATCTCAGTTTTCCCATCAGATTGAGGATTATAAGATGAGCTATGAGCTAGTTGAGTACCCAAACAAGAAAATAATTCCGTCCAAAAATTACTAGTGAAAATGGGATCTCTGTCACTTACAATAATATTTGGGTTTCCATGTAGCTTTTTAATTGTTTCCATAAATGCAGTAGCAACTGTACTTGCTTTAAATAGATGAGATAATGCACAAAAGTGTGCATACTTAGTAATTCTATCAACTACCACCATGATGACACTCTTTCCTTCAGACTTAGGTAAACCTATGATAAAATCCATTGAAACCACATCCCAACATTGAATTGGAATGGATAAAGGTTGTAGTAGACCCAGGATCTTAATTTTCTCAACTTTATTTTGCTAGAAAACCAAACATTCCACCCCAAACGTTTGAATATCATATATAAGGCCATCCTAAAAAAAATATTTCTTCACCCTGTGGTAAGTTTTTAAAAATCCCGAGTGTCCTCCTAAGGGAGAGGTGTGAAACTCAAAAAGAAAATTTTGTTTTAGTTGAGAATTCTTACAAATATATAAGTGATATTTGTACCATAATGAATCGTTTTTCTAACTAAATGTATCAGATGTACTAGGATCTTGCTGCAAATTTTGAATGAGTGTCCACACTTCTTTGTTGAAAATGATCTTTCCAAAACCTCATGTAGATTAGTATATCATCAAAAAATACTAACACAAATTTTCTAACGAATAATTTGAAAATGGAATTCATCAACCTTTGAAATGTAGAAGGTGCATTGGTAAGGCAAAAAGGCATGACAAAAAATTCATAATGACCCTCATGAGTTTTAAATGTTGTTTTTGGAATATCTTCGGTCTTCATTCTAATTTGATGATATCCTGAACGAAGATCCAACTTGGTAAAATAAATTGCTCCATGTAATTCATCTAATAATTCATCAATCATATGAATGGGAAATTTATCTTTAATAGTGAGCTTATTGAGCTCCCTATAATCTGAACACATGTGCCATGACCCATCCTTATTGTGCACCAACACTACTAGAGCAGAGAAAGAACTTTGACTAGGTTGAATTATACCAGCCTCTAACATTTCTGCAATCATACGTTCAATTTCTCTCTTTTGGACATAAGGATATTTGTAAGGCCTGATGTTTGGAGGAACACTTCCTAGAATCAAATCATTAGTATGATCATGATCACAAATAGGTGGGAGTCCTTCAGGAGTTTCAAACACCTTGGAATGATTGTCAAATAATTTTTTGTTAGAACTTATAGTGAGCATAATTGTGCAATTATTCCTCATTGTTCTTTATTCAGAAGCTTTGTCATGAAATTAGAGCTTATTATCTTTCTCGGATTCCCTGCGATACCTTGTAATTCAAATTCCTTTCCTTCTGAAAAAAAAACTCAAGAAACATTCTTGAAAATTAAAAGCTACCATCCCCAAAGATTGTAACCATCGTAATCCTAGTACAACATCAACAACTCCCATTGGAATGGAAAGGATTGGACTATTCAATACATATTCCCCCATGGTTATCTTGATATTATGGCACTTTCCAGAGAAATTTATAGTTCCTCCATTTGCAACCATCACTTGACACTCTGGTACTGGGTATAGGAAGCAATTTAATTCCTTGGCTACCTTACAATGAGTAAAATTATGGGTACTACCCAAATCAATCAACACTATTACATTTTTATTATTTATATGTCCTTATATATTGAGAGTTTAAGGAGTGGTAATTCCTGCCATTGCATTACAAGGTATAGTCAAACTCATTTCTACTTTCTCTATGGTTGGTTCTCGGTGTATATCCTCTTCTTTTGAAGTTTCTTGTTCATTTTCTTCATTTTCTTCCTCCTTTTCACAATCTATGTAAAATAATTTCTTCTCAACACAGTTGTGACCTTTAGTGTATTTTCTATCACAACTGTAGCAAAACCCTTTTTCTCTTTTTTCTTCCAAATTTTGTGGTATCAACCTTGTAGGTTGTGGAACTATAGGAGTAGAAACACTTCCATCTTTATATATGTTAGTGGTAGGCTTCCTTGTCGCTATAATTTTACTTTCAATTTTTCTTTCCAACCTCAATGCCTTCTCCAATGAATCAGGTTCCCAAAGGCGAACCTCATGTTGGATGTTATCATTTAAATTCCATATGAAGACATCAATCATGTGTTCCTATGGAATATCAGTTACCCTTATATTCAATTTTTGGAAGTCCTCAATGTGATCCACCATTGAACCATTTTTTTTGAGATTTATCAATTGGATAAAGAAGGTGTTTCTCTTTGTATCTTCATAATGTGCTACCATTTCCTCCATAAAAATTGACCAAGTGACAATTTTTTTACGAGAGCAAAGCCATCGATACCATAAAAATGTATTTTTTTCTAAATATAAAGTTGCAATGTGTACCTTTTGTTTATTTTACATATTATGGAGATCAAAATATTGCTCCATCTGTAGTATCCATGTTACAGGATCCTTGCCATCAAACTTGCTCATATCAATCTTTGGAATATGGTGGGTCTTCAATCCAACATTAGAGTTTATGAAATCACAATTAACATTTATTTTCTTCTCATCATGAGTTTCCTCTACTACCTTTTCACCATTGGGAATAATTTCCTTTATCAATTTTTTCAAAACTTCCTTCAAACCTTTTATGTTTGCTTTTAGATCATTCTTCATGTCTTCCATGCTTCCTTTCATTTTTTCATCGATTTTAGCTTCCATGTAATTCATCTTATATTCCATGCGATTCTTCAAACTATCTATCTTAGCTTCCATGCATTTCTTCAAACCATTCATATTAGCTTCCACATCTTTCTTCAAACCATCCGTCTTAGCTTCCATTTCATTTTTTGTTACTCTTTGGGAGAGTGAAATATGTTGCACTTGGTCTTGTAATTTTGATATATCATGTTGCAATTCTTCCTCTTCATGAGCCATAGTAGAGAATTTTGAGAGCTTAATGAGTGTTGAATTATTTTGAGGGGGAATTTTAGAACCCAATACTGATATTTTTGCTTCAATATGCCCTTGGAATCACTTCAAACTGATTTTTCAAACAAGACTTAGGAAAATTTTTAAAACAAATACACACCTTTTTATTTTTTTGAGGATATCGATATTGAAACTGATGTATCTCTGTAATTTAGAATCCCCAATATTTTATCTTCGACACTTTAGTAACCCTATGAATCTTCTTTCCAGTGCCACATTTCTGACCTAATTTGGATTCGTCAAGGAAAATTTGTGCCCAATATCCCATAATGACCTAATTATGGACTAGTTTAGTAGAGTGAACTTGTACGGCATGCCAAATGTCATTGTTTCCTCCTTTGGCTCTGAAATCACTAAACTAGAAACTACAGTCCATGTAATTTTGGCCACCTTTTACAAAATTATAATCTTATGCCCAGAGAGAGAGTTATAACGATTTTCCCCAGGTCACCTCTTTGAGATGAAATTCGAGAGCTTACAAAAAACCTAACTTCCACATATCATATCTCTAAAAATATTGCGAACCAAGATCTGAAATGTTTACACAAAGTTCCTTAGGATTTCTTCGCAAATTGGTTTTTTTAGCTTCTGAAAATTCTTAGGAAAAAGTTATAGAGAAAACTCCACGATGACCTGTTTGACGTAGCGAAACCCTAGAATCCAAAGCTCTGATACCAAATGTTATGAAACCAACTCACAAAATAGAAGAAAAGATAGATCAACACCTTAGAAATCAGCTTCTTTGAGGGGGAAACCTCATTTACATTAAATAAATGAAAAATTCTTGGATGATACAATTGAAAAAACCTCCTTTCCATATATAGGAGTCCATGAGGTCACAATATAATCATAGCCGACCTAACAATAATAATGTAAGGGCATAGCAATAACAATAGTGGGATTTTATGGGGCACACTAATAACAATATGGGGACTACAGGGGTACAAAAACAACAATAAGGGGGCTACACTAACAACAATAAGGGACTACACTAGTAATATAGAGACCTAACATGTTTAATCCTTCAATTTTAGATGAAGTTTGTGTACATACCACACATCAAGAGGCAAGATGGAAACATGTTTCAGATGAGATAAGTCAGAATACCTTTGAGTCTGGAGAAAAAGGAAAGTGTAAGTTCAAGGGAAAATGAAAGAAGAATGCATCCATAAAGTTGGATAAAGATAAGCTCACATGTAAAAAATGTTCCAAAGATGGACATGATGAAGATCATTGCTGGAAACTTCATCCATAAATGAAACCCAAGAAGCTGAAAAACAAGAAGAAGGAGAATACAACTGCAACAATACAACATGATTTAGGTTTTGATTTCAGAGATGAAACAAATATTGCAGTAATGGGTTGAAAAGGTAAGGACATAAGAATTACTCGTTCTTCAAGTTGTCTAAATCATACTCTAGATGAGGCAACACGAATCAAGATTTTCCATATTAGATTTTTTTCAAAACATACCAAGATTGATACACTATTTGATAGTGGTTTACAAGAAAATCTTATTTCAGAGGACATTGTCAAGAAGTTAAATTTAGAGACCATTCCACATCCTAGACCCTATCCTTTAGGTTGGGTATGTAAGAATGAATAATTACAGGTTACAAGGAGGTGTAGCCTTGGATTTGCAATCTCTAAAAACTTTCTGATGAAGTTGAACTTGATGTAATTCCGCTTGATATTTGTGGTATAGTTTTGGGAAGCCCATATATTTATGATAGGAGAGCAATATTTCATCAACATGAGAATAAGTATCACTTTTTCAAGAATGGGATTGAGTACATTTTTAGAGCGCATAGTAAGAAGATGAGTTTGTCTCTTATGAATGTTGGGAAAATTAAGAGAATTGTGAATGCTAGTCAAAATTAAGCTTTGTTAACGTTCAAGCATGAATATGGTGTGAATGAGGCCTTTCAAGGAAATGCATCAAATGATAAATCTGATTTCCTTGAGGTTACTAATTGTTGGACACCTAATCCTCTATGGGTAGGTGTGGAAGGCGAATAGTCACAAAGGAGTCCAAGTGACCTTGGAAGATGAATCCAAGGGTCACCTCATTGTATTATAAATGTACATCATATCAATGGTAAAATAAAACTCACACTTCTCTTTCTATGTGTGTGTTTAGTTTCTCCACCCTACCATGCATGTGTTTAACATGGTATCAGAGCGGGCGATTGCTGGCCCTGCTCAAATTTGAGCCATTGGTATTTATGGCCATTTCAGTCCTGCCATTCTTGCCATGATTCTCTGCGCTTATAACTGTGTTGAGCTGGAACTTTTGAGAGGTTGGGAATGCTAGAAATAAAAGCACTCCTGCATTCTTTTCCATATTCCTCCATTCTCCTTGTGACTTCTGAAGGATTCACCTAGCTAGACAAAATTGGGCTCCTGTATATCTGTGAAATTATTCTTACCATCTTCGGCACTGCTACCATCACCGGCAAGAAAAGCATTTCCCTGGAGTGGATCATCAATAATAGCATCAACACTTTCTTGTTGCTGGCTTTCCTTCTCTCCTCACACCGGTTCACGCAGCTCGGCCCCTCGCCCATCCACCGCAGCCCCACTCTTGGATCCAGGCAAAGTCCACGGTTTCCCTGCTTCTCCCACAACACAATATCCATATACAACCTCCCTCCCTCCTAGACATACGCAGCTCCTCCTGCTCTCTGAAATACTCCTCAATTATTTTCTAATCGGTCCTGCTTCTTTCCCTAGAACAATGTGTTTCATGTGAATGTACAACACTATCCTATTGTGTTGTTAGATCCGCAAATGGTTTAAATCACTGAGGATAACTAAAAGAAGACTGGTCTCTATTATAAATTACCAAGCCCTATATCTGAGCCGCAGGAGAAAATGTGAATATCCTCCCCGTGCTTAGTTCTCTATCCAAGTTCCAATAATAAGTTTTTTGAAGTGAGAGTATTTTTGTTAGTATCACTAGCTTTCCATATACATATATATATATCCTATAGTGTCGAATCCACCAATTCCAAATAGAAATCAGGAGTTAATCCTTTGACAAGGTTGCAAGTTAGGGAGATTGAGGCCAGGAGGCATCTCGAGAGGAGGAGAAGAGGAAAGGATGAACCTGGTCATAGCCTGTGATTGGGTCAAGCCTAGTGATTGAAATCACGATATTAAGGAGAAATGATGTCATTTTTCAAGGGTGCAAGCATGGATCTTGGTATAAAATTTCCACAACGAAGTTGGAAATTGTGAACCATCAATCCTCAACAAGGTAATCACGAGATTGAGCCCTGTGCTGATTTGAGGCCATCAAGTGCCGAAGGAAGGGGCAGTCGTAGGATTTTTTCCATAATTAATAGCACTATTAGCCCCCCTATCATTCAAATTAAACCATGGCCAGACCAGAACCCTGAAAGGAACCACAAACTAGTTTGGTATTTGGGCTTCCGCTCAAAGCAAGTGCTTGATAAGCACCAATTACACCGAACAAGGTGGGACTTCGCATATTCGGGCCCATGGAGTTTATTTGTCCAAGAATGATTCAGGTCCTCGAACAGAGCCTGATTGAACCAAACGCTATAGAAGCAATTTGAAAGGACTAAAAGGCACAAGAAGGAGGGTAGATGTAAAAGCGACTGTTAAAGATAAGGAATTTCATTCAAAGGATGAGGCCATGACTCAGTAATATGAGAGTATCGGTGTCTACACTGATTTAGAATTCTGATATGGAGATCATTGACATGAACAAATTTATTGGAGTGTAACATTTTCAACCCCTCACCATGGGCATGTTATACTTTCTAGCATTACAAAATGTTGCATGGTAAGTAATGATAGTATCATTATCTCTTCTCGCAATATTAGAGGTATAGTTGACACTTTTTCTTGGTTTGGAGGTGCTATATTCAACATTTTAGTTTGATGTTGATAGCACATTGATTTTGAATATCAATCCAAACTAAAGAATATTCACAATTTGTCTACATTGTAAATAGGTGAATTGAATCTGTCACCCTTCATTTCTTTAGCTTGAGTTGTTTGTAAAATGGCCATAGTTTATGAAGTATTAGAGTACCTGGAAAATTTGATACAATATGCTACTGGTGACACTATCAAAATCAACAAAACCACTCTAGTTGACATCCAAATATGTCTGCAAAATGCATAGGAAAATATTGAATTTTTGCAGTTGGAGTCTCAGCTTCAGCAAGAAGAATTACAGCAACAGAGTCATCATTCTGAACCTGTTTCTGTTCAGAAAATTGAGAGGGACTCCCATCAACAAAAATAATATAAAGTTGAGATTTGTCCACATTCAGTACCCATTTCAAGAGCAGATTTTCATGCAGAAGCAAAAATCTAGCCTGCACTTGCCAAGCCCATCATCAGAACTTGGGAAGAGCTTGTCCATAACAAGAAAAAAACAGGGCTTGGATATGACAAGGAGTTGTCCTTTCATATTTTGGACTACTCCAAACCCATCAAATTTCAGAGTGCCAGATTTATTTATGAAAGTTCACCTTCAACTGTTCCAGATCCTGCTCCTCTTCCACAGTAGCAACAAAATATTGTAAAATGCCAACATTGTGATCGCGTTGGCCATATGAAAGATCACTGTTTCGATCTTCACCCATGCAAGCACTGTGGTCGGCACACCCATTCTTCACACATATGCTTAAAAAAAAAGCCTCTTGCAAGAACAAAGATTCATCTTGGATGGATCACTTTTTGGCAATGGGCATCAACAACCAAGAAGACGTTTAAGTCGCATGCCAGAACTTGTTCTAGAATATTGAACAATATTGCAGTTGAGTTTTTTCCATCATCTCACCTTGTATCTGACAAGGGGGAAAATGGTGGTCATCTACAAGCTTCGAAGCCACATCAAGTGAGCCTGAGCCACAATCTCTCATTCCAGATTCAAAATTGTAGCCAGCGACACAACATTTCAAGTGAGCCTGAGCCACAATTCATCATTCCAGATTCAGAGTTGTAGCCAGAGACACGAATGCCCATGAGCATGCCTTTGGTTGGTGGACAGCCTTAAACCATCTATGTGAGGTTGATATTCTTCCTCTTTAAGAACACTTCCTCTAGCAGAAGACTTCAGCTTCTTGCTAGCTATGGAAGAGTTCCAGGAAATGCATCAAGCATTCCAGTGTTGGTGGTCATCCTTAAACCATCACAGGTTGTAGACCTCCCTTCTTCTAGGTTGAAGGTCTCCCTCTTCAAATATGAGGGACACTTCCTCTAGCAGAATCCCTTAACTTCTTGCCAGTTTTGGAAGAGTTCCAGGAACTACAATAAGAGTTGCATTCTAGTGTTGGTGGTCATCCTTAAACCACCTCTTTATGCCAACATTTCAAAGAGCTAATTCAGCCTAAGTGCTGCCATGCATACTTTGCATATTTGTATTACAGCTCTCTTCTTGGACTCACACATACCCCTTAGGATTAAGGCAGGGGAATGTTGGACACCTAATCCTCTATGGGTAGGTGTGGAAGGTGAACAGTCATAAAGGAGTCCAAGTGACCTTGGAAGATAAATCCAAGGGTCACCTCATTGTATTATAAATGTACATCATATCAATGGTAAAATAAAACTCATGTTTATCTTTCTATGTGTGTGTTTAGTTTCTCCACCCTACCATGCGTGTGTTTAACACTAATAACTAGGTAACAAATTGCACCCGACACGGCGGGAATCTCGTCAGCGCGGGAAAAATTTGTCGCCCCATGTGGCCGACAAAGCCCAAAATTGTAGGACATATTGCAAAAGTGCGATTTATAGGACATATAGTGCAAAAACTTGAAAAGATCATAAATTTTGCAGTTTTTATCCTTTTTGGGAGCAGAAAGAGGCTAGACATGGGTTTTCGACAGTTTTGAAGCCATTGGAGCTACTATTGAATCCATTTGAGCACTATAATATGATGTAAACACCATGTTTTGAGCATAATGAAAGAGGAAAAACCGTTGGAAATTGGACCAGGAGATGTAGCCCATGAGGGGTGAACTCCTTCATCATTTCCTGTGTTGTGTTTACTGTTATGGTGTTGTTGTCTCTTGTTTTCTGCAAAAACTGAATTATTTATTCAAGTTTATGTGTTTAAGAACTAGTGATAAGAAGGTTAAAAACCTAATTAATCACTTGCAAAATTTACATAATCCTCAAGCAATTTCACATACAAATCAATAGATTTTAATAATCATCATTATATATGAATATTTTTAATAAGTGAAAATAATTCCCCCTACTATACAACCTAGTATAGGGTGGTTGTGTGAAGGTTATATGTGAGATGTTAGATGTGTATAATGTAGGCCTGAGATGTAATATATATATATATCACATTAAAGCATGAAATGTGAGATATTTCTTAAATTCAATATTTTTTATATTGTAATTTATTTTATTAATACTCCGGATGCGGATGTCTAGAGGTTTCATCGGGACACATGTCCCGGGCCATCTCCCAAAGTGCCTCGCATGGGGTGGCCACATGGCCCCCCATGGCGCCATTAATATGGCTATCAATACGCACTTGCTCCGGGCATTTACTCAACCGCGCCGTCACCCTCTCCGCCTTGATCCGAACAGACGACACCATATGGATGCCTGCTCACGTTCTCCGGCTCACTCTGGCTCTGTCAGTCGAGCTCTGCAGCCATGCGAACGCACAACCACTGGTCATCGATGCTCACTGCTTAGATGCCTGGAAACTATTCCTGGCTTTCATTATACGCATAGCAATATCTGTCTTTCCAATTTCAATTCTCAGGTTTCTCCCAGTGTTTTCAGTCGATTTTCACCTGTTCTTGCAGTGCCTTCCAGTTCCTCGCCTGCTCACTCTGAGAAGATCATCATGCCTAGGCTTAGGCAGCGGATTACCTACCGACGCGGCTCCTCTCGGGGTAGGTCTATGAGTGAACAACCTCCCATCAGTTCCGGCGATGATTTCTCCAATGAGCCTTCTAAAAGGCGCTCAGCCCCGGTTCACAATGCCCCTCCTGGCCTCATTCATGGCAGTCTTCCCTCTGCTCCTCCTCTGACCACGCCCCCGAGCCCGGTTTTCTCTGACCCTCAGCTCCTCGGTAGCCACATTCTGAGGCAAACCTCCCAACACGCCGAGCTTCGCTTCGACAACACCTTTATTCGCCCTTCCATTATTGCCTTCATAACTATCACCCTTCGTGAAGAAGCCACCATCCATCCTCCTCCGGTTACTGGACTTGCGCCTTCTCCTCCCGTCCCTATCTCCAACCCGACTGCCTATCCCACTATTGGTGCCAGCGAACCCCTTGTTTCTGTTCCTTCCTCCATGGACCATATTCTCATGCAGGTGGGAGAGGACCTTTCAGGCAGAGACGGAGCTCAGCGCGCTGAAGAAGAACCTGAGGATCTGTATGGCTGTCGAATTGAAGAGGAGCAGCCAGCTCCAACCTAATTGCTTTGACTCTATTATGTCCAGGACTAGTATGAATTCTGCTCTTGACTTTTTTGCAAAAATTTTGGTCTTTTTGGTTGTCTATAGCAGCAACAGTTGCATGCCAGTTTTGTCTTTCTATAGTTTTTTCATGCTGAATGTAATAGACTCTTCACCGGTTTCCCATCTAAAGGGCGGTGTAATTACTTTTAAAGGAACTGGTTTCCCACTCTGGGTAGTTCATCATCTAGATAGAACTTGGATATCAAGCCCAGTTTCAGGCTTCCTCAGCTAAACCGTGGCAGTTTTGTAACTCTATGTTTATATAATAGAATTAGCACAATTTAGCAAAAAAAATAAAATTATTTTATTAATAAAATTATGAACAATTTTTTAGATAAAAGAAAATATATTATACATATCAAATTAAAATACATAACATATAAATAATACTTATAAATTAACATCCATTTTACCATATAAATTAAAATAATGATTCCATAACCTATCTTAAACTTAATTAATAAGCGGATAAAAATTTAATATTTACAATATAACAAAAAATTTAATCATGAATATTTACCATGAATATTATTAGCTTCTAAATAGGATTTTTTAAAATACCCAGAAGATAAATATAGAGGGAGGGAGGGAGAGAGAGAGAGAGGAAGGAAGAAAATCAGAATACCAAAGGCTAATACCATGGTTTATCAATACCATGGGTAATCTACTAAGGCTTTTGATTATTATTTTATGGATCTAGGCTTTTAATTATTCTCTTAAAATACCACAGACCAATACCATGGCTTATCAATACCACATGCCTAAAAACTATAAATTATTTCAAAATTAAAATATTTTACAAATACTTTAATTTAATTTAATTTTATAACATTTTCTAATTAAATCTAAAAGCAAAAAGGTTATAATTACTTTTAAGGTATATATAAACCCTCCACCCTTATGATAAAAATATTCCCATCGAGATTAAATTGAGGTTTTAATAAATTAAAAGTGTGAATACTTTTATATATACATATATGAAATTTATATAATATAAATAATATTATAAAAGAACTATGATAGATGCATATTAACCAAGGATCAAAGTGAAGAGAGAAATAAAAGTGACTAAGAATCATAGAGGTAAGATAGTGCATGATTCTTTTAAGTTTTTTATTATTGTATTTTCTTTGACATAATTGATCCAAAATATAGGTTTAATCTTTTACAACCAATTTTTTTTTTAATTTAGATACTTTCTTAAATACAATGCAATGAGATCATATTTAAGAGAGAGAGTGATATGGAGGGGGAATAAAGCCGGGGAGAGATACATAGAGGTGGGAGAAACAAGGAGAAAGAGGAAGGAAGAGAGAGAGGAAGAGAAATGGATTTGGAGGGGGAAATAGATTGAGGGAAGAAAAATACATTGAGAGCTAAAGGTGGAAATAGAGAGAGTGACAAGGGAGGGATGAAGATGGAATAAGGGAGAGAGGAGATAAGGGAATAGAGAGAAAATGAGAGGGTAGAGATAAGGAAAGAAGGGGAAGACAAAGAAAAGGAGACATAGATATGGAGTGGGAAGAGAGGGGGAGAGTGAGAAGGAGAGAGGGAGGGAGGTAGTGACAGAGTTGGAGGGTGGAGAGAGAGTGTGTGTGTGATGTGGGGGGGAGACATAGGGAGGTGGGGGAGAAAGGAATTGAGAGAGAGGAGAGAGAGGGGGAGAGAGAGATGGAGTTGGAAGTAGAAGAAAGATATAGAGATAGAAAGGTAGAGAGGGAGAGGGAGTAACAAGGGAGAGATGGAGAGACAATGTGTGTGCGTGAGAGAGAGAGAGAGAGAGAGAGAGGGGGGGGGGGAGATAGAGATACAAAAGGGGAAGGTAGAGGGGAAGAGAAAGAGGGAGGAAGAGTGAGATATATAGGTATGGAGATAGAGTGTTTATGTTTTTGGGGTGAGAAGGAGAGACAGGGGGAGACCGAGATATAGGTGGAGGGGCAAGAGAGGGAAGAAGAGAGAGGCAAAGAGAGGGGGGAGGAATAGAGATATATATGGAGAGAAAAGTGGAAGAGAGAGAGAGAGAGAGAGAGAGAGAGAGAGAGAGAGAGAGATAAGGGGAAGAGGGAGAGAGAGGGAGATGAAGAGGGAGGGAGAGAGAGAGAGAGAGAAGGGGAAGGTAGATAGAGGAAGAGGAAGAGGGAGGGATAAAGAGAGATACATGCAGATAGATATGGAAAGAGAGTGTGTATGTTTGGGGATTGAGACAGAGAAAAAATGGGAGATGTACATATACATGGAGGGGGTAGAGAGAGAGAGAGAAAGAGAGGAGGGGAAGAGATAGAGAGGGAGAGGGAGAGGGAGAGGGAGAGGGAGAGATAGATAGATAGATATGAAGAGAGAGAGTGTGTGTGTTTGTATGTTTGCAGACTGATATAGAGAGATAAATGAGAGACATAGGGAGATATAGATATAGATGGAGGAGGCAAGAGGGAATAAGAGAGAGGAAAAGAGATGGAGTGAGTAAGAGAGATAGATATGGAGAGAGAGAGAGAGAGAGAGAGAGAGAGAGAGAGAGAGATGTGTTTAGGGGGATGAGATAGAGAGACAAATAAGGAGATATGGAGGGATATATATATATATATATATATATATATATATATATATATATATATATATATATATATATGACAAGGGGAGAGAGGGAAGTAGAGAAAGTTAGATAAAGGGAGGGAGAGACATAGAGAGAGAGAGAGAGACAAGAGAGAGAGGGACGGGGAGAGAGAGAATGAGAGAGGGAGGGAGATAGAGACAGAATGGAAGGTGGAGAGAGGGAAGAATAAAGAGACACAAAGAGACAAACACAAAAATAGAAGTTAAGCTAGATCTAGGAATTCATGAATATTTTGATTTTTCATAAAATAGATGTATTGATTTCAATGTAGTAGTTTATTTCTAATACTAATTGATTGCTTCCACTAGATGCATTGATTTCAGTGTAGAAGTAGATTTATAATCCTATTTAATAACTTATACTACATGAATTGATTTTAGTGTAGATTTTGATTTATACTCCTATTTTATTGCTTGCATTGGATGCATTGGTTTCACTGTAGATACTGATTTCTAATCCTATTTGATCACTTGCACTAGATACGTTGATTTCGGTGTAGATTTTGATTTCTAATACTTACCTTAAACTAGATGCATTTATTTCGATGTAGATATCGATTTCTAATCATATTTAATACCTTGCACTAGATGCGTTGATTTTAATGTAGATGTCAATTTCTACTCCTATTTGATTGCTTGCACTGGATGCATTGGTTTCATTATAGATATTGATTTCTAATCGTATTTGATTGCTTGCACTAGATGCATTTATTTCAATGTAGATATTGATTTCTAATCGTATTTGATTGCTTGCACTAGATACATTGATTTAAGTGTAGATGTTGATTTCTAATCCTATTTGATTGTTTTCACTAGATGCAGTGATTTCACTATAGATGTTGATATCTGATTTGATGCAGCTAGATGTATGGTGTACATTAATTTCAAAGTGATTAGATTAATATTGTGTGTTGATTTTAGTGTAAGAACATCTCTTCCCCCTTCATCTATATCTCTATCTCCCATTTCCTCTCATTCTTTATCTCTCTATCTCACATCCAAAACATACACACTCTCTCTCCATATCTATCTATCTATCTATGAGTTATTATTTAGTGAATTAATTAAATAATTAATTCACACCACTCTCACTAGTGTATTAATAAGTTATACTAGATACAACTAGCTCAACTGAGTCTAACTAAGTTAAACTAAATACAACTCCACCAACTACTTCTATAACTCCACCAAACTCTGTCACATGAGTTCTAAATGAAGTCCTCATGCATTAGCTTCAGTAAACCCTCATGAATAGCATAATTCCTTCTGTCAGCTGCTGTGCCACATCTGTGCACTTAACTGAAGTGCTCCAAGAGAATAAGATAATGTTTAGAGTCCAAATATTATTAAGAGCTTATAATATTCGACATATCTATTTTTAGACTGGCAATATAAAAACAGATTCTGCCCAATATGTCTAAAATAGAAGTCCATTTGTTTTTCCAACTTGACCAACCATCCACAAATAGCATCCTGCAACTCATAGAATATGATCGACATGTCTAAAAATAGACTTTGCGCCAAAAATAGCCTGCAGGCCCACTTAGTGAAGGCGACTCTTTTCACTAAGCTCATCATCTTGTTGAATCTCAACACTCCCTCTCAACAATATAGGGACTATCTACAACCCTGATCATGTCTCTATGGTATTCAAATTTACTCCTAGTGAGTACCTTCTTCAGAATATTTGCATCCTGATCCTCTGTAGGAATGTAAGATAGTAACATGATCTTCCGCTACACACAATCTCTAATATGATGGTACCAGATGTCAATATGTTTAGATCTATCATGAAATACTAGATTAACCGAGAGTTTAATGAAACTCTGATTATCACAATGTATCACAGTAGGATCTAAGTGTGAACCGAACAACCCGACCAGGATCTTCCTCATCCATATAGCCTCGCATGTAGCCAAACTTACTGCCATGTATTCGGCCTCTACTGAACTGAGTGCCACGGATCTCTGTTTCCTGCTGTACCAAGAAACTGTTGTAGACCCGATACTGAATATCCCTCCAGATGTGCTCTTTCTGTCTGTTGGGCTCCCTGCCCAATCTACATCTGTGAAGCCATGTAGCTTCAACTCATCTGACTGTCTGTACCACAGTCCATATCCCAATGTGCCCCTAAGATACCTTAGGACATGCTTGCCTGCCTTCCCAAAGAGCTTGGTAGGCTTAACCATAGCTTGTGAAAGCTGGTTAACAACATAGCATATGTCCAGTCGTGTATTGACTAGATACATGAGTGAACCAACCAACTGTCGATAAACAATGGCATCCACTACCTCTGCCGATGTAGCATCCTCTTTCCTCCAACCACCAGGAAGACGAGTGTCGATAGGCTTGTAGCCTTGCATTTTGAGCTTCTCCAGTATCTCCTGGGCATACTTTCCTTGAGACACAAACAATCCACCCTTTCGCTGCCAAATTTCCAATCCTAGGAAATAATGAAGGAGGCCCAAGTCCTTCATCTCAAAATCCTTTGCAAGATCTACCTTGCATGAGTGTATCAACAGTTCATCACCTCTTAGTATAAAATCATCTACATAAAGTACAATGATCAGCAACTTACCCTCCACCACAATCTGGTATAGGTTCAGATCTGCCTCACTCTTGGAGAAACCAAGTCCAGTGAAATAACTGTCTATCCGTGTGTACTAAGCATGAGGTGCTTGTTTCAGCCCATACAATGATCTTTTGAGCCTGCACACATGCGACTCGTTGCTGAAGATTTTGAATCCTTCAGGCTGCTCTATGTACACCTCCTCCTCAATGACTCCATTGAGGAATGCAGTCTTCACATCCATCTGATGAATGTGCCAACCGATCTGCGCTGAGAGAGCAAGGATGGTCTGTATGGAAGAATACCTTGCGATAGGTGCAAAGGTTTCTTCATAGTCAATCCCCTCGATCTGTGAAAAGCCCCAGGAAAAAAATCTTGCCTTGTACTTCTTGACACTCCCATCAGCAGCTTGCTTCACTTTGTAGATCCATCTTGAACCTACCACTGATTTCCCTTCCGGCCTTGGGACAATCTCCCATGAACTGTTTCTGACAATCAAATCATAATCTTCCACCATGGCATCTACCCATGCAGGATCTTCCACAGCTTCCTTGAAAGAAGATGGTTCTGTCACGATACACTTGCTCATCAGAGCCATGTATCCAGTAAATCGGTCAGGTGACTTTCTCTATTTGCGCTGTGATGTAGGTGCTCCTACATTCTGCGCTGCATCAAGATTCAGTCACTCAGCTTCTGTAGTGCGCTTCCGCTCTCTAATGTTTGGCGCTGCATGAGTGGTTTCTTCCACTCCATGAACCTCCTCTTGTGGCTGATCCACATCCAGAGGCTCATCTTTAGGAACTAGTAGCTCCTCATCTACATGCAAGTGTAGCTCCCTCTCAAACGACAACTTCATGGCTTTCTCCTCATGAAATTTGATATCCCATCGCACGACAGTCATCCGACTATCTGGAAAATACACACGATAATTGTGGGGTGTTTATGTGTACCCAAAAAATATCCCAACCTCTACGGTCGGCTCCAGCTTCTTCCTGGCATCCTTCGTTACATGAATGTAAACAGGTGAGCCAAAAATCTTCAAATGAGAAATATCAGGCTTCTTACCAGAAAACGCCTCTTTAGGTGTACTCATGCCAAGTGCTCTATGAGGACAACAGTTTTGCACATAAACCGCAGTGTTGCATGCTTCAGCCCACAAATGTATGGGAAGGCCATGATCATGCAACATCGCCCGTGCAGCACCCACGATTGTTTTGTTCTTTCTCTCTGCGACCCCATTCTGCTGTGGGTTATGAGGCACTATGAGCTCTCCTCAAATTCCTTCTGCGCTACAAAAGTATTTGAATTTTCCAGAGATGTATTCACCACCATTATCACTCCTTAGAGCTTTTACCTGCTTCCCCGACTCTTTCTCAACCAGCGCCTTGAACTCACAGAACTTTGAGTATGTCTCGCTCTTCTTCTGCATGAAGAAGATCCGGCACTTACGAGAAAACGCATCAAAAAATATCACATAATACCTGTGCTTTGCTGTTGAAGCTATTGAGAAAGGTCCACACACGTCTGTGTGAATTCTCTCAAGGATTGTCGTGGCGCGACTATCCTTATCATGAAAAGTGGTCTTCACAAATTTTCCCAAATTACATCCCTTGCACTGATCTGACTGTGCAAGTGTACCCTTGGGAAGCCCGGTAGAAATCTGCTGCAAAATTTTCAAAGCGACATGGTGAAGATGGCCCAATCTCCTGTGCCATAATTCGCCCTCATCCCGGCTCACCACTCCTTCTGCTTTTCCTGCCATTACTGTGCAACCATATACCTGTAATTGATAAAGGTTCTTAACTCAAACCCCTATCCTCTGGGTTTCACCAGTTGTTTTACTACGCAGGAAAGCCTTTCCATCGCTAAAAACAACATCATATCCCTTGTCTTCCAACATTGCCACAAAGATCAGATTCTTCTTCAATCCTGGAACATGCATGACATCCTTCAATATGAAAGGTTTATCGGACTCCCTCTCAAAGGAAATGGTTTTGATACCATTCGCACTATATCTACCATCATCGCCCATCTTGATGTGCACTCCAAGATCCTTTTCATCCAGATCACTAAACAAATATTTGTCTCCGATCATATGGAAAACACACCACTGTCAAGAAAACACATTGATCCCATCACACTTGAAACCAAGCATGCGATCAACGAAAAATCCAGCTCAAACTGCGAGGCTAAGGCCTCTCCAGCTGCAGATCCAGCAGCCTACTTATTTTTCTTCTTCTGTGGATAATTAGTGGCGTAATGTTCATGCTGGTGATAGTGAAAGCACTTCACCTTGGACAAGTCCTGCTTCTTGCCTTTCGCACCGGATTGAGAAGGATTTTTCTTTCCCTTCCCTTTCCTTGCTTTGGCAACCAAAGCACAATTTTCTTCATCTTCATTCTTCGATGAAGATCCATCCTTGGTACCCCGCCTTATCTCCTCCCGTACAAGATCTGACCAAAGTCGCTCCCATCCCGGCAGTTTCACCCGACCCTTGACAGAGTCCTCGTAGCTATGCCAACTCTTCAGAAGCCCAAGGAGAGCCAAGCTCACCAAGTCCTCTTCATCTAAAGTAACCTCCACACTTCCCATCTCATCCTTGTAGTGGAAAACCTTCGTGAGGTACTTGGGTATATTGTCGCCTTTCTCCATTTTTATTTTTCTGAGCTTGTCTTTAAGCACCAACTTCCTTTGGTCGCTTCTTCTTTAGAACAAGTCTGTCAAAGCTTTCCACATCAAGAATGGACTAGCTTTACATGAAGGCTGGACACTATGTGATCCTTCACACCTTCCAATAGAATCCTTCGACATTTTTTTGTCTTCTTTTGCCATGTGTCAAGTGCGACTGCATCACTAGAAGTAGGTTTTTGAATTTCTGCATCCATGAACTCCTTCAACCCATTATCATCCAGCACTGCCTCCATCCTGTCCTTCCATGCAATATAATTCGAGCTGCCAGCAAGGGCATACTCCAATCGCAATCTGTTGAAAGACATTTCAATGAATGCTCAACTTCGACACCAAGAAAGCACTGCAGCAAATTCGAATTCCACCAACACAAAACTCAACCGCTTCAATAATTGTAATCTGCTCTGATCAATATTGCTTTGATACCATGTAGAAATTATATAACTTATGTGTTATATATCCAAGATTCTCCTAATCACACACTATTTTAACTTCATGCACAATACAAAATCTATTCCACTATTGATCATCACATGTGGAAATTAAATCAATTGCAATGCACATATGAAACCATAAAAATTCACACACATTGACACAACTGTTTAACAGGAAAGCCTGAAGCTAAAAAATCCAACTATCTGTATATAATATATGTCATAGAGGTCATGTAACAATCCTCATACAAATCTGATCATATCAAGCTCTCAATACAATACAATCGCTACACACTAATCAGGCCCGATCTTGAAAATCCATGCACCGATCTCTGCCACCTGCTAGCTTGCCTCTACTGCGCAATCCTTGCTGAAGAATGGCTCTAAATGAGTTCGAATCCAACCAGCCTTGCTCACGCAATCCTCATTGGCATCTCCACTGAGTTTTGGATGCAATCAATGCATCACTATAGTCACAACTGATAGTCACACTTGCTCTTTCACCTATCTCTCCACTGGTCTCCACTGAAACTACCATGCACTGTAGTTAACTAATGTATTCTTCAGTTGATTAATGAGTTATTATTTAGTGAATTAATTTACTAATTAATTCACACCACTCTCACTAGTGTATCAATCAGTTAGACTAGATACAACTAGCTCAACTGAGTCTAACTGAGTTAAACTAAATACAACTCCACCAACTACTTCTATAACTCCACCAAACTCTGTCACATGAGTTCTAACTGAATCCCTCATGCATTAGCTCCAGTAAACCCTCAGGAATAGTGTAGTTCCTTCTGTCAGGTGTTGTTCCACATCTGTGCACTTAGCGAAAGTGCTCAAGAGAATAAGATAATGTTTAAGTCAGAATATTATTAAGAGCTAATAATATTCGACATATCTATTTTTATACTGGCAATCTAAAAATAGATTCCGCCCAATATGTCTAAAAATAGAAGTCCATCTGTTTTTCCAACTTGACCAACCATTCACAAATAACATCCTGCAACTCATAGAATATGATCAACATGTCTAAAAATAGACTTTGCGCCAAAAATAGCCTGCAGGCCCACTTAGTGAAGGTGACTCTTTTCACTAAGCTCATCATCTTGTTGAATCTCAACATATACATACATACATACAAAGATATATATATATATATATATATATATATTCGTCCTTCCCTGTCTTTGCCTCTCTCTTCTTCCCTCTCTCCCCCCCTCCATCTATATCTCTATCTTATTAGAAATATGAGAGAGATGAGATGAGAAAACGATTGTGAACACAACTAATCACATTATATTTTTATTGATCATCACAATTACATATATAGGATGTAAATCACTGGCTTCAACATATCTAGATCCTAAGAAAGTGGATTTACGATTGTGACATGACACAACAAAAACATACATATGGGAAACAACCATATATAGAATAATATACTCACTAACAACATGTAATACACATGACACATATGACATGGAAGCATTACTTCCAACACCCTCCCTTAATGCTTACATGTAGAAAATATAGAAAACATACATTGCAACAAGAAATAAATATTTTTTAGATTTGTTTGATATGGTCATCACTAGCACTCATATCCACTCTGAAATCTCAAGGTTTCTGCTTTATTCTTCACCACACTTTCGAGCTTCCCACTTGATCCATTTAAGACATAACCACTTCAGACCATCGTTGGCATGCTTTGCAGAATTGACGCTTCTCAACCTCCCGGAGCGCGACAGGTCAGTCTCAATACTAAACCATCCTATGGAACTACCACAATATGTGAATCCACAATTGTCCACAACCTTCGTCAATTATCTAGGACATCATTCTGGATATAGAATGTCTTTAGCACAAAATTCTACAACTTGACGTTTTATAAAATAGCCTATACTAATGCTCCCAGAGCATGACGGGTCACACCAGCTTAACCTTATTAAGAAGTACCTATGAGTAATTCTCTTGAAACATGACATGTCACATTAAAGTGTTGAATAAATGGCATGTTATTTTTCATCAATACTCATTTATCTTGTAACATTTTCTTTGAGTATTTTAAATGTTCTTTAGATGTTTAAGAAACTCTTAATAAACCATAAAACTTGATGCAAACTCCTTTACAGTGGGACAACACATGTAACTTCACAATTTTTTTCTTATTAAATATAATCCTGGTACTTCTCAAAATTTTAAAAATTAAATAATAATTCCAATATTTAAAAAATGAAATACAATTTACAATATTTTAAGTTTGATGGTTATTTTATTTTATTTAAAAAAAAAAAGTTAAAGGGTATTGTGGCTTTATAATTTTTTTGAATGTTTTGTATGGGGTTTTGTATTTGGTTATAATTTTATAAGGGAGGGTTGAATATGAAAGCCAACTATGTGAGAGATAAAGCATATCTCATAAAATGTTGGTGTTTGACCAAAACTCACATAATTTTGGTGAGGGTGTCCGATATATAACATATAATTTTTCATTTAACATTGAAATTAAATCTAATCTCTACTTGTGCAGATTCTTGACCAAATCTATCATAATATTGGTAATATTATCCCATACTTTTTCATTCAATATTAAACCATGTTTTTCATTCAACATTAAATAACCAAATTATTTGTAAATTTAAAAGTTATTGAATAAAAAAATTCATATAATCTTTATATAATAAATTCAATCATTCTTAATTGACCATCCATCCATTCTATAGACCATTTATCTTGTAACATTTACTTTTAAGTATTCTGAAAATTCATTATATTTTCTAGAAACTCTTAATAAACCATAAAACTTGATTCAAACTTCTTTACAATGGGATAGTACATAAACTTAGCAATTGTTTTCCTATTAAATATAATTCTCATAATTTATAATTTTAAAGAATTAAATACAATTTACAATATTTTAAGGGTTATGGTTATTTTATTGTAATTGAGGAAAAAATTTAAACATACCGTTACTTTTTAATATTATTTTATTTTTGGTGTTAGAGTTTTGTATTTAGTTTAAAGTTTATGAGAAAGAGTTGGAAATGAAAAGATTTCCATATTAAATCAAAACTACTCTAATTTTGGTGATTTTTCTTTTCAATATTGAAATTAGTTTTTCAATTTAATATTTAAAAGAACTCTTGCTTTGGTCAATGATGGACCAAATATAGTGCAATTTTAGGTGAGGATATATAATTGCTAAACACATTGGGACATTGTTTTAGGATACAATTTTTCCATATTTTATAATTATAAGAGGTTGTTAAACGATGTCACAAATTTATTTGGATGACAATTTTCTTGCCCGAATAAGAAGAGAAGAAAAATAAAAAAATAAAAATGCTGGAATGTTTGAATTGCTTTTTTTTATTATGGAAATAGATTCAGCACTATCAAAAACCCGAGACACAATTTCTTAATTTTATCATAATTTTACCAAAATTTCTATTATTTTCGAGATTAATATATGAGTTTTTTGAAACTACCCTTAATTATAAATATAACGGTAGGAATTTCCATTCTTTCTTAAACTAATGTGTAAATTTTTTGAAACTACAAATAACTATATAAATTTCCATTTCGAACTAATTTGAGTTTTTTGAAACTACGCTTAATTATAAATGTAACTTTATGTATATTTTAAACATATTAACCATAAATGTTGTGCTTTACAATGAATTAAACCACTATTTTATACATGTCATCCGGAAATGTTGTGCTTTACGATGAATTAAATCACCAACGATAGTATTTTGGTCAGGCCACCAGGATTAACTCCTGGAACTAAGCTAAAAGGTGAGTCATGGATGGTTGTATCCAACTTATTCACGTCCTCGCCATAAAACATGGTGCCCTAAAACGAGTTAATCTGGTCAAAATATACACATCACAAGAATTCCTAAATGCAGCTGGCCAACCCTATTTCTTCATGGCATTAATATATATACAGAGGAAAAATATCAAATAAAGTACAACCATCCTCCTCTTGACAACCTCGGGACAACCACGACCGTTGATATCATGGAGTGCCGCAACAAACGAAAGTCCAATGGGCGAAGTCTACACACCTGAATGGAGAGAAGCAGTTATTCATGTTGTAGAAAGGGGTTCCAATGGGTGTTTTGATCGGGGAGTTCAACAGATATTATAAGAGCAGATGTTTGAGATATTAAAGAAGATGTTTCAAAAGGGAAAAGAAAAGGAAGGTGAATCCATTCATATTCCCAAGATGTTTTAACTATCATTTTTCTCGGAATCCATTCATATTCCCCAAGATGTTTTAACTATCATTTTTCTCCGACTCCCCCTTCATGATTTGCTGGCTTGTAGATCGGTAAGTGATTACTGGGCTTCTGCCTGTGCTTCCAATTTTTTTCAAGAAAACTATACCAGTACTGAAAAATGCATCGTGATTAACAACCACAACTTAGACATGTGGGTTTTTAGCATGATCTCAAAGAGCTGGTTTTTGTTGAAGGTCCCTTGCAATTGGGATACCATGGGCATGAAAACTCTGGGCATCAAAGCTAGCAGTGAAGGTTTGTTTTTGGTAGCTCGATCTGACTACACATTGCATGTTGTTAATCCTCTCACAGCCCATCATCTCTCCTGCTACACGTAGCCGTGGTAAATTTCTGAACCTTCTTGTTGTCCATGGAATAGCAGAGATGGAGACTGACAATAACACAAGGCATTTTAGAGTTTATCTTTTTGGTAATTGGTATCATGACGGAAAGAGTCTTCTTCACATTGCACGATATAATTCCATAACTGAGATGTGGACATTGAAGCCACTTTGCCTGTTTTTGAGTTATGTTCCTGTTAGATCTGAGAGCTTTCCATCCCCTTTATGGAGTTATAAGAATGACAATGTTATTTATGGCTTTTCAGCAATCTATCAATATTTTCATTATTTGTGTAATGATCCTGTAAATAACAATAACAAACACCCCTACACTCAAGTCCATGGAGGTATCATGGAGAAACATGTGACAGTAATGTTGCTTTACCAACTGTGATCCCCCATATTAGTGGAAAGATCCATTTAGGAATGATATTTGTTGGAAGAATAAAGCAAAATGATGGTGGAAAACATGTATATAGGAGGCTACCCATAGTGTGCCATGCTGATATAGGATTGTGGGAATATAATCCAACAAACACTACATTGAGTATGATTGACACCATCTCTATTACATCTATTGAAAGTATGATCAAATCATCAAAAGGAACTGATTTTATTGTAGTTGGAGATGGCCATGAGGATATTTGGCTTATGTTAAGGGGTGGAGAGACTATGTTGCATTATAAATTAGAGACTAAGCAATGGTTACTAGACCCTGGATGTCCAGGTGGGGGATATATGGATGTTAATATTCAATGGAAAGCAACATTTGAGAATCTTAGATTCAATGCTAAAGTGAATGTCTAAGTTTGATTATGATCTACTAGGCACTGGGTACTAGAGCCTGGATGTCCAGGTGGGGAATATATGGATGCTAATATGCAATGGAAAGCAACATTTGAGAATCTCAAATTCAATTCTAAAGTGAATTTCTAAGTTTGATTATGATCTACTAGGTAATGGTTACTAGAGCCTGGATGTCCAAGTGGGATCTCACTGGAAAACAACATTTGAGAATCTCAAATTTAATGCTAAAGTGAATGTTTAAATTTGATTATAATCTACATTTTTCAGTTTTGTAAATATTTTATATCATTTTATAAAAAAATTATTTATAAAAAAGTGATCAACTTTGGTTTTTTATTTTTCTATACAAATTAGAGAACATGCTTTGCCTCTTATATTTACAACTTGCATAATCTATATATGTAAATATGTATTGTTAATAATAATTTGAATTTATGTATAAGATCTTTGATATTGATTTTATTTTCATATGACTATATTTTAATTTTGTTACATATAAACATTTATTAAAAAAAAAAACATTTTCCACTTTGTATACCATTTTTTTTCTTACTTAGAATGTGGTGTATGTTATATATCTTTATTGAAATTTTGTCATCAATTTTTTTATGAGGAAAAAATTATAATTTCCATTAGATGTTTAATATAAATTGCATTTTGTATGGCACTAAAGAGATGAGAGCCCTTTCCATGTCTAAAAATAGTAATAGTAATTTCTATTAGTAAATATATACTTAACATCATAAAATATTAGAAAATATATATCATATCTTCTCAATCTCATGAGAATTGAAAAAAAACACGAGTGTAATAAGTGATAAGTTTGGTAAAGTGTTCATCATCATACCCTCTATAAGAAGCCTACGATAAAACTTATAAGAGATCTTCAGAGTGCCCAGATTTTGTTTAGCTCTTTCCTGAGAGAGAGTGTTTATGCTTGTGTTCTTTTCTCTATAGATATGACAACATGCAATTCTATCAAAAGCAATTTTTAATTATAAAATATTTTCAAGAATAAGATGAAGTGTGTTCATGTAATATTTCGTAAAATCATTAACCCAATTAATACCAATCTTTGAGTCTCCAAAAATCTACAACTATTCACATCTTTTGAATAGAAAACAAGAAAATAAACTTAAGGCTTAGAAATTGACATAATTATTAACAAGTTAAAACTATAACTTAGCTTGAAGAAATGATTATCTCCTAATTATAACACAACCCCGTATTTTGTAATCATTCTCCTTTTTCCTAAAGTTTGAATTTTTCGTTGGCTTAGAGAATTAGGTAAAGTCACATTATTATCAACCATTTCTCTTTTCTTATAATTATTTGAAGGTTCTTAAAATTATTTGAAGTATAGACTTTATTATTTATATTATTTTTTTTCAATGTAAAGATTTGTTTATGTGTATATCAAATGTTCTTAATATTGTGAAATGTTTTAATGTTGATTTAATTTTTTCATATTTATATCACATCTGTATTTTATGTAAACAAAAATTTATTTTTTAGAAGATAATTGAAATATTTTAATTAGTATGTTTTATATTTTATGTTTTTATTGATTTATAATTTTTTTTTGCATTACTCTCAAGTTGAAAAAGATGTAATGTTTTGCTTTATATATATTTTGACTAAATCAAATTACATAAATATAAAAATAAATAAAACAATTAATATAATGTAATGTAAACATTTTAATTCTCTCCCTAAAAAAAAATAAAATAAAAAAAATCTAAAAAATAAAATAAAATTGACTCATAGTATTCACCCATGGTATTCATGTGGAATATTGCCTATTTAAAAGGGGAACTAAACCAACCTAGAGCCATCTTAACTCTTTATCTACCAAACCTGGCTTGGTAGATATGAAATTAAGATAGATCTAGGCTAGTGTAACAATTACTTCCATTAATAAAAAATGGATATACAAATTTAGAGATTTAGATTAAAATATATAGAATTTATACAATTTTTATCTTATTTATCAATGTATAGAGATTATGTTAACAAAAATACTCAAATTTAATCAATAATTTTGATATACAATGTTTCATATTTTAAAAGCATTTTTTTTAAAGAAATAAACTAAAATTACATTTTGCAAACACAAGTATATGCATATTGAAGTTAAAATACCTGCATAATGCATATGGTTATGTAAGCCTTTGGACTTATGAAATAACAAAAAAAAATAAAAATAATACAATAATTTATTTTACCATTTTTTTTTCTAGACTTTTTTGGACTTTTTTAGAATAATTAGGTGCAGCAAAAGATAGGCCATATTGATCTCTAATTTTTAGCTTGTATTGCACAGGATGGACTAATCGACATTTTGGAATGATTAATAATTGGTAACATTTTTTTTATTTTCCCAATTCCGATTGTCAAGTTGTTGTGGTCACCCGTGGGAATACAAATTAACTTTGCTTGCACATTGCTGAGTTGGAGCATTGAGATCTATGGTCACTTGTCTTGAGGACTATATGTGTCATTATAGAGCAGCTTATATTGTGGACTGATTGCTACACTGAGCAATGAATTTGGAGACATAGAGTGGAATTTCAACTATGTAAGGAGAAGTAGACCCGAATGTGATGAATGGTTTGTAGCATTTTATTGTTGACACTATATTTGGTGTATGAAACAAGTGGCAATAGTAATAAAAATTCACTGTTGAATAGATTAGCACAATTTAAAATTGTGGTTTTCAATGTTCTTATGTGTTAAGAGAGAATGTATAGCTAATTTGATTTTGTGAATTTGTTATAGGTTGATGGGTTTTGTTGGGCTTCCAACTTCATAAGTGAGCTTCACAGGTCAATTTATGAGATCTTTATATGTAGAAAGGTATGTTGCATAATTGATTGATGTATAATATGTCTAGTAATCAGACAACTCACCTATAAAACTATCAAAAGTGTAGTTCACTGCATTTTGATAGATGGGAGTTTATCATAGGGTGGTCCAGTATGGAGGTTTTCCTTCGGAAGATCAAGAAGTGTTAATTATACAAATTTCATCAAAATAGTGTTGGGAGGAGGAACAATAGTTAGATAGATGTGACATGTGAATTGTAATTTCCCATTTTTTGTATTAATATTTATAATGATGTAAATGTAACCATTAAAGGGGGCACTTTGAATAATGATTACATTAGGATGTAGGCAGATTTGTTTATTACTGATTAGAGTATGCTGATAGATTTTCTCAACATTATTCTCAACATTATTCTCTTGTCTTAGATACTATTGGATCTCATGGCCACTATTTATGTGACTTGTAATTTGAATTTGTGTGAATAATATAAATTAATTTGTAAGTAATTTGTGCACCATGTCTATTTCTCCATTTTTCTTGTAACTCAGTGACAAAAACAAATTACATATTTATTTTAAAATTAATTTTAATTAAACAAAAATATTTCAAATATTAATGAAATATTTCAATTTAATTGAACTAATTTATTAAATCATTAACTCAAACTAAAATGAATAAAAAATATTTTATGTATGAAAATTTTAAATATTATCAAAATAAAAACAACAATTTAAAATTGGTTGATAATATCATCTAAATATCTATATTATACCATTTTTTAAAAATAACACATTTAAAAAGAAATAGCACATACTCTTGTTCTATTGATATGCCACACAACTTCTTTAAAAGATGTTATGTAGTATATAAATGGTATTAACAAAGTGTCTTTGCAAAACAAGATACCTCAATAGTGTTCTAATGTGTAACTCTTGGTTTATTGATATGCCACACAACTTCTTTAAAAGATGTTATGTAGTGTAGAAATGATATTAACAAAGTGTTTGATAGAACTATTTGCAAAACAAGATACCTCAATAATGTTCTAATGTGTAGAGATTTCGAAAAGGAAACTTGGTATGAACAAGAGAAACTTGAGTTGCGTTAGTCCACATGTAGACCAACCTTAAGTTATGGGAGGTAACTAATGATAATAACCTTTAAATGATGATATAATGACATAACGATTACATGGTTTAATGGTTGAATAATAGGTTAAAATCGTGATCAACCCGGTTGAAACATTCAAAAGAAGAACATGTTTCCATTAGTAAAGATAAAATATCAGATAATTTATTATTGAAATTGCAAAAGCTATGTTCAAATAGTGAAGCAACACTATAAAACATATCAAACATGGAGCATAAGACATCATTGAAGATAAAATATCAGATAATTTATTATTGCAATTGTAAAATCTTTATGCAAATAATGAACAATGCTAAAATCCTCAACGTTAAATATGGAGCAAAACATGGGTGATATTAATGTTAGTAGTGATCTAAAAATGCCAAGTAGTGATGGAAATATGTCATATAATCTTGTGCAAAAATGTCAGTAATGATTATGAGATAACAAAGGACATCAACAAATAGTCAAGTGATTAGACAAAGATCATTAATACACATATCAACCAAGTGAAAGTAAGAAGGATGAGATATTATACCAAATCAACATTTAAAAAAGCATCATGGATTTTAATCACTATGATAATAGAATTAACGTAGTTTTGCAGCTTCTTGTTTATGTTACTATTATAATGTTCATCATAAATCTCTTTTTATTGCATCGTATTTATATTATTTTAATATACATTGATATATATGATCCATTTTATGCAAATCACGATGAAATCATGCGCTATCTTGGAAGAAGGATTTATTACCGCCTTCCAGTCATTGTGGGTGCCATGAGTAGTTCTAATGCTAGGCAAACATCTTTAGATTTCTGCGATGTAGTATGATTGTACGTGCAACGACACTCACTACTCCTATTTCCTATTTAGGAGTAAGAGTCTTGACTAGCTGCAACGTAAAAATCCTTTCAAATCAAAGGAGTCAAGTCGTTATTAATTTGATTCACTGATCGAACATCCATTTTCATTATTTGGAGTTAAACCATATTCCATCTTACATACTTATCAATAGCCAATAGTTAAGTCCCCCTTTTAAAGATACATTGCCCGAGCGGGAATTTGTACCCTACGAAGTGTACGAAGAACAAAATTAAAGATGCAGTTTTATGAGCTGTGGAAAGATTAGACCATACAAAAAAAATTTATCCAAATATTATAGCACATTAAAGAAATAAATACCATTAACATAATTTAAATTCCAAAACAACTTTATTTAAATTTTATAGCACATTAAAAAATAGAGAACATTAACATAATTTAAACTCCAATATACCAGTGTATATTTGTATCTTTACCATGCTATTTAGCTAGCTAAAAATTACTTTTATATTTATTGCCATTCGAATGAGCTAATATGAGAATGACTGCATTACCTGTGCACACCCACAAAAGAAAAGAGAACCCACCCACATGCATGGATTACACTTGCATGTCCACGAAAGCCAACAAATGTCTGCACGACTTCAAATTTGAAACTCTTCTTGATGGACTACCTCCTGAGCATGGTCGGACCTCCAAACTAGCTTAGCTATGACGGTCTTGAGCATGGTCGGATCTCCAAACTAGCCTAGCTATGTCGGTCCTTCACAGATAATGCCCCTCTTCATTTTGACAAGTTGAAACATTCACATCCAGCTGTTCCTCAAGTTATATGTATTATCTCAAACAGGATTGTCGCGTTTCCACAAAAACTGCGAGGAAGCTGGGGATTCCGAGAGTATCCTTCTGGACTCACAGTGCTTGCAGCTTATGCATTTCTTCACCCCTCTTCTAGTTTTCAAAGGTCATCTTATTATCAAAGGTATATAAACTTCATATCCCACTATTTTTGCAATGTACTCATTTCTTGTACAAATTCTCTATGCATTAGTCATGACAAAAACAATTTTCTTGCTTATGTTATTGCGTTCTTCAGATGATGTGAAGTATTTAACAGATGGATTCATGGAACAACTAAGCACCTTCATTACTGGAATTCCCCCATTGCTTTCAAATATCTACCCACTGACTTGAGACACAAGGACATCTTGGAGTTTATTACAGGTGAAGTGCAGGCCGCTCTGGAAGTCGATTTAGTGTTACTTAATACCTTTGATGAGCTTGATCATCCTATACTCGACACACTCCAAGAAATAATTCCAACCTTGTATACAATAGTCCCTCTTATTTTCTGATCTTTTCCAAGAGCATAATTCAATTATTCATATTTTCTTCGGAAGAAAAAATATTATGACTGGTTAGGAACTCTTAGAGTTAGCGTGGGGTTTACTGGCTAGTAAGAAACCTTATATGTTGGTTATTCATCCTGATCTCATTCATGGTCATTTTTCCATGATGCCATCTGAGTTTTTAGAGAAAAGTGAAGAACAAAAGTTTTTTTGTCAAATGGGCACCTATGCTAGAACTATAGTACTTGCAGGTTAGTAACTATTAATTGCATACTTTCCCAATTAATATAAATGCTATAAATGCTTTCAAGTTGGGATTATGGAACTTAAATACAACATTTGTCATTTTCTTTTCAAAAGAAAAAAATGGTGTTTCTTATCTACCTCAGTGTTGTTGATAATTGGTTCCCAATTGACTAAAAGCTTTTATTCAGTGAAATGGCCAACTTTCAGTGAAATGTTAAAATTTCCAAGCTTGTTGATATTCCAAGCTTGTTAATAGAAAAATAGAAAATCATTCAAACAAATAGAATTGTTTTTACCTCACTTGCAGTGATCCTCACCAATTGTTGCATGTATGTTATGCACGATGTAGGATGATTATTGCATATTTTTTCTATAGGATGAGTTCCTGGGCAGGAAGAACAGGGCTTGTATTTTTCTCACGTTAATTTTTGAGAACCTTGGAATAGGGCCTGTATTATTGTTTTCAGGATGATTTTTTGTGGTTGGAAGAACAATATCGAATAACCTCTATGTTGGTGGTGGAATGTTGGCAATGGAAAGAAGTAGCGGTGTGAAAAATATATGTGTTGGCCCTAAAATGAAACAATGTGGTAGGTAGTGAGAAGTTGGCATTAAAAATATGGCAAGTGGCGGGAAGTCAGGGTAGGTGGCATGAACATCAAAGGTACTAGACTTTGTATAAAATTTACAAAGATAAATCATAAGGGTAAATCCACTTTAGATAAAGGATGGAATACCATTCCAAACCCATGGGCTCCACCACAAGCGCTCCAAAGTTTGGATAAGATTAACAGAGCCAGATCGCAAAGAGAATCCATACTTTGGATAAAACCCATTTGCAAATTGAAAATTTTACAATTTTACAATAGGAACTTGAATATGAAACTTTGGATAAAAGCAAGTTTGTTTTCAAAAATATTGCTTAAATGCATAAGTTTACACCAATTAATATCGATTTAATGTTGAATCGATCGCTATAGTCCCTGCACTGCCATAGGCATGGACTAATAACGACTCTGATACATGAAAATGATATTAGTAAGGACGTACTCATAAGCTCATAGTCATACACGAACATGGCATTGGTAAGGGTGTACTCATAAGCTCATGTTATTATAAAGATGTGATCTATAATATACCATCCTCACTTTAATATGAAAAAACATTTTATAATGAAAAGAGTTTAACCTTAAGATGGTTAGAGAGAATTTATTTTTTGACTTTTTAATAGCAAGGTGCTTTAATGAAATGAACTAACCCCAAAGTTTATTGTTATAATGAATTATATTTAGTAAATAGGTGATTTTTTTCACTTAAATAATTTATTGAAGTTATTTTTTATATATCTAACATAAATCAATGATTAGTCTCATGTATTTTACCTAGTAAAGCTATTCATTCGCTACATTTTCTTTATTGTCTATTAACTTATAAATGATATTTTAAAAAAGATGAATATTCTCATTCTTGTCAGGTCATTATTTAAACTAGGTTTGATTTGTGTTTTAATTATATTGCATTGTCATCATTTAATTGGAAAGCAGTTAAATTTTTCATTTTTCCCTTAGTTTTAAATATTATAATAGATTTCATTCAATTATTGTTTATTATTTATTATGTCTATGTGTGAGTGAGTTGGTTAATCAAATTATTATATATATATATATATTAAAAAAATATGAACGCATTGAAAAACACTTTCTATAGCCTAGTGTAAGGGAGATGTGTAATTCATTCTATTCTCAACATGAAATTGACAAAGAGGAGGTCACGATGACAATTCCTTGAGCCTCATACCTTTATGGATATTATTGGTCTCACCAATGTCATTTTTAAAATAGGTTTCCAACACTAAAATAAGCTTGTTTACTATGGATAACATCCTTGAAGTGAGGGGAAGTGGCTTCTGGTCCTTGGGATGTGCATTCCAATAAAACATTGCAATGATTACTACTCAATATGATGGACCAACATGTAATATCCCATTTAATACTTTTTTTAAATCATTTAAGAATTCACTTTAGAAAATTTATGTCATGATTTTTATTCAAGGACGCCATGAAAATTTCACCAATTCACGCTAGAGAAATTTCCAGCAAATAACCCAAAAATTAAGAAGTGTTACCACTCCGTAAAATAAAAAATAAAATACTAAAATTATGTATACAACACAAGAAAAATGAAAAAAAAATTGACCTTATTATATATTAAATATGGACCATGATATTTCAATGTGCCAATATATAAAACTAGCCGAAAAGTGGTTGAGGTGATGGCCTCCAAAAGCTACTCCAATACTAAATTTGGCCTCCGAAAATATAACTAGAAATGAAACTCTAGTTAAAGATCTAGGTGATCCCCACTCTTGATCCACAAATGTGTACAAGACCTACTAAAAAAATGATGGTAATGAAGCCCAATGAGGTTTTTAGATGAAATCTACACTATAATGAATTGGTGTTTCATCCAACACACTTATAAACCCAATGGTTTTCATCCTAGGTCTCTTCGATCTTGAAAACCCAAGTTCCCAAAAACTCTCCACAATAAAATACCTCAAATCCAAGTTATGTCTAAATTATGTGCTCCCCCATCATTTTAAAGACTTGATAGATATCTCTATTATCTTCTAGAATCACTCATTCTATTATTTTATTTCCATTGTAGAACCTCATCCCCTTGCAGTTTTATTTTATTTTGTTGTAGAGGCTTCCCCTTTTATATTTTATTAAAGTGAATTTTTAATTCTGGAAAATGTTAAATCTACCTCTACAATCTCTCTAGCCACTGAAAGTCAGTTTTCATCATCCTATCATGTAGATCTCTTCATTTTAGTTCCAACAAAATATTACAATATGGTGTTTCTCCAAATAATTCTTCCCAAATGACACCTTTAGTGTATTTAATTAAAACTTTGTTGATAGTATCCCTATTTTCCAGGAATTGTGAGAATGCAATGGAACTAAGAATGAACCATGCATAATTGACCTTTATGGTGAAATAATGTAAGTGAACCCCATTAGACCCCATAAAACTCCTCCAAAACCTTATGGGTGCACTGATGATGTAATCTCGCTCCTGTGACTTGATTGACACCAACCTTGGAAATACACCCTAACTGCATCATAAGAGAAACCAAAAAAAGGGAACATTGCAAATCCTCTTGCCCAAAGATTTCTTGCCCTCAAGAAATCCACATTTATCTACTATATATACATTTTTACATCAATACCAAGATATCGTATAAACCATTATGCGACATCATGCTTCCAAGGTGTCCAATATTGAATGGATCTCTTGATATATGGATCCCAAAAAATTCTCTGACTCATTCTTCCATTAATAAATCCACATGGATCTCTATTCCACCTTGGCCACCCTTCATTGTCCATGTCCAAGGGTTCCTTTTGTGTGATGCCTCTGACTATGGATGGTGCTCCATAAATTATCCACTCAGTGAGATACCAACTTTGGATATCTCACCATTAAAACTCGTGGGAAGGATCGAGCACGTGAACACCTATATAAGGAATAAATATACAATGCCAATGATGCATCACACTTAACTCATGTTTCTCCATCCAATAAAACCATATGATCCCTCTAGAAAACTTTTCCCCTCTCTCTCCAATGTACATAGGTGGGATACTAATTTTGCAATCCCTACCAATGAACTCCTAAATAGGGTTTCTATGAAAATCCCAAGTATACTCCTCTTGATTCCTCGCTAAGATTTTATTTGTTCTCCAATACTAGAAATAGTAGTATTGGTCTTGGCATGGCTAACTCCTAGGACCTCAAGCTCACTGATTTGCTCCAAGATGGTGTCTCAGAGTGTCTGGGTCTTCTTCTTCATCGACATAAGATATGTTTTGAGGTGATTAATATTATCCTAGTGGCTATCATTTGGACATCTTATAGCCTTGATGGATACCTCTACATCTACTTGCACCTCATCAATATTTAACCCTAAATATGGATGCTTAATTTACTTGAGCATGACTCCAAATGGAGCCTTCAACTGGCTCTCCAAATATGACTCATCATGAACACTATGTATTCCATGTCCTTGCACCTTTGAGTGCTCTTCTCCTTGGTCATCTTCATACATGGAACTATATTTTGGTCATCATCACCATAATTTTCACATGATCGCTCATACTCATCAAGGGTGTTCTCATGAAATAAATGGATTCAAATATAAAATAATCCATCTCATCATAATTATTATAAGGAATATCGTCATGTTTACCCCTATCATTTCTACCATATTATCTGAGCATGGGTGATTAGGATTTTTCCTTCTTAATTCATTCTTGATGCTTGTTTTTAACCTTTGTATCCTTGTCTTCACCAACACCACTCAAGTGATCAGATGGAAAAATTTTATACTTCATCCCCATCAAATCCTCCTTGGTTAACCTCCTTTTGAAAAATTTCATTTTCTTCTCAACTAACCTTAATGCTAGTTCATAAGCAGCATGTGAGAAAATATGTTCCCTCCTCCAAAAGGACCAAAAAATTGAATTTTAGCTACTTTAAAATGGCATCATGATGTCCCATAACTAAAGACAAAATAGACTCCATGTTTGTTTTGACGCCATTTGGATGATGTTATTTAATGTTGAAGAAGCATTGGAACATTTAAAGAATAGAATCATTGCACTCTAGATCAAGCATGATTTCATATGATTTGACTCCGGCCATGACTTCCAAAATCTTGAGCCTCTTTACTAATGTAGGACCCATGATGTCATCCAACTCCTGAACAAATGGCAGATCAACATCACATCGAAACAAGTTACGATGTCGGTGAATAGGTATTTTTACGGCTACAACCATACAAAAAATGTCCCTCAAGCAAGCTAAGAAGGATAATGAATTATCACCAAAGTATTATGGTCCTTACAAGGTTTTGCAAAATATTGGTATTATGGAATAAAAATAGGAGCTTCCTGCATCTTCCCGAGCTCACCCGATTTTCCATGTTTCATGCTTAAATAAGGTTATAGGTGACAAACTCCCAATTCAAACAATATTTCCAGAACTTGACGAGGAAGAAAAAATCATATTGGAACCTAAAGCAGTCATAGAAACAAGAACTTGACAGCTACGAAATCGATTAATTTCAGAGTATCTCATCAAGTGGAAGAACTTACCTACTGAAGATTCCACATGGGAGGATGAGAATTTTATACAGAAGCACCTAGAACTACTCAAGCGTTGAGGACAACACTTTTTTGAAGGAGAGGGGCATGTTAGGTCCCCATCATACTAGTGTAGCCCCTTTTTCTTATTGTTACTGTAACCCCCTTATTTTTATTGTTGTTCCCATGTAGTCCCCATATTGTTATTATTGTGCCCCATAGAAGCCCAGTATTTTTATTGTTGTGCCCGTATATTATTATTGTTATGTAGGATTTGATTATATTGTGACCTCTTAGACTCCTATATATAAAAATTATGTTTTATCATTTGTATCATCCAAGAATTGTTCATTTATGTAATGTAAAGGAGGTTCCCACCTCGAAGAGGCTTATTTCTAAGTATTTGATCTATATTTTCTTCTATTTTGTCAACTGGTTGCATAACAACTTATCTCACCCCTTGCTTGAGGACAAGTTGACCATGTTTGGGTGACTTGAACAATATAAATGATTAAGTATTTTCTCCCATTGGGTCACCAATTCGGTGAAGAAATCAAAAGAAGGATTCAAACTTGAGGAAGAAAGTGAAGGGGTTTGTATCTCATGAACCCAAAAGCATATTTAAGGAAGGACTTTATGGTATCTATTTATGTTTAGGATTAAGGGTTCTTCAGGTTTTTCTGATAAGGTTTTGAGTATATTTTGAAGCTATCTATTGAACTAAACTTGGCCTTTTTAGCATTGATCTCAAATTCTTCTTGTGAGACAAAAATAAAACCTTACAGAACAAAAATTGGACCTTGTGCTCGACCTCCATTTGTTGATAGATTTCAGTCTATATTTGTGAATAGAACTCGCCCTTTTGTGGAGCATACATTGTCTTCTTGAGGACATACCTCAACCCCTACAACTTGTCCTATTTTACCTCAAACTCGACCATGTGGTGAGGAGTAGAACTCACCGACCTCCCCCCCCCGCCCCCTCCCATGGACAATTCAAATGTGTGGTAAGGGACAAAGCTTCCCCCCCCAAGGAAAGAACCTGGGTATATTTTTAGAATTAAACTTAGACTTATATTGGGGAAAAAATTAGACTTATTGAGACTTAATTTCAACCTCCCATTGACAGAAAATTCAGCCTTGTGGGTAACTATTATTGGTGCTTGATTTGATCAATATTTGAAGAAGATTTTAAGACCAAGTTCGAAGTAGTCTTTGGAGAATCCCTTGAAGAGATATTGAAGAAATATTAGAGCAACCTTGAGGTAACCTTGAATCCATTCTAGAGCACTCCATGGAGACATCTTGAGGTAGTACCATGGAAATATCTTGATAAAATTTTAACCTGTATTTTGAAGAACTTGTAAAGGTTGGATCCCAAGAGGATTGGTGTCCTCAGTCAAGGTTTGTTCCTTGTAGAATTGAAGTGTTTATAAAGGTTGGATCCAGAACTTGTAGAATAGGATTGGTGTCCTCATCATTATTACTTGAATAATTATATAAGTTATTTTTTATTTTATTTCTTGTGTTCTTGCATAACTTGTGTTTATAATTAAGAAAAATATTAACTAGAAAATAAAAAATTGAAATAAGTATTGATCCACCCCGCTCTCAGTATTTCCAACAATTGGTATTGGAACCAGCTTCTTGAAGATCAACCTAACAAGTAGAAGAAGGATTTTTTGAACCATAATGGCTAGCATGGAAGAACTTAAGTCTCCCCACATTGATGGAACAAATTCTTCTTTTTTGAAAATTAGGATGAAGTATTATCTTATGTCTCTTGGTGTCGAAGTGTGGTAATAAGTTACATATGGATATAAAATACCATCTCCTCTACCAATAGAATAGGATGGAAAGAATATGTATGTAGCAAATGCTAAGGCTTTGAATTATATAGCAAGTGGTTTTTTATACTTGAAATTCACCAAAGTTATGTATTGTGAATCAACAAAAGAAATGTGGGACAAACTTATCAGTATCTATGAAGGAGATGACAAGGTAAAAAAGGAAAAGCTTCAAACTTTTAGAAGGCAGTTTGAAAGTTTTAAGATGAATGATGAAGAAGATATTTTTGCTTACTTCCTCTAAGTAGATGAAGCAGCTAACTCTCTAAGGGGCTCAGTGAAGATGCCAAAGAAAATATGATTGTCCAAAATGTTTTAAGATCTCTTCCGCATTCTTTTGATGCTAAAGTTTATGCCATAACAGCTAAAAGATTTGGATAAATTATCAATTGATGAGCTCCATGAAATCCTCACAACATATGAGATGAGGTTAGGAAATCCAACTCACAAGGAAGCTACATTGTGTAACACCCTCCTCCCACATCTACCCAAGTAACCGACCAATTGGGGTAAACATGTGATGAGAGGCTACTATGATCTGATTCAACTCCCCTTGTACACTTAAGGAAGTGGAACCGATACAACACATGGAACTACAATCTTCTATGCATGCAACATAACCCCCAAAAACCATATAACCCTTCCAGGTGACCAGCCCATGAGACAACCTGACATTTTTCTACATTAAAGCCTCAGTTGCTCCCTTGAAATGGGCATGCATGCCACTGGGACATTCCAGTCACTCCCTTAACATGGGAATGCATGCGACTGGGACACTCCAGTCACTCCTTGACTGCTTAAGGAGTAAGCCTTACACATCATAGTTCATTTCAAGATTTAAAGGGGTTTTTTAAGTGGTGGGATGGATTTCTCAAATGTTTTGAAATGATTTAATGTTCTTTAAGGCTTTCATGCATTTGGAAAGTATAAATTGTGTTGGTAAAGGTAGTATAGGGAGCAGAGTATACAAGTGGAAGAATATGAATAGCTGGTACCTATTTTAGGAAATATTCTTATCCTAAATCAGTCATATAACTATGATGATGGTTCTTTACACAAACTCTGTTTATGCAAAGTAAAACAAAATTCAGAAAATAGATTGCATGTATAAATTATTCCACAAATACTTTATGAAATCTTCACTGACATGTTCTATTACACACATATAACTTGCAAATAACTGAAAGCAGATAATTTACATGTTAAATCCTTTATCAAATTCTCACTCACACTTTACTAGTTGCTGCAATTCATATTTTAGAAGAAACTAACAAAGAAAAGATACACACCACACATTAGATGTTCCTTGAGTCACAAAATCCTCCAGGATGAAGCAAAACAGGTTTTTTATTATATCCAGTCTTCAGGTAGACTAACATCCAACTTGGAAATAGTATTTACAAGTGCTATATATAGAAAGAGAGGAACAAAATCCATCTCTTCTAAAAATAAGGAAACATTAATTCTAACATAACATAGGTGTCAAAAGACATTACAACCTTATCTCATCGAAATCTAACAGAAAGGATAGATGGATAAAGAAGAAGAGAATAATTCTGGGCTGGAATGTTGAGTGTGCTATCATGCTGCCCTTTTGCTGCTGAATTATCTCCTTGTGTCTTGGGTCTTTAATAACCATGTAGCTTCATTTAATAAGACCTCCAACAACCTCTTAACCATCTCTCACCATCACTTGTATTATCCATTTGGTTATGGGTTCTTATCCATCCTTAAATAGCTCAGAAAAACTTGCTGATGGTGTCAAAATTCAGTTAAAACAGGTGCTTCCAGAAATTCCGATAAAAACCTGTAATTGTGAAAAATCTGGAATGCTACCAGAAATTCCGATAGCGCCCTATTTCTTTTTCAAAATACACGTAAAAAATGATGAAAATTATGTGTTGATTTGTATTTTTGACACCTAGGTTGTTGTTAAAAATTGTGACCGTAAAAATGAATTAGTACCAAAAACCTTTTCACCTTTCCTCTATGTGTGTTGGGTTCAACGAAATATCTAAATCAGTTTTTGCCGTCAACAACCGATGTTTTGGATCTCGGGTTGCTCTTGTAGTTGCCTCCTTGACAGGTATTTTTCCTCCTTATAACCCTTTTGTGTTTTTCTTCTTTTGGGGCTCGAGTGTTGTTCAAGGGGTTGGGTTCTTACTTTTCTTCATGGATTATCTCGATTCCTTTGTCTTTGAACCTTCCATTTCCCTTCAACATCAATGATTTTTGTCATTAGGCTTGGTTTATGTAGAGCCTTGGACTTAAGACTAAACTTATTACTCTCTCTTGTATGCCTCTTTCTGGTGCTAGAAATAGGTTTAGCTTCTTCTTTCTTCTTCTTACTATTGATTTCATATCCAACATCCTTCAGGATTTCTTCATTTGATGGTGTAGGTTGATACTCTTTCTGCAAATTTTTCTGAATATGTGCTTTTAGAATTTCCGGTAACACCTACACTTTTAATTTATCTGCTGTTGCAGACCTTCCTCTTCTAGCTCTAGTGTAAACATTAGTAAATAGAGGAACAAGGGGTACTATTTTCATGGACTTGGGTTTGCATGTTGAGGAGCTCTCTCCTTTTTCCACCTTTCTTTCAACTTTGACTGTAGAAAATTTCTCTTTTTTTCCCTTGGCCTTCGTATTAATGTTTATTTTTGGGCCTTTCTCTTTTTTCTTCTCTTTGCAAACTTAGGATTTGGTTGTGGAACTGGAGGTGTAGGTACAAGTTGGCCTGCCCTATAGAATAAAAAGTGGTCCCAAGTCTGGTTTCTCTTTCCCAACTCTTATTCAAGTAGAACTTTGATCAAAGCTTAATGGTACAAGCTATACTCAGAGACATCAGTATGGGTTTGAACCCTTGCTAACATCTTGGTCATTTTTTTCAACAAGAAAAATGACAGATTCAATTTCTTCATCCCTGCAATATGAAAAATAAACCTCATGTGATAGAGGAATACCATTGTATACCTTCTTTCACATGTGAGGTATATCTTGATAAACTTGATAGTTTCTGCCCAGTCATCCTTAAGGTAGCTTCTTGGAATTACCTTTTCCCAATTTGGATCTTTGTGAGCATCTTTGAGGAATATATTGAGATCACCTCCTGTAATAACTTGTCCTTTGAACCACCTTTCTCCTTCCCGGGGAAGGTTAAAGCCTTCAATAATGAATTCTTCATAAACCTACAAAGTGAGGCCATAAAATATAGCCTCCTTTCCATTAAAAGAGTTAGTAAACTCTAGGGCTACTCCTGAGTGAGAGCTCCCTAACCTGGTGTAAAGAGGATACCACCCTGAGTGCATAAAAAAACTTCTTACCCTCGAATTGGCATCAACCAAATCTGCACCCTGTGGCTCTATTTGATTTAATTTACCACCTATTTTATTCATCTTCAGAAAAATAAATTCCTATGTCTCCTGCAACCGATATGTGGCAGAGTAGGGGAATTTTAACTTACATGTGTGGCCTATATTCACCTCTGGAATCTTTTCTAAAATCCAAACTCCTTCTTGAACTATGACTCTCAACAAATTCGAATCCCAACAACTAAAACTTCAAAAGACAGAATTCATGTTTTTTAGATGGTTTTAAAACTAAAACTTGGTCCATTACCCAATGCAAATCATCCTCCATTATTGAAAATATTCCTCACCATGATGTGCACCATGTGACACACCATCACCACCTTCAGTTGGCTACATTTTTTGTATGAGAGCTCCATATGGCTTATGGAAAATGTGTTTATGACTTGTAGTCACCTTTGTAGTCTTTGCTATTGATTGGCCGAAATTTTTGGCAGCACTGTTGTGTAGCCAGCCAAACGGTTATGGCGTGTGGTGTAATAAACACGATCTCTTTGATTTAGGAAAACACGTACCTAAATACATGGATGACTGACTTGGCATAGATAGGCATGACGGGAAATGGTTCAATCAATAACTATGGATGACACATGTGGCTCAATGCATATAATGACTTGAATTTAGATAATTGACTATAATACGACACCTATCATTAGATCCTAAAAGATTAAAAAAAAATTGATGCGTAGTTAATACTACGACACGTGGTATAACTAAAGTGAATGCGCTTTTAGTTATATTTAAGAAGAAGAAGAAGACTATCTGAAAGGCTAAAAACTGGTGCTTCCGGAAATTCTGGCAGTGCCCATTTTTATTTATTTATTTATTTTTTAAGTTTTTGAAGTTTAATCCTAAAAATAAAACTATGGAATAGAATCATGACTTACAAAATAACTATGCTAACGTTGGCTCCACAGGGGATAGAGCTCTCCCTACGAGGCACTAAGAATATTTTGTAGTTTCAGTGCCTTGTCATTGAGCTATGGAGTCTTCTTAAGAAACACATCGGTATTTACAGTGAACTTAGGCTACCAATACCCTTAGTAAAATAATTTTTTGAGAAAGCACCCATTGAATGGGCCTCCAAACAGTTCTGCTCCATCAAGATGTTGCAACTCAAAAGTGTTTTTCTACAGAATGTTTGTGATTCTGAAAGGACCAAACCATAAAGCATCGAAATTTGGAATGCTTACCTAGATATTGATGTTGTGCATCCCACTTCAACACTAGATTTTCAATCTGAAAATCTTCTTTTTTAGTTCCATTATCAAAAACTTGATTTACTGCTTGCTGATATTTTCTCACCAAATAATATTGTTGTTCTCACTTTTGTTTCACTTCTATGATTTGAAAAACTCTCCTGGTCATATCATCTGGTTTGGCTTCATGATCTTCTATAAATTTAGCTACATGAATGGCTAATTGAACTATAAAAACAACATTAGTTCCATAAACCATTTGAAAAGGTGATGCATTAATAAAATTTTTGATGGTCACCCTGTCTGCCCATAAATAAAACTTCAGTTTTGAATCCCAAGCTTTCTTGTTTTGATCCAACAGTTTGGTGATGATTCTTACCAAAATCTTGTTTGATTATTTAGCTAAACCATTCCCTTGGGCATAGTAAGTTGTAGAGCGAGTGAGATGAATGCCATAATCTTCACATAAATTTACCAATGGACTAGCTTTAAAAGCATCTGCATTAGCTGCTACTAACCTTGATGGACATCTAAATCTGGTTATGATTCCCTCCAAAAAATTTATGATAAATTTATGAGTAGCATTCCTGGTAGGTATTGTTTCAATCCATTTGGTGAAGTAATCAGTTACAACAACAATCCAATGAAATTGTCCACTTGAAGGTGGATGAATTTTTCCAATGAAATATAATCCCCATTGCTGAAAATGTGCAAAAACAACTATGTGATTTAGAGGCAAAGACTTCAAATGTTTCTTGCCGGTGAAATTTTGACATTTTTCACATGCTCTCACCTCAGCACATACATCAGAAAATAGGCTAGGCCAAAAATTTCTAGCTCTCAATATTTTGTATGTAGTAGTTCTCCAATAGTGATATCCTCCACACACACTACTATGCATTTTAAAGATAAATTTCTTGAACTCATCTGGGTCAATGCATCTCAATAAAAATCTTGTAGGATCCTTCCAATATAAAGAATTATCTTTAATGCATAATTTAACAATTTTTAGCTTCAAATATCTTACTCTGCTCTCATCATAATTTGGAGGAGGTTTAAAATGTTGCAGAAAATAGATGATGTCCTTATACCAACTACATTTAGAAATCTTAACATCTACTGCCATGTTTTCTATAGGTTCAAAAATCTGCCCTTCAAAGTTGTCATCCATGAAATCCAAGCCCAAAATTTTACAATTTTCTTCAACTAGTAGTTTGGCTAATCCTTGACCTTTGATTAGTTTAGTAGGATTTATTTCTAAATCAAATTCAAGAACTTTAGTCACCCACTTGCTTCTTTTTCCATCAATATCAAGCTAAACTAATATCTCTCTAACAATAGATGAAGGAACATAAGCAATAACTTGATCATGCAGAATTTAAACTCTAAAAGATTTAAGAGCTTTCACTAATGCATAGGCATGCTTTTCCAACATTTCATACTTCAATTCTGCATCTCTAAGAGCTCCGCTGAAAAATGCTATGGGAGCTTCCTTATTTTCTAAATATTTTTGTAATAAAACAACAAAAATAGTATCTTGGGAGGAAAATGAGAAGATCAAGAAAGAATTTGAGTATTCAAGGCTTACCAGCTGAGGTGCTTCAATGATGGCTTTTTTTATTAGCTTAAATGAATTTCTGGATTCAATGGTCCATTTTACTTCTTTGTCCTTATTCAACATGCAAGTAATATGCTTTACCACTTCAGCAAAATTTGGAATGAATCTGCTTAAGAAATTGATCTTACCAAGGAAAGATTGAACCTCTTTCTTGGATCTTCGAAGTGTTAAATCCTGAATTGCAATCACTCTCTTAGGATCAATTTTCACTCCATATTTAGAAACTATGTGACCCAACATCTTACCTTCCTTGAGACCAAAATGTGACTTCTTTGGATTCAATGATATACCATATTTTCTGCATTTAAAATACTTGTCTCAAATGTTGAAGGTGTTCTTGACATGAAGTTGAATAAACAGTAATATCATCTAAATATATGACTAAGAATTTGTCCTTTTCTCTAATGAATTCAAAGTCCATAGCACGTTTAAAAGTAGCTCCAACATTCTAAGCCCAAATGGAATCTTTGCATACATGAATGTTCCCCAAGGAGTAGTGAATGTTGTCTTCTCTCGGTCTTCTGGCCAAATTGAAACTTGATTGTACCCGGAGAAACCATCTAACATGGAAATTATGTTTAAACCAATTACCTTTTGAAGAATATGTTCCATCTTTGTCAAAGGATAGTTATCTTTATTGGAGCACTTGTTAATATTTTTGAAATCTACACATAGTCTGAGTTCACCACTCTTCTTCCTTACTCGAACTAGATTAGCAACCCAATCTGAGTATCTTAAAGGAATGATGATTTTGGAATCCAAAAGTTTCTTAACTTCCTTTTCCATCACTGGTAACAATAGTGGATTAATTTGCCTTAATTTCTTCTTGAATGGATTAGTGTCATCCTTCAATGGTATCCCATGCTCAATGATATTTGTATCATATGTCTTAATATATTCACATTTCCAGGCAAAAACATCAAAAAATTCACAAAACAACTTGTGGTATTCAACCTTTATTTATTTTGATAAAAATTTTGACAAATTCACATAGCTTGGTTCTTTTTCTCTGCCCAAATTGAAATATTCCAATTCTTCTTCTGTTTCAGCCAATGGTGGTTTGACTGAGACATCATTGTGATCAAAGAGCTTCTCAAGTGGAATTAAACCTTTGGGAATGTGATTGGTGTGAAACTAAATAATAGGATGATGATCACCAATCTGTTTTTGCAAATTTTTGGTGTCTTGCAAATCAATATCATCCTTCATGATATATTCATCTTGATCAATGTTTACGACAACAAACTCTTCGACAATTTCATTGAATTTTCTAATCTCCTGATTATATTCAAAAAAATTCCAATGCTTGACATTATTAGGAATGTTAGGTTTGAACCTAACTTCCACTTCATATTTCAGCTTCATAGGTATTAGAATCTTGAATGAGCTCATTGAAATAGAAAGTGAGTCAACCAAAATATTACTTTCCCTTGGAACAAAAGAAATGTTAAAATATAGGAATGAGTCTTCTACAATGCTCCATATTGCATTCTGGTAATCTCTGAGTTTGGGATGCTTAGTTTGATAAACATTTCTAACTTTATGAAAATTAAGTTTAGCATCTCCAAAAACAGAAATTTCTGAAATATTCATGTCCTTTTTTGTTTTCAAACCAATGAGCAGAGCTTCATACTCAGCCACATTGATATTTGCTTCAAATTCAAGTTTGAAAGAAAAAGTAGAGATCTATTTCAAAGGAGAAATGAGAACTATTCCTACACCAGGTCCTTCTTTGGAACATGAACCATCAAAGTAAATTTTCCATACCTGGGAACCTTCATAACTGATTTATTTTTCAGCAAGCTTCAAAATCTGAAAATTTTCTGTAGATAGGACAACATTATCCATGTGTAAGATCTTTGAACCAACATCAGTTGTTCTAGCATAAATTGGATGATTAGTGGGGTATTTGATGTCACTAATTATATATGTTAGCTGAGCTTATATATAAAGTCTTCTTTGTTCTCCCCCAAAAATAGGGACAATAGCATAAGTGAGATCCATTTGCAAGGTTCCTCCCAACCTTCTAATCCATGAAAAGAAAGTAACATGCCAAACCTAGGAGGAATGTCAACTACAACAATATCCATCATGATTCCTCTCATGGGTAACTGAAAAAGGCTTACTGCAAGGTCTTTGATGACACCAAGGCATTGATATTTCTGGGAATCAAAGGAGTAGAGATCTTGGTACTCTCTAGTTACCTCAAGACCTAGTTCATCCATGACTACCTTGGGCATTAAATTAAGTGAGGCTCTAGAGTCCATTACACAATTATGCAAGATATTTTGATGAATATTTAGAGATAGATAGAAAGGAGGGGTATATTCATCTCTGTCTTCTACCAATGGACATAAAGTAACAGTGGGCTTCTTATCTTGAAGGTTAACAAAATCAGAAGATACTTTGATAGGTGGAGGTTGAAGGGCTTTCATAAAGGTCTTTTTGAAATCATCATTTTTCATAAGCTCTACAAGAGGAACAAGAATATTTATCTTTTGTATTTCATTCTAAAAATTGAAAACATGGGGCAGTTTGCGAGCAATATTTACCTTAAGTGAAGGATTATTGACTACTACCAGAATTTCCGGTAATCTTTTTTTCAACTTGTTTTTCTGTTGGATTTTTTTCTGCATCCTTATTCTTCTTGGGTTGTGAAATAGGCTGTGGATTATCATAAATATTCTTTGATATGAGATTAGATCTGATTTTATGATCAAATTCAATCATGGAATAATCATGAACCACTTCATTATTCTGAGTATATGACATGAAATCTTCATACTTTGCTTGTGTAATATGAATAAACCCTTCTTTGTCTCTCAGACAATTTATATCATCAACCTTATCCAACATTTCAGCTTCCTCTTCATCTTCAAATATGTCATTCTGCAAAGGAGGCTGGACTTTTTTTATCAACAACATCTCTCCTTTCTTGCCGCAAAATTTAAGGAACATTAGGTCTTCTAAATTTTTTCCTATTAGCCAGATCACATGAAACATTTTTGGTAGTAGTTGGTTTTGCTTCCATCATGAGATTGGACATTTCAGTATTCAATGAATTAACCATCTTCGTCAGCTCATATAACTTAGGATCAATTTCTAAAGTTCCTAAAGTAGAAAATTCATCTTTTTGCTTTTGTTTTTTCTGTATCAATCCCTTCTCTGAGTCTATCAGCTACTAACACATTAGATTCTACCTCCGGTGCATTGTCCTACATTTGTGTTAGTGTTGCAGATCTTCCTTCTCTCAATAAAAAACAAAAATCAGGATCAAAGGCACCAACATAAGTGATTTTGGCTTAATCTTCAGTGGCCTTGATTTCAGTAGGTATTTTTCTATACATCTTATTTAATCTCTTGGAAAAATTAGAAACTAATTCTCCTTCGTTTCTTTTTATTGCAACAAATTCAATGATATAATATAAAAACTCTTTCTTATCACCCCATTTCCTTAAAAATGTATCATCTATGGATTCAATTCTAGTGATGCTACTAGCTATCAAGGATCTGAACCATTTTCTAACATCACCCTCAAGACTCTAAACTCTCATCCATACATCTTCATGCTCAATATTCAGATTGTCAGCATAGGCATAAAATGAAACGAGGTGTTCTTTAGTTGTTACCTCTGCCTCACCATTAAACTTAGGCATGTACTTTAGATAATCTCCTGCAGGTAATGCATTCATAGGCTGAGGTAAAACCAAAGGGGAATACCTTGCAACAACAATTTCATTCCGTTAGGGGGTGGGTTTGGACCTGCCATGGTGTGAGTTGTTGGGATTTGTGGAACAACAATAGGTGGATTTTGAAAAACAGATGATGAAGCACCAACTTGTGATGTAGGTACTGTTTTTTGGTTGCAAAACAAAGGAGGTACATAATTTTCTACAAAATCAGGGGATAAAGTTTGTAGGACTTCTTTAGGGACAACTTTTGAGAAAACAGTGGTAGAAGAAGAAAAATTTTGTTTACTCTTTTTCTTGATTAGCTTTTCAGGGTAAGAAATTGGGATTTTCAAAGGGGAATATGGGTTAGCCCTAGTTCTATTCCTTCTAGGAGCCATAAATTCAACAATGGAGTCACTAGTTGTAAAGCAGTCTAAAAAGACAGCTAAAAATTTACACCTCAGAACCAAACTTATAACTTTGTCATTCACCCACTGATAAACTTCAATTCGCCTCCCCAGCAACGACGCCAAATATGTTAGCATAAGAAGTCACTCCTTAATTGTTTAAGGAGTAAGCCTTACACATCATAGTTCATTTCAAAGTTTAAATGGGTTGTTTGAGTGGTGGGATGGATTTCTCAAAGATTTTGAAATGTTTTAATGTTCTTTAATACTTTCATAAATTTGGCAAGTATAAATTGTATGGGTAAAGGTAGTATAGGGAGTAGAGTATACAAGTGGAAGAAGATGAATAAATAGTACCTATTTCAGGAAATATTCCTATCCTAAATCAGTCACACAACTAATATGATGGTTCTTTACACAAACTTTGTTTATGAAAAGTAAAACAACATTCATAAAATATATTTCATGTATAAATTATTCCAAACATCCTTTATGAAATCTTCACTGACATGTTCTATTACACACATATAACTTGCAGAAAAGTGAAACCAGATAATTTATTGTTAAATCCTTTAATAGTTTCTCACTCACACTATACTACTTTTTGAAATTCATATTTTAGAATAAATTAAAAAAGAAAAGATACACAACACACCACACATTAGATGTTCCTTGAGTCAAAAAATCCTCCAGCATGAAGAAAAAAGAGTTTTTTGTTATATTCAATCTTCAGGTAGACTAACATCCAACCTGGAAATAATATTTAAAAGTGATATATATAGCAAGAGAGGAACCAAATCCATCTCTTCTAAAAATAAGGAAACATTAATTCTAACAAAACATAGGATTCAAAATACATTACAGCCTTATCTCATCGAAATCTAATAGAAAGGACAGATGGAGATAGAAGAAGAGAATAATTCTGGGATGGATATTTGAGTGTGCTTTCATGTTGCGCTTTTTCCTACTGAATTATCTCCTTCTGTCTTGGGTTTTTAATAACCATGTAGCTTCATTTAATAAGACCCCCAACAACCTCATAACCACCTCTCAACATCACTTGTATTATCCATTTGGTTATGGGTTCTTATCCATCTTTAACTGGCTAAAAAAAACTCGCTGACAGGTGTCAAAATTCAGTTAAAACAAGTGTTGTCGAAAATTCCAGTAAAAACCTGTAACTACGCAAAATCTGGAATGCTACCAGGAATTCCAGTAGCACCCTATTTATTTTTCAAAATACACAGAAAAATGTTGAAAATTTTGTGCTCACTTGTATTTTATGACACCTAGTTTGATGTTCAAAACTGTGACTGATAAGGAAAAAGGAATTAGTACCAAAAACCTTCTTACCTTTCATCTATGTGTGGTGCAGCTTCAGCCAGTTTATCTAAATCAGTTTTGATGTCAATAGCTGATGTTCTAGATCTGGTTGCTCTTGTAGTTTCTTCCTTAACAGGGTCTTTTTCCTCCTTAGAACCCTTTTGTGTTTTTCTTCTTTTTGAGGGCTCTGAGTGTTGTTTTGAAGGGGTTGCATTCTTGCTTTTCTTCATGGATTTCTATGATTTATCTATCTTTGAACCTTCAGGTTTCCTTCAACATCAATGACTTCTGTCATTAGGCTTGGTTTATGTAGAGCCTTGGACTTAAGCCTAAACTTATTACTATCTCTTGTATGCCTCTTTCTGGAGCTAGAAATAGTTTTAGGTTCTTTTTTATTCTTCTTACTATTGGTTTCATATCCAACATCCTTGAGGAGTTCTTCATCTAATGGTGTAATATGATACTCTTTCTGCAAATTTTTCTGAATATGTGCTTCCAAAATTTCTGGTAGCACCTGCGCTTTTGATTTATCTGCAGTTGCACACCTTCCTATTCTGGCTCTAGTGTAAACATTAGGAAATGGAGGAACAGGGGGTACTATTTTCATGGAATTGGGTTTGATTTCTGAGGAGATCTCTCCTTTTCCCACCTTTCTTTCAACTTTGATTGTAGAAAATTTCTCTTTTTTTTTCCCTTGGCCTTCTTATGAATGTTTTCTTTTTGGGCCTTTCTCTTTGTTCTTCTCTTTGCAGGCCGAGTATTTGGTTGTGGAACTGGAGGTGTAGGTGTAGGTTGGCCTGCCCTATATAATAAAAAGTGGTCCCAAGCCTGGTTTCTCTTTCCCAACTCTTCTTCAACTAGAATTTTGATCAAAGCTTGATGGTATAAGCTATAATCAAAATCATCAGTATGGGTCTGAACCCTTGCTGACATATTGGTCAGTCTTTTCAACAATAAAAATGCCAGATTCAATTTCTTCATCCTTGCAATATGAAAAAGAAACCTCATGTGATAGAGGAATACCACTGTATACCTCCTTTCACATGTGAGGTATATCTTGATAAGCTTGATAGCTTTTTCCTAGTCATCCTTAAGGTAGCTACCTAGAATTCCCTTTTCCCAATTTGGATCTTTGTGTGTATCTTTGAGGAATTTTTTGAAATCACCTCCTGTAATAACTTTTCCTTTGAACCACCTTTCTCCTTCATGAGGAAGGTTAAGGGAATTAGCAATGGAGTCTTCAAAAACCTGCAAAGTGAGGCCATAAACTGTAGCCTCCTATCCATTAAAGGATTTAGAAAACTCTAGGGATACTCCTTAGTGAGAGCTCCCTAACCAGGTGCAAAGAGGATACCACCCTGAGTGCATAAACAAAATTCTTACCCTCGAATTGGCATGAACCAAATCTATACCCTGTGGCTCTATTCGATTTATCTTACCACCTGTTTCAGTCATCTTTAGAAAAATAAATGTCTATGTATCCTGCAACTGATAGGTGGCAGAGTAAGGGAATTTTACCTTACAGGTGTGGCCTGTATTCGCCTCTATAATCTTGTCTAAAATCCAGACTCCTTCTTGAACTATGATTCTTAGCAAATTTGAATCCTAGCAACTAAAAATTCTGAATACGAAATTTCTATTTTTTAGGTGGTTTTAAAACTAAAAGTTAGTCCATTACCCCATGAAAATCATCCTCCATTATTGAAAATATTCCTCACCATGATGTGCACCATGTGACACACCATCACCAACTTAAATTGGTTGTGTTTTCCATATGAGAGCTCTAGATGGCTTATGGCAAGTGTGTTTATGAATTGTAGTCACCTTTTTAGTCTTTGATGTTGATTGGACAGAAATTCCCGTAGTATTGTTGTGCATCTAGCCAAACAGTTATGGTGTGTGGTGTAATTAACACAATCTCTTTGATTAAAAAAACACATACCTAAATACATGGATGAATTACTTGGCGTAGACTTGCATGACGATTAACGGTTCAGTCAATAACTGCGGATGAAACATGTGGCTCAATGTATATAATGACTTGAATTTAGTTAACTGACTGTAATATGACACCTATCATTAGATCGTAAAAGATTAAAAAAGATTTGATGCGTATTTAAAACTATGACACGTGGTATAACTAAAGTGGATGTGCTTTTCGTTTTATTTTTAAAATAGAGTATGCTTCCAGAAATTCTGGTAGCATTGGAATAAATAAATAAACAGAGACATGAAAATAACAGACTGTCCGAAAAGCTAAAAACTGGTGCTTCCAGAAATTCCGGTAGCACCCAATTTTTTTTTTTTTTTTTTTAATTTTTTTTTTTTTGAAGTTTAATCCTAAAAATAAAACTATGGAATGGACTCATGACTTAGCAAAGAAGTGTGGTAACAAATCCCATAACAAGGCATTCTTGTGACTAGGGACTTTTCTAGGTAGTTTTGTGCCAGAGCCTCTAGATTCTATGCCACATTTTCAGGGCTAGGACTCAAGCCACTGCCCGTAGCTCCATGAAACTTCCAAAAATGAAAATTAACATAAAAAAAAATGATACAAATGCAAATACTTGAACAAGGACTTGAATTGACCCCCCACTAGCCATGACATGCATTTTGTCAAACATATCACAAATATGCATTCTACAGGTCATAATAACAGATCTGAGCATAAGTGTCTCATACTTATATGAAAATCTCTAAGAAGCATTGATGCCTTATCGTATTAGTTGCATTATCATCTATTAGGTAATATATTCATTGCTCATTCATTTACAAAAAAAAACACAATGAGAACCATACATTTTTATTGTCATAAAACATAGTCATAACCAACATATAAACAACAAAAATAATAAGCATACAACGACCATAAATGCCTCATATGAACCAATACATTTACACATAAATACCAAGGAAAGGAACTCTTATTAATTGTGCAAAAGCCAATCATGTATGGGACTACCACATTCCACCTAACCATAGATTGGCTAAGTCAAATTTATCTTCTACCAATCACCCTCATGTCATATTCCAAGCATGAATGTGGGACTTAAAACTAAAAGAAACAACCAGGGTTTTCTGAGGCTAAAACACCTCACCTCATCAATAGACCTAGGCTTTACCACAATCCTCATCCGATCACTAGGCCATAAACGAGCATGGATTCCACCGTATTTCTCCACCTAAACTATGAGGAATTTTCCAATCTCCTAGTTTCTAGGCTTTACCGCAATAAAGAAGAAGAGAATAATTCTGGGCTGGAATGTTGAGTGTGCTATCATGCTGCCTTTTTGCTGCTGAATTATCTCCTTGTGTCCTGGGTCTTTAATAACCATGTAGCTTCATTTAATAAGACCTCCAACAACCTCTTATCCACCTCTCACCATCACTTGTATTATCCATTTGGTTATGGGTTCTTATCCATCCTTAACTGGCTCGAAAAAACTCGCTGATAGGTGTCAAAATTCAGTTAAAACAGGTGCTTCTAGAAATTCCGATAAAAACTTTTAACTGTGCAAAATCTGGAATGCTACTAGAAATTCCGATAGCGCCCTGTTTCTTTTTCAAAATACACAGAAAAATGATGAAAATTATGTGTTGATTTGTATTTTATGACACCTAGGTTGTTGTTAAAAATTGTGACTAATAAGTAAAAATGAATTAGTACCAAAAACCTTTTTACCTTTCCTCTATGTGTGTTGCAACTTCAACGAAATTATCTAAATCAGTTTTTGCTGTCAATAAATAATGTTTTGGATCTGGTTGCTCTTGTAGTTGCCTCCTTGACAAGGTATTTTCCTCCTTATAACCCTTTTGTGTTTTTCTTCTTTTTGGGGGCTTTGAGTGTTTTTCTGAAGGGGTTGGGTTCTTACTTTTCTTCATGGATTTATCTGATTCCTTTGTCTTTGAACCTTCCAGTTTCCCTTCAACATCAATGATTTTTGTCATTAGGCTTGGTTTATGTAGAGCCTTGGACTTAAGACTAAACTTATTACTCTCTCTTGTATGCCACTTTTTGGTGCTAGAAATAGGTTTAGCTTCTTCTTTCTTCTTCTTACTATTGATTTCATATCCAACATCCTTGAGGATTTCTTCATTTGATGGTGTAGGTTGATACTATTTCTGCAACTTTTTCTGAATATGTGCTTTCAGAATTTCCGGTAACACGTGCACTTTTAGTTTATCTGCCGTTGCAGACCTTCCTCTTCTAGCTCTAGTGTAAACATTAGTAAATGGAGGAACAAGGGGTACTATTTTCATGGACTTGGGTTTGCTTGTTGAGGAGCTCTCTCCTTTTTCCACCTTTCTTTCAACTTTGACTGCAGAAAATTTCTCTTTTTTTCCCTTGGCCTTCGCATTAATGTTTTATTTTTGGGCCTTTCTCTTTTTTCTTCTCTTTGCAAGCTAAGGATTTGGTTGTGAAACTGGAGGTGTAGGTACAAGTTGGCCTGCCCTATAGTATAAAAAGTGGTCCCAAGTTTGGTTTCTCTTTCCCAACTCTTATTCAAGTAGAACTTTGATCAAATCTTAATGGTACAAGCTATACTCAGAGACATCAATATGGGTTTGAACCCTTGCTAACATCTTGGTCATTTTTTTCAACAAGAAAAATGACAGATTCAATTTCTTTATCCCTGAAATATGAAAAATAAACCTCATGTGATAGAGGAATACCATTGTATACCTTCTTTCACATGTGAGGTATATCTTGATAAGCTTGATAGTTTTTGCCCAGACATCCTTAAGGTAGCTGCTTGGAATTACCTTTGCCCAATTTGGATCTTTGTGAGCATATTTGAGGAATCTGATGAGATCACCTCCTGTAATAACTTGTCCTTTGAACCACCTTTCTCCTTCCTGAGGAAGGTTAAAGGCTTCAATAATGGAGTCTTAAGAAACTTGCAAAGTGAGGCGATAAACTGTAGCCTCCTTTCCATTAAAAGAGTTAGCAAACTCTAGGGCTACTCCTGAGTGAGAGCTCCCTAACTTGGTGTAAAGAGGATACCACGCTGAGTGCATAAACAAACTTCTTACCCTTGAATTGGAATCAACCAAATCTGCACCTGTGGCTCTATTCGATTTAACTTACCACCTGTTTTAGTCATCTTTAGAAAAATAAATTCCTATGTCTCCTACAACTGATATGTGGTAGAGTAGGGGAATTTTAACTTACATGTGTGGCCTATATTCGCCTCTGGAATCTTGTCTGGAATCCAGACTCCTTCTTGAGCTATGACTCTCAGAAAATTCAAATCCCAACATCTAAAACTTCAAAAGATAGAATTCATGTTTTTTAGATGGTTTTAAAACTAAAACTTGGTCCATTACCCCATGCAAATCATCCTCCATTATTGAAAATATTCCTGACCATGATGTGTGTTGTTCATGTTTCCCCCTATTAGTTTTTTTTAACAAGTAAACAAGGGGTCAAACTGCCTTTGAGCTTTCAAGGAATGCATTCCCTCTGAAAACACATCATCCTCAAAGCCTCCTTGTGCTTTTTTCCTTTGGGGAATCCTTACTGATGTTCCCAGTTTTAAAGACTCTCTGTTTGTGAAGAAAATGCCCAAAAGGCCTCCCTTTCCATCTTTTCTCGTTCCCATTAAACCTCTGTTTTCCTCACCATTTTTCCCTCTCCCTAAATCCTCATTAACCCTCTAAATCATCCCATCTTCCCATTTAACCTTACAAACACACTTTGTTTGGTTTAATATCCCTTTTTTCCCTCTACCGATTCCCTCTTTAGCCTTAAAATCCTCCTTTTCGGCTGAAAAACCCACCTTTTACTTTGTAACAGGCTTAGCCCCTCTCGGCCCATCCACTTATCCACTTCCCCTCCATGCGACCAGGTGCCAAGACCAGGCACTAAGCCCGCAGGCCCTTATCGTAATCAGAGGTCTCGCAGCAGGTGCATTTCTTTGTTAATCCAAAAATCTCTGATGCGATTGTTTGTTGTTCTATGGAGCGCGGGTGTAATACCCACCTTCGATCTCCTCCTGAGATCCAACGGCTTGGTGCTAATCACATCGCGCCCATCGCCCCGATCCATTCACCCTCCAGTTGCCCACCGATCGTTGATCTACCACTCGATTTGACGATTATCGCAAAATCGGGGCATCGCTAATCGCAAGTTCCAAAACGCGCCACCCTTCGTATCCCTGATTGGTGATCGCCGATTGATGACTCCCAATCCGATCTCCGCCGTTCACCCATTTTGATCCCACGATCCAGATTTAATCGCTACTCACTCATTACACCTACCTTTTTCCCCGCCAATGTAATTTCCATCGTCGATCTTGTTCCAGATCGAACGGCTGGCGCTCAATCACACCATTGCCAATCGAAAGATCTTAAAAGTGTTATCCTACGCCTCCCTCCGATGCGATTGGATCTCCACCGTCCGTTGACCTGGATCTACAGTCTACATTGTGTCACACATTTCACCATTTTCTTCATCAGATTTCCCTATTAACCCCATTCAGATGATCCCAACCGTCGATCTCCTCCTGAGATTCGAAGGCTCATAGTAAATCGCCCTCCGCCCTTGACCGGGTCCCACACCATGGTCCCCATTTCATTCATTTCCTATGTTATTCTGTATATTCGCCCGAAACTTTAAAGCCTTGGGCTTTACACTAATTGTTATTTCTCCACCTAACCTCGCATTAGCGTCTCCATTCATCAATCCTGATCTTCGATCTTCATCTGCCCACCTAATCGGACGGTTCACGACTCATTCTGCTCCAAATCTTCATCAGTTCACTGCTTCCACCATTTCCACCACCGCTTCGCAAGCCTTCACAACATTGCTTCCACCATCCCTTGGATTTTATAACTAGTTTATTTCATTGTGCAGGGTTTCAAAGGGTGGCAAATTCACTCTATTCTCCATAATCGCAATCACCATGATTCGGAACACAGAGAGGCTATTACAACAGTGGCTAGGTGAATCAATAGAGATGGATTAGAGGGATTCGAGCTTGTTAATTGCAAAATTAGCACCTAATCTCGTGTTCGAAGGCCTAAGGCACACAAAAACCATATCTGTGTCTTAACATCAGCCAACGTTCTGCCACTTGTGACAGCGACCGCCTCAACTCCACCTCATCAGTGAACATTGTCAATTCATGATTCGGCCCTAGTGGCCTTTTACTTCCATTTTAGTTTGTTACCTTCAAATTTCGAGTGGAATTCACCTTCCACTCCTGCATTTTACCTTCTGTCAGAAACTAGTATTTGATATATTTTTTTAAAACGGTCGCGAGCCTAACTGTTAATGATGAGATGCCCTTATTCCTCATCATGAATTTTGGTTAATTTTTATAGAGACTTCAAAATGATTTCCAACATGCGAGGAAGATATTTTTCCCAAAAATATCTTCTCGCTCATGTTTCCGAGGCTTCTATATAAGCCAGAACAAAAGAGAAAAACAGGTTCCAGCTTTTCTGAAGAATTTGCTATGAAAAAGTTTTTGTATGCATTTTGTTGAAGTTTTGATACGAATGTGAAGAGCCTGTTGGGTCTCATCGATAAGGAGTTTCATCTTTAATGAGGATTCTGGCCTTGGTGCTTTATAGTCTGTAACTCTGTCTTATGTGATATAGTCTAGTTATTCATTTCACTATTTCCATTTCTTTTGTATCATGCTCTGGAATGCGAGTGGCTCACTGGTTCTAGTATGAATTTATCACCATTGATACTTATGCTAAACCTGTCTAGCACTTTAAATATGGCTCAGTCATGATATGCTGTTACATTTTCCCTTCATCCATGTTTCTTCTATATTAAGTGCTATGGGATGTTATTTTTGGAAGCTATGGACATGTATGGATTCTTATTATCTTAAGCCCATCTCATGTTTACATATGTTTATGGAATTTCATCTCATTAGTAGTTAGTATTCCTTCTATATTTCTCATAGCAAATGCCATCTGATTTTCAATCTCTGTAAAGAATTTTTAGAATCCAGCCCTCCTTACGGAAAACTGTCTTTGAGTTGTCTGAAACATTTATATTGAGAATTCACTCCTTGCCTTTGCAGTGTTTCCTTCATTATGTTGAGTCCGTGAGAATTCTGGTTCCATTCATATTGAACTTTCCTGTTAAAGTTGAAATAGCCAAAGAGCCTTGTCTGATAACTAGTTTTGTTATATCATATGCTCCTTGCTATATAAGATGTCCTAGGCACTGGTATTTCACAACTCAAGGTTGTCTCTAGGATTGACAACAATGTGCACCATGTGACAGACCATCACCACCATCAGTTGGCTGCATTTTTTGTATGAGAGCTCCAGATGACTTATGGAAAGTGTGTTTATGACTTGTAGTCACCTTTGTAGTCTTTTCTATTCATTGGCCGGAATTTTTGGCAGCACTGTTGTGCAGCTAGCCAAATGGTTATGGTGTGTGGTGTAATCAACACGATCTCTTTGATTCAGAAAAACACGTACCTAAATACATGGATGATTGACTTGGCATAGATAGGCATGATGGGAAATGGTTCAGTCAATAACTGTGGACGACACATGTGGATCAACATATATAATGACTTGAATTTAGATAATTGACTGTAATACGACACCTATCATTAGATCCTAAAAGATTAAAAAATAATTGATGCATAGTTAATACTATGACACGTGGTATAACTAAAGTGAATGTGCTTTTAGTTTTATTTAAGAAGAAGAAGAAGAAGAAGAAGAAGAAGACTGCTTGAAAGGCTAAAAACTGGTGCTTCCGGAAATTTTGGTAGCGCCCGTATTTATTTATTTATAAAGTTTTTGAAGTTTAATCCTAAAAATAAAACTATGGAATAGACTCATGAATTAGCAAAGAACTATGCTAACATTGGCTCCACAGGGGATAGAGCTCTCCCTGTGAGGCTCTAAGAATCTTTTGTAGTTTCAGTGCGTTGTCATTGGGCTATGGAGTCTTATTAAGAAACACATCAGTATTTACAGTGAACTTAGGCTGCCAACAACCTTAGTAAAATAATTTTTTGAGAAAGCGCCCATTGAATTGGCCTCCAAACAGTTCTGCTCCATCAAGATGTTGCAACTCAAAAGTGTTGTTCTGCAGAATGTTTGAGATTTTGAAAGGACCAAACCATAAAGCATCAAATTTGGAATGCTTACCTAGATCTTGATGTTGTGCATCCCACTTCAACACTAGATTTTCAATCTGAAAATCTTCTTTTTTAGTTCCATTATCAAAAACTTGATTTAATGCTTGCTGATAGATAGTTTCACACCAAATCATATTGTTGTTCTTGCTTTTGTTGCACTTCTATGATTTGATAAACTCTCCTAGTCATATCATCTGGTTCAACTTCATGATCTTCTAGAAATTTAGCTACATGAATGGCTAATTGAACTATAAAAACAACATTAGTTCCATAAACCATTTGAAAATGTGATGTATTAATAAACTTTTTGATGGTCACCATCTTTGCCCATAAAGAAAACTTCAGTTTTGAATCCTAGGCTTTCTTGCTTTGATCCAACAGTTTGGTGATGATTCTTACCAAACTTTTGTTTGATTATTCAGCTAAACCATTCCCTTGGGCATAGTAATTTGTAGAGCGAGATGAATGCCATAATCTTCACATAAATTTACCAATGGACTAGCTTTAAAAGTAGCTGTATTATCTGCTACTAACCTTGATGGACTTCTAAATCTGGTTATGATTCCCTCCAAAAAATTAATGATAACTTTATGAGTAGCATTCCTGGCAAGTATTTTTTCAATCCATTTGGTGAAGTAATTAGTTGCAACAAGAATCCAACGATGTTTCCCACTTGAAGGTGGATGAATTTCTCCAAGGAAATATAAGCCCCATTATTGAAAATGTGTAGAAACAACTATGTGCTTTAGAGGCAAAGACTTCAAATGTTTCTTGCCGGTGAAATTTTGACATTTTTCACATGCTCTCACCTTAGCACATACATAGAAAATAGGCTAGGCCAAAAATTTCCAACTCTCAATATTTTGTATGCAGTAGTTCTCCAATAGTGATATCCTCCACACACACTACTATGCATTTTAAAGATAAATTTTTTGAACTCATCTGGGTCAATGCATCTCAACAAAACTCTTATAGGATCCTTCCAATATAAGCAATTATCTTTAATGCATAATTTAACAATTTTTAGCTTCAAAGATCTTACTATGCTCTTATCATAATTTGGAGGAGGTTTAAAATGTTGCAGAAAATAGATGATGTCCTTATACCAACTGCAATTAGAAAGCTTAGCATCTACTGCCATGTTTTCTATAGGTTCAAAAATCCGCCCTTCAAAGTTTTCATCCATGAAATCCAAGCCCAAAATTTTACATTTTTCTTCGGCTAGTAGTTTGGCTAATCCTTGACCTTTGATTAGTTTAGTAGGATTTATTTCTAAATCAAACACAAGAATTTTAGTCACCCATTTGCTTCTTTTTCCATCAATATCAGGCTAAACTAATATCTCTCTAACAATAGATGAAGGAACATAAGCAATAACTTGAGCATCTAGAATTTAAACTCTAAAATATTTAAGAGTTTTCACTAATGCATAGGCATGCTTTTCCAACATTTCATACTTCAATTCTGCATCTCTAATAGCTCTGTTGAAAAATGCTATAGGAGCTTCCTTATTTTCTAAATATTTTTGTAATAAAACAACAACAATAGTATCTTGGGAGGAAAATGAGAAGATCAAGAAAGACTTTGAGTATTCAAGGCTTACCAGCTGAGGTGCTTCAATGATGCCTTTTTTTATTAGCTCAAATGAATTTATGGATTCAATGGTCCATTTTACTTCTTTGTCCTTATTCAGCATGCAAGTAATATGCTTTACCACTTCAGCAAAATTTGGAATGAACCTTCTTAAGAAATTGATCTTACCAAGGAAAGATTGAACCTCTTTCTTGGATCTTGGAAGTGTTAAATCCTGAATTGCAATCACTTTCTTAGGATCAATTTTCACTCCATATTTAGAAGCTATATGACCCAACATCTTACCATCGTTGAGACCAAAGTGTGACTTCTTTGGATTCAATGATATACCATATTTTCTGCATTTAAAATACTTGTTTCAAGTGTTGAAGGCGTTCTTGATATGAAGTTGAATAAACAGTAATATCATCTAAATAGATGACCAAGAATTTGTCCTTTTCTCTAATGAATACAAAGTCCATAGCACGTTGAAAAGTAGCTCCAACATTCATAATCCCAAATAGAATATTTTCATACATCAATGTTCCCCAAGGAGTAGTGAATGTTGTCTTCTCTCGGTCTTCTGGCCAAATTGAAACTTGATTGTACCCGGAGAAACCATCTAACATGGAAATTATGTCTAAACCAATTACCTTTTGAAGAATATGCTCCATCTTTGTCAAATGATAGTTATCTTTATTGGAGCACTTGTTAAGATTTTTGAAATCTACACATAGTCTGAGTTCACCACTCTTCTTCCTTACTGGAACTAGATTAGCAAACCAATATGAGTATCTTAAAGGAATGATGATTTTGGAATCCAAAAGTTTCTTAACTTTCTTTTCCATCACTGGTAACAATAGTGGATTAATTTGCCTTAATTTCTGTTTGAATGGATTAGTGTCATCCTTCAATGGCATCCCATGCTCAATGATATTTGTATCATATGTCTTAAGATCTTCACATTTCCAGGCAAAAACATCAACAAATTCACAAAACAACTTGTGGTATTCAACCTTTATTTCTTTTGATAAAACTTTTGACAACTTCACATACCTTGGTTCTTTTTCTATGCCCAAATTGAAATCTTCCAATTCTGCTTCTGTTTCATCCAACTATGGTTTGACTGAGACATCATTGTGATCAAAGAGCTTCTCAAGTGGAATTAACCCCTTGGGAATGTGATTGGTATGAAACTGAATAATAGGCTGATGATCACCAATCTGTTTTTGCAGATTTTTGGTGTCTTGCAAATCAACATCATCCTTCATGATATATTCATCTAGATCAATTTTTATGACAACAAACTCTTCAATAATTTCAATTAATCTTCTAATCTCCTGATTATATTCAAAAAAATTCCAATGCTTGACATTATCAAGAATGTTAGGTCTGAACCTAACTTCCACTTCATATTTCAAATTCATAGCTATTAGAATCTTGAATGAGCTTGTTGAAATAGAAGGTGAATCAACCAAAATATTACTTTCCCTTGGAACAAAAGAAATGTTAAAAGATAGGAATGAGTCTTCTACAATGCTCCATATTGCATTCTGGTAATCTCTAAGTCTGGGATGCTTAGTTTGATAAACATTTCTGACTTTCTGAAATTTAAGTTCAACATCTCCAAAAATAAAAATTTATGAAATATTCATATCCTTTGTTGTTTTCAAACCAATGAGCAGAGCTTCATACTCAGCCACATTGTTAGTTTCTTCAAATTCAAGTTTGAGAGAAAAAGAAGAGATCTATTTGAAAGGAAAAATGAGAAATATTCCTGCACCAGGTCCTTCTTTGGAACATGAGCCATCAAAGTACATTTTCCATAGCTGGGAACCTTCATAAATAATTTATTTTTCATCACGCTTCAAAATCTGAAAATTTTCTGCAGATAGGACAACATTATCCATGTGTAAGATGCTTGAACCAACATCAGTTGTTCTAGCATAAATTGGATGATTAGTGGGGTCTTTGATGTCACTAATGATATATGTCACCTGAGCTTATCTATACAGTCTTTTTTTTTCTCCTCCAAAAACAGGGACAATAGCATAAGTGCGATCCATTTGCAAGGTTCCTCCCAACCTTCTAATCCATGACCTAGAAAGTAACATGCCAAACCTAGGAGGAATGTCAACTACAACAATATCCATCACCATTCCTCTCATGGGTAACTAAAAAAGGCTTACTGCAAGGTCTTTGATGACACCAAGGCATTGAAATTTCTGGGAATCAAGGGAGTAGAGATCTTGGTACTCTCTAGTTACCTCAAGACCTAGTTCATCCATGACTACCTTGGGCATTAAATTAATTGAGGCTCTAGATTCCATTAGAAAATTATGCAAGATATTTTCATGAATATTTAGGATAGATAGAAAATACAGGTAGAGTCATCTCTGTCTTCTACCAATGAACCTAAAGTAACAGTGGGCTTCTCATCTTGAAGGTTAACAAAATCAGAAGCTACTTCGGTAGGTGGAGGTTGAAGGGCTTTCATAAAGGTCTTTTTGAAATCGTCATTTTTCATAAGCTCTACAAGAGGAACAAGAATATTTATCTTTTATATTTCATTCTCAAAATTGAAAACATGGGGCAATTTGCGAGCAATATTTACCTCAAGTGAAGGATTATTGACTGCTACCAGAATTTTCGGTAATCTCTGTTTTTCAACTTGTTTTTCTATTGGATTTTTTTTTCTGCGTCCTTATTTTTCTTGGGCTATGCAATAGGCTATGGATTATCATAAACATTCTTTGATATGAGATTAGATCTACTTTTATGATCAACTTCAATCATGGAATAAGCATGAACCACTTCATTATTCTGAGTATATGACATGAAATCTTCATACTCTGCTTGTGTAATATGAATCAACCCTTCTTTGTCTCTCAGAAAATTTATATCATCAACCTTCTCCAACCTTTCAGCTTCCTCTTCATCTTTAAATATGTCATTCTGCAAAGGAGGCTGAAATTTTTTATCAACAACATCTCTCCTCTCTCGCTGCAAAATTTGAGGAACATTAGGTATTCTAAATTTTTTCTTATTAGCCAAATCAAATGAAACATTTTTGGTAGTAGCTGGTTTTTCTTCCATCTTGAGATTGGACATTTCAGTAGTCAATGACTTAATCATCTTTGTCATCTCATATAACTTAGGATGAATTTCTGAAGTTCCTGAAGTAGAAACTTCATCTTTTTGCTTTATTTTTTCTCTTTCAATCCCTCCTCTGAGTCTATCAGCCACTAACACATTATATTCTACCTCCAGTGCAATGTCCTGCATTTGTGTTAGTGTTGCAGATCTTCCTTCTTTCAATAATAAACAAAAATCAGGACCAAAGGCACGAACATAAGTGATTTTGGCTTAATATTCAATGGCCTTGATTTCAGTAGGTATTTTCCTATACATCTTATTGAATCTCTTGGAAAAATTAGAAACTGTTTCTCCTTCTTTTCTTTTTATTGCACCAAATTCAATAATATAATATAAAAAATCTTTCTTATCACCCCATTTCCTTAAAAATGTATCATCTAGGGTTTCAATTCTATTGATGCTACCAGCTATCAAGGATCTGAACCATTTTCTAACATCAGCCTCAAGACTCTGGATAAAAATTCTCATCCATACATCTTCATGCTCAATATTCAGATTGTCAACATAAGCATAAAAATAAACAATGTGTTCTTAAGTTGTTACCTCTCCCTCACCACTAAACTTAGGCATGTATTTGAGATAATCTCCTACAGGTAATGCATTCATAGGCTGAGGTAAAACCAAAGGGGAATACCTCGCAACAACAATTTCATTCAGTTAGGGGTGGGTTTGGACCTACCATGGTGTGAGTTGTTGGGATTTGTGGAACAACACTAGGTGTATTTTGAACAACAAATGATGAAGCACCAACTTGGGACATAGGTACTATTTGTTGGTTGGAAAATAAAGGAGGTACATAATTTTCTACAAAATCAGGGGATAAAGTTTGTAGGACTTCTTTAGGGACAACCTTTGAGAAAACAGTGGTAGAAGAAGCAAAATTTTGTTTACTCTTTTTCTTGATTAGCTTTTCAGGTTAAGAAATTGGGATTCTCAAAGGGGAATATGGGTTAGCCCTGGTTCTATTCCTTCTAGGAGTCATAAATTCAAAAATGGAGTTGCTAGGTGTAAAGCAGTCTAAAAAGACAGCTGAAAATGTACACCTCAGAACCAAACTTATAACTTTGTCATTCACCCAGTGATAAACTTCAATTCGCCTCCTCAGAAACAACGCCAAATATGTTAGCATAAGAAGTCACTCCTTAATTGTTTAAGGAGTAAGCCTTACACATCATAGTTCATTTCAAAGTTTAAATGGGTTTTTTGAGTGGTGGGATGGCTTTCTCAAAGATTTTGAAATGTTTTAATGTTATTTAATACTTCCATAAATTTGGAAAGTATAAATTGTGTGGGTAAAGGTAGTATAGGGAGCAGAGTATACAAGTGGAAGAAGATGAATAAATAGTACCTATTTCAGGAAATATTCCTATCCTAAATCAGTCACACAACTATGATGATGGTTCTTTACAAAAAATCTGTTTATGCAAAGTAAAACAACATTCACAAAACATATTTCATGTGTAAATATTCCAAAAATCCTTTATGAAATCTTCACTAACATGTTCTATTACACACATATAACTTGTAGAAAAGTGAAACCAGATAATTTATTGTTAAATCCTTTAATAGTTTCTCACTCACACTATACTACTTTATGCAATTCATATTTTAGAAGAAATTAACAAAGAAAAGATACACACCACACATTAGATGTTCCTTGAGTCACAAAATCCTCCAGAATGAAGAAAAAAGAGTTTTTTGTTATATTCATTCTTCAAATAGACTAACATCCAACTTGGAAATAATATTTAAAAGCAATATATATAGCAAGAGAGGAACCAAATCCATCTCTTCTAAAAATAAGGAAACATTGATTCTAACAAAACATAGGATTCAAAAGACATTACAACCTTATCTCATCGAAATCTAATAGAAAGGACAGATGGAGATAGAAGAAGAGAATAATTCTGGGCTGGAATACTGAGTGTGTTGTCATGTTTCCCCTTTTCCTACTGAATTATCTCCTTGTGTCTTGGGTCTTTAATAACCATGTAGCTTTATTTAATAAGACCTCCAACAACCTCATAACCACCTTTCAACATCACTTGTATTATCCATTTGGTTATGGGTTCTTATCCATTCTTAACTGGCTAAAAACAACTTGTTGACAGGTGTCAAAATTTAGTTAAAACAAGTGTTGCTGGAAATTATAGTAAAAACCTGTAACTACGCAAAATATGGAATGCTACCAGAAATTATAGTAGCGCCCTGTTTATTTTTCAAAATACACAGAAAAATGCTAAAAATTTTGGGCTCACTTGTATTTTATGACACCTAGTTTGATGTTCAAAACTGTGACTGATAAGTAAAAAGGAATTAGTACCAAAAACCTTTTTACCTTTCATCTATGTGTGGTGCAGCATCAACCAGTTTATCTAAATCAATTTTGATATCAACAACTGATGTTCTAGATCTGGTTGCTCTTGTATTTTCCTCCTTAACAGGCTCTTTTTCCTCCTTAGAACCCTTTTGTGTTTTTCTTCTTTTCGAGGGCTCTAAGTGTTGTTTTGAAGGGGTTTCATTCTTGCTTTTCTTCATGGATTTATCTGATTTATCTGTCTTTGAACCCTTAGGTCTCCTTCAACATCAATGAATTCTGTCATTAGGCTTGGTTTATGTAGAGCCTTGGACTTAAGCCTAAACTTATTATTGTCTCTTGTATGCCCCTTTCTAGAGCCAGCAATAGGGTTAGCTTATTTTTTCTTCTTCTTACTATTGATTTCATATCCAACATCCTTGAGGAGTTCTTCATCTAATGGTGTAAGATGATACTCTTTCTACAACGTTTTCTGAATATGTGCTTCCAAAATTTCTGGTAGCACCTGCACTTTTGATTTATCTGCAGTTGCACACCTTCCTATTCTGGCTCTAGTGTAAACATTAGGAAATGGAGGAACAGGGGGTACTATTTTCATGGAATTGGGTTTTCTTTCCGAGGAGATCTCTCCTTTTCCCACCTTTCTTTCAACTTTGACTGCAGAAAATTTCTCTTTTTTTCCCTTGGCCTTCTTATGAATGTTTTCTTTTTGGGCCTTTCTCTTTGTTATTCTCTTTGCAGACCAAGGATTTGGTTGTGGAACTGGAGGTGTAGGTGCAGGTTGGCCTGCCATATATAATAAAAAGTGGTCCCAAGTCTGATTTCTCTTTCCCAACTCTTCTTCAACTAGAACTTTGATCAAAGCTTGATGGTATAAGGTATACTCAAAAACATCAGTATAGGTTTGAACCCTTGTTAACATATTGGTCTGAATTTTCAACAATAAAAATGCCAGATTCAATGTCTTCATCCCTGCAATATGAAAAAGAAACCTTATGTGATATAGGAATACCATTGTATACGTCCTTTCACATGTGAGGTATATCTTGATAAGCTTGATAGCTTTTGCCTAGTCATCCTTAAGGTAGCTACCTAGAATTCCCTTTTCCCAATTTGGATCTTTGTGTGCATCTTTGAGGAATCTATTGAAATCAACTCCTGTAATAACTTGTCCTTTGAACCACCTTTCTCCTTCATGAGGAAGGTTAAGGGAATCAACAATGGAGTCTTCAAAAACCTGTAAAGTGAGGCCATAAACTGTAGCCTCCTATCCATTAAAAGATTTAGAAAACTCTAGGGCTACTCTTGAGTGAGAGCTCCCTAACCTGGTGCAAAGAGGATACCACCTTGAATTCATAAAAAAAATTGTTACCCTTGAATTGGCATCAATAAAATATGTACCCTGTGGCTCTATTTGATTTATCTTACCACCTGTTTCAGTCATCTTTAGAAAATAAATGTCTATGTATCCTACAACTGATAGGTGGAAAAGTAAGGGATGTTTACCTTATAGGCGTGGCCTGTATTCACCTCTAGAGTCTTGTCTAAAATCCAGACTCCTTCTTGAACTATGATTCTTAGCAAATTCGAATCCCAACAACTAAATATTCCAAAGATGAAATTCTTGTTTTTTAGGTGGTTTTAAAACTAAAACTTGGTCCATTACCCCATGAAAATCATCCTCCATCATTGAAAATATTCCTCACCATGATGTGCACCATGTGACACACCATCACCACCTTCAGTTGGCTATGTTTTCCATATGAGAGCTCTATATGGCTTATGGAAAGTGTGTTTATGAATTGTAGTCACATTTGCAGTCTTTGATGTTGATTCGACGAAATTTCCGGTAGTATTGTTGTGCATCCAGCCAAACGGTTATTGTGTGTGGTGTAATCACCACAATCTCTTTGATTAAGAAAAACACATACCTAAATACATGGATGAATAACTTGGCGTAGACCTGCATGACGGGTCACGGTTCATTCAATAACTGCAGATGACACATGTGGCTCAACATATATAATGACTTGAATTTAGTTAACTGACTGTAATATGACACCTATCATTAGATCGTAAAAGATTAAAAAATATTTGATGTGTATTTAAAACTATGACACGTGGTATAACTAAAGTGAATGCGCTTTTCATTTTATTTTTAAAATAGAGTATGCTTCCAGAAATTTTGGTAGCATTGGAATAAATAAATAAACAGAGACATGAAAATAACAGACTGTCTGAAAAGCTAAAAACTGGTGCTTCCATAAATTCCATTAGCACCCAATTTTTATTTTTTTTTAAATTTTGAATTTTTTTGAAGTTTAATCCTAAAAATAAAACTATGGAATGGACTCATGACTTAGCAAAGAAGTGTGGTAACAAATCCCATAACAAGGAATTCTTGTGACTGGGGACTTTTCCAGGTAGTTTTGTGCCAGACACTCCAGATTCTATGCCACTTTTTCAGGGCCAAGACTCAGGCCACTGCCCGTAGCTCCATGAAACTTCCAAAAATGAAAAATAACATTAAAAAAATGATACAAATGCAAATACTTGAACAAGGACTTGAATTGACCCCCACTAGCCATGACATGCATTTTTTCAAACATATCACAAATATGCATTCCACAGGTCATAATAATAGATCTGAGCATAGGGGTCTCATACTTCTTTGAAAATATCTAAGAAGCATTGATGCCTTATCGTATTTGCTGCATTATCATCTATTAAGTAATATATTCATTGCTAATTCATTTACAAATAAAAACACAATGAGAACCATACATTTTTATTGTCATAAAACATAGTCATAACCAACATATAAACAATAAAAATAATAAGCATACAACGACCATAAATGCCTCATATGAACCAATACATTTACAAATAAAATACCAAGGAAAGGAAATCTGATTAATTGTGCAAAATGCAATCCTGTATGGGACTACCACGTTCCACTTGACCATAGATTGGCTGAGTCAAATTTATCTTCTTCCAATCACCCTCGTGCCATATTCTAAGCATGAATGTGGGACTCAAAACTAAAAAAAAACAACCAGGGCTTTCTAAGGCTAAAACACCTCACCTCATCAATAGAACTAGGCTTTACCACAATCCTCATTGGATCACTAGGCCATAAACAAGCATGGATTCCATCGTATTTCTCCACCTACACTGTGAGGAATTTTCCAATCTCCTAGTCTCTAGGCTTTATCGCAATCCAAAGTCCGATCCAAGGATCACTAGGACATAATCGAGACACCAACCTCAACCTTGACCATATATCCCACCATTCATCGGCCAAGAAATCCTAGGACTAATTAAGGTCAAACACCTCTAGGATTTACCATCTATCCTGCCAGTCACTGGTCGAGGATTCCTAGGCCCACTGAGGCACAAAATACCTAGCTTTACCGAAACCCACAGTTTGGTTTAGGGGTTATTAGGCCAATGGATTTACCACAATCCATAGTCTAGTTCAAGGATCACTATGCAATGTGTTCTTTCATTCAGAGATCCACCTCACTCAGTTTCGAGTCCATTTGACAATCCAGGTCAACCAAAACATGAGAACCCTATCACACCATGACTATCCAGAAATGGAAATGAAAGTTTGAAGAACATTGTCAAATCTATAAAATCCCAGGCAAATGACAAAAAGAGAACTAAGAACACACATGTATAACCATGCATGCAAAATCTAGTAAGGAAATCACACATGCAAATTGATGCCTGCAAGTAAACCTGTTGTAGCTGCTTGATCATGGTATTCCTTGCTTGATATTTTCTTCCTCTTAACCTTATTTTCCTTTCTTGATCCAAATATGAAGTGCTCCAAGAAAAATATAAGTGTCCAAGGGCGTGTGAGAGAGAGAATAAAGAGAGAGCTACAAAACTGAACTGACAAAAGGTTACACTGACAAAAAGTACCAACTGATCCTCAGAAGCCTTTTTATTAATGAGGCCTCTATTTTCTTCAATTTTCCATCATTTTCCTTCATTTTCCTCCTCACATGAAACCTGTGACCTTTTACCTTCATTTTCTTCTATTTTTCATTATTTTCATAAATAAATTGCCAAAAATTCCATTTTACCTTTTGAAATCCTTTGCCATTTCCTTTGCCAATTTCCTTAGCCATAATAACCAAAATGAATACCCACACTAGGATGTTTTTGCCCAAAATTCAACTTGGAATAAGTGTCCCATAACTGTGGTTTGTTATTTTTCCTTTATTAACTTTTATTACATGGAATTTTCACCAGGGTTGTTACACATTCAAGGAATCAGAGACATCAAGAATGGGGAAGAATTGTGATTGCACCAACGACGATTTTTATATTGAAATGGAACAATTTTTCAGGAGGTTAAATAAAGGATCCAAACTTAAAGGGGAGTTACCTGCAATTTTTTTAGATGTGGTACAATAGGACATTACGTAGCCAAGTTTCCTTTCAAATATGAAAGCGATGATGAATACAAACCCAAGAAAAGAACATCCAAGAAGAAAGACTAAAAAAAGAAATTCTTCTGAAGGAGAGAAATATTGTTCATGGATTTATCAAATGAAATAGATAATCTACAAGAAGAAGAAGGAAGTATGGATGAACTATTGATTAGTTCCATAGAGTAAAATGATAGACTCAGGAAAAAAAATGGAATGTTATTGTTAGAAATAATCTCTCTCAAAACCGAGAAATAAGAATCTAAAATAATAGAACAATCCTTGAACAAAAAACTAAAGGAAAAGGAAGAAATTTGTGAAAACATTGGAAGCTGAAGTAGTGTCTCTAAAAAGGGAGTTGGAAAAATCCAACAAGAATTTGAAGAGTTTGAAAAACTTGGATGTTATTCTTAGATCCCAAAGGCCACCACATGAAAAATATGGACTTGGATATACAGGTGAATCCTTTAATTCAAAGGAAGATACTTGTATTCATCATGAATAAAAACTTATAAGTTTTGTTGATGTCCTTAAAGGATCTAATCACAATAATCCTACATGAAACAAAGTACATCCAATGAATGAGAAACAATCCCTCCATGAAAGGAATGTCTCATCAAGAAAAAAATCATTAGAATAGGTATGAAACATTTTTCTCGGTCACTGTTTCTTTTTAAAAAAATTGGGTCACCAAGAAAAATAATGCAAGGCATTTAGGGCTAATCACCAAAATAATACTGTTCAAATTAAGAGGCAATACCAAATCAGAACTTATAATTCATTTGCTCCTCTTTCAAACAATAGTCTATAATTTTACAAATGCAACAATTCAACCCATGAAGCAAAAAAATTCTCACTAAAGCCAAGAGAAAGAGTATGGAGAAGGAAGGTCGAAGAATCTACCCTTCAAAAATGTAGTCTGGTTATGTATGCTCACAATAAGGAAAGTCATTGGTTTGTGGATAGTGGTTGTTCTAGACACATGACATATGACAAAAATAAATTCATCTCATTGAGCATACATAACCAGAATACATTTTTCAAGGGTAGATTCTCTCATTGAGTTATGAAAAAGGATGGAAATGTGACCTTCAAAGATAATTGATCTACTAAAATTGTTGGAATAGGCACAACGAGTCTTAATAATGGAAAGGGAAAAGCTCAAAATGTTCTATATGTTTAAGGCATTAAGAAAAATCATGGATATGATCTTATTTTCATACCAAATATTGTGAGATAAGAAGATCATCTTCAGGAAGTCTAGTAGGAAAAGGGGTAAGAGAAAAAAAATATACATTCTTAGTGAAATTCAAGAAGAATGATGTTACACAAGTCAATCAAATGGAAGCTTTCTACGGCACAAACATCTAAGACATCCGAGATTTAATAATTTGGTGAAGATCATCAAAACTCAAGAAGTAAGAGATATTCCTAGAATATAAAAACCAAAAAATGTTACTCATATACTATGTCAACATGGAAAGAAAACTAGTACCAACTTCAAATCAAAGGAATGTTCAACATTGATGCCTTTGGAAATTTTTCATACAAATCAATGTGATTCAACTAGAAATTCAAAACTACAAGGAGAAAGGTACTTTATGTTATTTATAAATGATTATACTTGAATAATTTGGGTATCTTTCTTTAAATATAAGTCAAAATCACTACATTGTTTTAAAAATTTGAAAGTAGCAGTTGAAAATGAAAATGAGTTAAAGATCAAATGCTTAAGATTAGATAGAGGTGGAGAATTTTACTTGAGGAGAATTCAACGAGTTCCATTAAAAACATGGAATTCAAAGGAAACTTTATGTTGCTAGAACTCCACAAAAAAGCATAGTGGTAGAAATAAAGGAAATATCTATATAAGAGACTGTAAGAAAAATGTTATTGGAAGCTAACTTTCCTATTGAATTCAGAAAGGAGGCAGTTGGGGTAGGAATATATATCATAAACAAGGAACAACTTTGAGAAAACATTGATAAAACTCCATACAAACTATTGAAAGGTGTTGATACCTATTTTTTCTCCTTTGATTTTATAATATGATACAAAATATTCCTTGCCTCTATCATGCTCGGTCATCCCTTATTTTTTCCACCAGTGACCATGTCTTATGAATATGTTTCACTGTTATGACCGCAAGGGGAGGACCATAAAGTTTAACATATTTGTTTAATGCATTACTCACATTTTTTACAGTCTATGTGCCATTAATATTCAAAAAGGGATTATTATGTCAATAATTTTGGTATATTGACTTCTCCATGGCACATATTTCCTTTTGAATGATATATTCATTCATGCTAAAAAAATTGGGTTTTGATATCATGTAACAACCAAGGTTGCAAGCACAATGGTTATATATATGTTTTCATGGTAAGGTTTATGTAAATTCCACTCCAATATATCTCACATATTGAAAACATTTGATTGGAATATATGTCATATGATATTATATACATTACAACAACGCATATTATACATGATATTGATAACACTCAACACATTGTTATATTGCCAAACCTTATGTTTCAATGTTATTACTATGGGTTAAAGTATTATACATTTTGTTTAATAGTGTGGTGTTTCAAACGTGGGACCCTTTATGCTGAGTTGGGTTGAGTTATGTTGTGTCACGAGGATGTAACATTGGTTGGATAATGCGTCTTTTGGTTTCTCGTTCCACCTAACAATTGACATGTGCACACACTAAATTAGAATTAAAGTTGTTGAAGGAGTACATTGGAGATATATTGAACAAGTTTGGCATGTTTGAGTGAAATCCTTTGATCACTTCAGCAGAATAGAATTTAAATCTCACATGAACTAAAGGGAATGAATTTGAGGATGCAACAAAGTAAAGAAATCTCGTAGGAATTCTCAGCTACCTGACTTCTACCAAACCAGACATTTCATTTGTTGTTGGAATCCTCTCCAGGTTTATGCAAAATCCTTGTGTGGGTCATTGATCTATTATAAAAATAGTTCTAAAGTACTTGAAGGTAACTCAAGACTTTGGACTCAAGAATACACAGGTGGATGACTTCAGTTTGATTGGATACCCTGATTCAGATATTGATGGAGATAAAGAAATTGGAGTATCTAATTCAGGCTATGTTATGAGTCTTGGATCACGAGCTATCTCTTGGAGGTCACACAAATGATCAGTTCCAACAAATTCCACAACTGAGGCATAATATGTGGCAACAACTGAAGCAATGAAGGAAATTGTGTGGCTTGGGAAAATGCTAGAATATTTTTAAGAAAAAAGTGCATTCAACTCCTCTTTTGATTGAAAACACTTCTGCAATAAAATTGGCCAAGAACCAAAATTTCCATGATCAAATCAAGCACATCAATACAAAGTATCATCTAATTCAAAATCATGTTGAGGCCAATACTATTCACCTTCCCCATTGTTCCACAAAGGAGGAGATTGAAGACATCTTCACCAAAGTGCTTGGAAGAGCAAATTTTGAAATATTTATAATGATGCTTGGACTCACCGACATCCATTCAATTTAAGAGGGGGAATGTTGACACCTAATACTAAGTGATTGATAAATTAATGTAAATATTGTAAATAAAAATAAAAAAATAAGATGAAGATACAATGGAAGATGAAACCCAATAGTCTCCCTCTCCATGCATATATTTATGTATTCTCTTAATGAAAATTGTCAATCATTCAGAGTTACAAACATGGCCTGACACATTCATAAGATTCCAAAAAATATTTTCTTATATCCCTTTGTCCACATGCAACAATTCTAAGTTGGATTTTATTATATATCCTCCAAAATACTCCTAAGATTACTACATATTTTCATAACATAATTTTAACTAGAAATTAAGGTTAGCCTACAACATTCGCCTCAGAAGCATAATTAACTTCATTTCTATGATTTTCAGACCTTGAATAAGAAGGAGAAGAAACAAAGCCTCCATTCACCACATTAGTTTCCACCACCTGCAGATATGGAGTCGCATCCTGTTGCAACAAGAGTTCTTCAGCCTCTTCATTTTTAACCGCAATTTCCCCAACCTCTATCGAAATGTCCAAATTTCCCATCCTAAAATTCAACATACTAGCTGCCACCTACAACCTTTCGAGTTTAGTCTCCACCAAACTAAGTTTTAAATTCAGTCGAGTGAAACAAGTGTGAGACTCATTCAACACATTTCCCCTACCTCCCCGGAATAAAAATAATATTTTGAATATAGGATTTTTTATATATATTTATGTATTGTTAATTAATACTTCAATATATGGTGGTAGGAGGGGGAGGGATTCTCATTAATCCCGAAGGAAAATAAGAATAAAAATATTCTTGGGGCTGGGAATAATGACTAGCAATCAAGCAGAGGCATTTGGCCTCTTGTTTTGTCTATCTCTAGTGTAGGAAAAAGGAATAAGGGAGGTGGTCATCCTAGGAGACTCCCTAATGATCATCAAGCATATGGTAAATAAGACTTCAGCACAAAACAACAAACTAAACCAAACTATAAAAATAATACAAGGAATAGAGACCTCTCTATGAGTAGTCGAGTTCTATCATATTCTTAGAGGGAATAACAAGGAAGCGGATAGGCGGGCAAATCATGCCTGCCTACTGATAGAAGAGAAAATTATGGTAAATGGGCAGGAGGGAAGTTATCAAATCCCCTAAAAATGTTTCAAATGGAAAAAATCAAATATAAAATAAAGGCTACTAGAGACAAAGTAATAAGAAAAAATATGGTTGAACTCCCAATTGGTTGGCAATTATGGATATTAGGGTTCTGGTTGCAATGGTATGGTGGTGGAGAATTTATTTATCCTCATATCAACCAAGAGGTCCTCCCCCCCACCCCCCCACTTCTTCTCCTATTATTCTTCGTGTCCTTGCTTTCCCTGTCACATTTTCTCGCCCAAAGTATATAATTTATGGCGTTTAAGCTCTCCCCTCTTCATATTTTCCCCTCGTCTTTTTCTCCCGGTGTCTATGCTCTCCCCTCCCTCGAATTCTCTGCATCCTTCCCCATTATATTGGTACCCCCTCATTCCTATGGGCTCTCTCCAACCTTGTTCCATCGGGACTCCATCCTTATTCCCATTAGACAGTGTTCGTGGAAAAATCTCCATGGATATGGGACGTGGATCTTGGACACGTGATTTTCGGCATCACACATGCAAGTCACCTGGCATTACCTCAAGTCATAGTAGAAGAGTTGACAGATACAGGACTTGTTGCGATGGAGGTTGTCGATGCATTCAAGGTTGGTGCATGTGAAATCTGGAAAATCGATGGTGGAAATTAATCCCACTAAGCAGGAATCATCAATTGGCATGGGAAAATCCTCATAGGAATAAAAGTACAGAGGAATTATGAAGGTTTGTGGCGAAGATGGCAGCACAGAGTAGCTGCAGAGTGAGGTCATCCACGACAGGCTCAAGCTCTATTTATGCAGCAGCTTCAGGCACTATGAAGATGAAAATCCATATTCTTTCATAAAGTTTGGGTGGTGTTTGTCAACAAGGCAAGATTTGTCCATAAACGCAAGCCTAGAGAATGTGTGGTTAGTAGTTTGTTCTGTCATTCGGGTGACTGGTGGGGAGCACAATTTGGGAATTAGAGTGGGAGATTCTGAGAAGGACAAGGATTCGTGGGTGGTGAAATTCCAGAATGAGTTGGTAGATGTTGTAGGATATTGGGGTTGTGACCAGTTCAGCATTTAGCTCTAGGTCGGGAGCAGTGGGAGGCAACGGAAATGGGATTCAGAGTTCTCTTGGGAGAAGGATTTTGGGAAAGTCTTTAGACATCAGCCCTGTATTAAGTTAGTATACTGGGTGTTGGAGGGGTGTTGTGGGAGTGTTGATTTTCCTCTTTTGGGTTTTTGACGAGAAATTTTGATTTCAATCAAGAGTCTCGAGGCTAGGGACAGGTGTTGGGATGTGTAAGGAGGGAAATTGAGCAAGGAGGCAAGGGGTTGAAGCAGGGAGGTCCTAGGAAAGTATAGATATCCGAGGGAGTTTTTTGGCTTGCTTCCATGGTGAGAATTTGAAAAGGTGAAAGAGTGTCGTCGGTGTTGGACATAGTGCGGATTTGGGCAGTGGTAGGTGGGCGAGAGTGTTGTAGGATCCCGATAAAAAAGTTTGTGAGAGTTGGTGTTTTTCCATGGATGGAACTCATAGCAACTTAGAGGCGGGAGCTCGACCACTGGGCCATAGGGACGTCGTAGACCAAGGTCAGGGTGCCTGCATGGTAGAGGTTGCAAAGGACGCAGGATTGAGTAGGCTATCTGTGAGGGATGTGCCTCTGAGCATAAGGAAATTAGGATGGGATTGCAGATAATTCAACATAGTGTTCACCAACAGCAACAAGACACACTTAACATGAAAGAAAATAAACTGGCCAAGGATGAAAAAATTAGACAGATGGAGGATGAAATCAATGCTCTTCGACGTCAACTTGGGGAGCTCAAATTTTTGCAGTAGAGTAAGAGCAAGGAAGCGGACATGAAAGGACTAGGATTTGATCTCAACATCCTTGCGAATATTGAGGAATAATTACTTGATTGGATGCTCTTCTCTGTTTTGGTTTATGTAGATATTTTATGATATGGTGTAAATGTATGCTTCTTATGAAGCAAATTTGTCGTCTTTATAGTTGTAGGATAGTAGTTTGGAAATACTCTCTAAATTTTGTAAAATGGAAAGGTTCAGTAGTGCAAGAAAAACATTTGGGACCTTTACTAGCAATGTATTACAAAGGTATATCACCCAGTTATATGTCGAGAACGGGCTTGGATTAATGCATAGTATACCCTTTTCTGAAAAAAAAAATAAAAATTAATACTTCAATATAAACAAAATAATTGTCACTAAAAAATAATAATTTTAAACACTTACAAAAAATACACATTTTGCATGTAGATATAATTAGAAAAATGCTAATTTCGGCACATTTTCGCTAAAATGACATGTCATTAAAGGATTTTTTATCGGAAAATAAATGAACAAAAATAGCTAAAAATTAACATTATTTATGAATTTTGTGTCCAAAGATGATAACATTTGAATTATTTTTCCTAAAAATAATGATCCACATAAAATTTGAAGTAAAAAAAAATTGTTAAAAAAAATAAAAACAACTAAAAAAATTCAAAGTAACAAAATAGACTCACAAATTATTTAGAAAAAAAAATTAATCGAAAATAAACAAAATAAATAATTTTAGACAAAAATTTAAATGAAAAACAAAAAAAAACAAAACAAAAACAAACAAAAAACTAAAAAACTACTAGGGAAAAAGATATTTAGCAAAAAATAAATAAATAAAAAATCAAAACATTATAAACCATTAAAATCCAATTTTATTTAAATAAAATTAAAATAAATAAATAAAACAATTATAAAAATGAAAAAAATAGGAACAAAATGTTCCAAAAATAGAATTAAAAAAAACATTATTAAAAATAAAATTAAAAGAAATAAATAAAATTAAACAAACTGAAGAAATAAATAAATAAATAAATTAAATATATATATAGATATATATATATATATATATAATAATAAAAATTTACAATGTTAAAAAAAACATTAAAAAAGTTGAAAAAACAAATATTTTGTGTGGGGAGTCGAGGGATCGACGCCCCACCCTTCTCCTAGTGCCAAAGGATCGTGGGAAAGGGAAGTTGGAGTAGCATGGTGCACTAATTTCCCTTGCCCACAACCTTTTGGCACGAAGGTGGGGTTGGCATGTCAATTCCCAGAATTGGCCATTGCCCAAAGACAGTGTTTTGGCCCACGCTCCAGTCGCTCTACCCACGACACTTTGGCGCTAGGGTAGGGATGTCGCTTCGATTCCTGGAATCAATGACCACCCAAACACTATTGTTTGGGAAGTCATCGATTCTTGGAATCAACAAACCAGTCCCACCCCGACACCAAAGGGACACAGGTAAGGGTGACTACAGTGGCCCATGTTTAAGCGGATTTCAATTTCAAGAATCGATGTGTCAATTGCCACCTTGACGCCAAAGGGTCGTGAGCAATGCGACAGGAGCAACGAGTCGCTCCAACTACCCTTCCTGCAAACCTTTAGTATCGGAGTGGGGTGTGGCGTCGATCCCCTCGTATCCCTTAGTTTGTTTTTCTAATATCGTTTTTTTTAGTGTTATATATATATATATATATATATATATATATATATATATATATATAACACTAAAAAAAACGATATTAGAAAAACAAACTAAGGGATACGAGGGGATCGACGCCACACCCCACTCCGATACTAAAGGTTTGCAGGAAGGGTATATATATATATATATATATATATATATATATATTTATTTTAATTTTTAAATATTTATTTTAAAAATATTTTTTATTTCTTTTTTTTTTTAATTTATTAATTTATTTATTTTTTGTAAGCTCGGGAGGACTAGATCTTTAGCATGTCCATTATATCACCTCGATCGGGCGGGTAATTGAACCGATGACTTCACATCAAAGAGTGCCTTAACAAAGCACCCGATCATTGTCTATCCAAGACCCCGTGGACTAATTTATTAATTGTTTTCCAAAAAAATATTATTAGTTTAATATTTTTTTAATTATGATTTTTTTAGCAAGATATTTTTTTGCTATTTTTTATTTATTTTCTTATTTTCTTTTATTTTAAATTGTTTATGTTTGAATTTTTCCTTTTTTTTGTGTTGGATTTTTTGGGTTTTTTTTTAATAAGTTTTTATGTTTGATTTTTTTTGTCGCTTTTTTTAACTCTTTTTTTTTCTATTTATTATTATTATTATTAATCTATTTTTTTTTTGCAAGGTTATGTCATTCCTCAACTTGTAACCTGATCTCATTGTGTATTAATTTGTTAGCTTATTTTAAATTTCTGGTACAATGGATCAAATTCGTCCCCACTGTGTTAATTTCATAGTTGATTTTTAAGTTTTCATTTCAATGGGTCAGGTTCGCCCCCATTGCGCATCATTTTGACGGTTGATTTTTTTTTTTCGTTGTAATGTGTCAAGTTGTCTAAGGCTAAGAATTTAAAAGAGCTATACATTTGGCATTTAAAAAAAAAAGGAAAAAAAAAGAAAAAGAAAAGAGATATCAACGCCTTAGAAATAAGCCACTTCGAGGGGGAAACCTCCAATACATTACATTAATGAATAATTCTTGGACGATACAAATGAAAAAATCTCCTTTCTATATATAGGAGTCCATGTGGCCACATTGTAATCCTAGTGGGGACACAATGTAATCCTAGCCGACCTAACAATAATAATGTAAGGGCATAATAATAACAATATGAGGGTTACAGGGGTACAACAATAACAATAAGGGGGGCTACACTAACATAATAAGGGACTACACTAGTAATATAGGGACTTAACATGCCCCTCTTCTTCAAACAAGTGTTGTCCTCAATGTTTGATTATTTCTTGATGCTTCTGTATAAAATTCTCATCCTCCCATGTGGAATATTCTACAAGAAAGTTCTTCCACTTGCTGAGATACTTTGAAATTGATCGTACTTGTCGAGTTATTTTTTCTGTGACTGCTTCAGAACTTCTTTCGATGTGATGTTGATCTTCCTATTGTTTCATTAGATTCTGCACCAAAGTTAGGTTATCCTTTGAGATTTGGAGAACTTGTTGTTGATGCTCGATGTCATCTTCCACTAATTTATCATCCATATTAGCTATTATTTGATCCTTCAAACCATCCAACTTAACCTCCATTTCTTCTTTTAAACCATCTATGTCATCTTTGGTTGCTCTTTGTAAGATCGAAATTTGTTGCACTTGGTACCGTAATTTTGATATCTCATACCACAATTCTTCCTCTTCATGTGTCATAGTATATCTTTTTGAGCGCTTAATGGGTATGGAATTATTTTTTGGAGACATTATAGAACCCAATACTGATAAAAATTCTTAAATATGCCCTCAGAATCACTTCAAACTTCCTTTTCAAACAAACGTTGTGCAATTTTAAAAACCAAATACACCCCTTTTTCTTGCTTTTGAGGAGCTCGATATTGAAACTGAATTATCTATGTGATTTCACATCTTCAATATTTGAAATTTGGTCCTGAGGTGGCCCTCTAAATCCTCTTTCGAATGCCATAGGTCTGACTTGATTTGGATTCTTGAAGACAAAGTTGTGCCCAATCTCCTACGATGACCTAATTATGGACTGGTTCAGTAGAGCAAACTTGTACGAATTGCCACGTGTCACCGTTTCCTCCTTTGGCTCTGAAATTTATAGAAAGAAAACTAAAGTCCGTGTACTTGCAGTCACTTTTTATAGAATTTCAATCCGATGCTTAGAGAGAGAGCTATGAATATTGTCGCACGATCACCTCTTTGAGATGAAATTCAGAAGCTTGAAAAAGCCATAACTTTCACAGATCATATCTCCTAAACTATTGCGAACCAAGATCTAAAATTTTGCAAAAATGTTCCTTAGAATTTTGGCTTAGCACTCTAAAAATTTCCACTTCTGAACCTTCGTAGAAAAAAAGTTATAGTGAAAATTATACGATGACCTGTTTAGGTTAAATTCAGGAGCCTGCAAAATGACCTAAATTCCACAGATCATATCTCCGAAAATATTACAAACCAAGCTCTGAAATTTTGTGACGATGTTCCTCAGGATTTTTTCTTTGCACTCTAAAAATTTCAGCTTCTGAATCTTCGTAGAGAAAAAGTTATAGTGAAAATTCCACGATGACCTATTTGGAGCAGCGAAACCCTAGAATCCCAAAGCTCTGATACCAAATGTTGTGAAACCAGCTCCAAAAATAGGAGAAAAGAGATATCAACGCCTTAGAAATAAGCCACTTCGAGGGGGAAACCTCTAATGCATTACATGAAAGAATAATTTTTGGATGATACAAATGACAAAACATCCTTTCTATATATAGGAGTCCATGGAGCCACATTGTAATCCTAGTGGGGCCACAATGTAATCCTAGTTGACCTAACAATAATAATGTAAGGGCACAAAAATAACAATATGGGGGTTACAGGGGTACAAAAATAACAATAAGGGGGGCTACACTAACATAATAAGGGACTACACTAGTAATATAGGGACTTAACAATCTCATTGTGTATTAATTTATTAGTTTATTTTAAATTTTCGGTACAATGGATAAATTTCGTCCCCACTGTGTTAATTTCATAGTTGATTTTAAAGTTTTCATTTCAATGGGTCAGGTTCACCCCCATTGCGCGTCATTTTGACGGTTGATTTTTTTTTTCGTTGCAATGTGTCAAGTTGTCTAAGGCTAAGAATTTAAAAGAGCTATACATTTGGCATTTAAAAAAAAATTGATCTTAGTATAATGACTCTTTGATTTAGCCATTTTTTAAGGTTTCTTCTTAGACATGATATTTGGTTTTAATTTAATGGCTGAAAATTGTTGAAATTTTAAGATTTTTCAAAGTCGTGATATTTTATCTTTAACACCATGGTTGAAAAATGTCAAAATTTTAAGCTTTTTCAAAGTCATGATATTTATCTTTAATGTCATGGTTGAAAATTGTTGGAATTTTTATGCTTTTTGGATTTGTGATATTTTATATTTAACACTATTGTCGAAAACTATTGGAATTTTAAGGATTTTTGGTGTCATGTTATTTTTTTTAATGTCATTGTTAAAGAATGTTGGAGTTTTGACTAAAAAAAATGTTGATGCAACATGAATGCTTTTTGATTTTGGGGTGTTGTTTCATGTTTATTGCATGAAAATTTTAATTTTTAATACCATTAAAAAAACAATTTTAACTCGAAGAAAAAGGTGTTGATATAGCATCAACACTTTTCATTTTTATAGTGATTTTTCATGTTTATTGCACACAAAAAAATGGTTTTTAAAGACGTTGCTATTTTTTAAATTTCAACAAAAAAAAACTTTGATGCCACGTGAACACTTTTCATTTTCTGGGTATTTTTCATGTTTTTTTCTTGTGTAAATATATGAGATTTTTGGGTTAAAGTTCTCGTTTTGAGGTTACATTTCTCATTAAGTTGCTAATTTTGTTACATTTCCTTATTCAGCTTTAGGAGCTTCTCGCTCCTAATCCTCTACCCTTTTTGGCTCTTTCTTATCAGACCTCTTAAGGGTCCTTCCCTCATCAATTCTGACATCTCGACTTAAAAAAACTTTCCTGTGTCCTAGAATGTAGACTTGATAGGCCTTTGAGACCTCACTATAGCCCACAAATACACCCATTTTTGACAAGGGCTCCAACTTAGTTCATTTCTCTGTGGGAACGTGGACATAAATTGGACTACCGAAGATGTGCAAATGACTTACACTCAATTTCACTCTTGTAAACATCTCCTTGGGAATCACGTCCTCCAATATCCTGTGATTACTCCATTTTTTCACATATGAAGTTGTATTAAAGGCACCTTTTTGCAAAAACATAGGCAATTCCATGCAAAAACATAGGCAATTCCAAGCATATATTATTGCCCTCATTGCCTCAATTATGGAACTATTCTTACTCTTGGGAATCCCATTCTATCGAGTATTGTAAGGTATTGTCAGCTCCTTCGTAATCCCTTCTACCTTGCAAAAATAGTGAAACTTGTTGGAGGTATACTCGTCCCTGTTATTTGATCTTAGCACCTTAATCTTTCCCCAATTTGGTTCTCCACAAGAGATTTTAAATCATGACACTGATCAAAGACCTCATTTTTTGTCTTCATGATGTAGATCCAAGTTTTTCTGTAAGATTTATCTATGAATGTTGCAAAGTACAAAGACCCTGTGATCGAAGTCACAGACATAGGAGCACGAATTTCTGAGTGTGCCAAGTATAGAACTCCCTTGAACCTAGTCTTCTTGTGAGGATATATAGCCTTGGATTTATTTCCAAGCATACACCCTTTACACACTCCATCCTACTTTACCCTGATCTCTGGAAAACCCATAACCATTCTCTGCAACATAGGGACAACTCTGTAGTTTATGTATCCCATCCTCCTACACCATATATCACTTTGGTTGTTAGTCTCATGTATGAGATCCTTCACCAATTTTCCTCTCAACAGATAGAGATATTTCTCCCTTCTCCCAATTACTCACCTCTTGTTGGGGTCAATGCCTTTCAGCTCAACAACAACTTCACCTCCAGCAAATCTGACTTCTAGTCCTCTTTCTTCTACGGCTGAAACTAAAAAGAGATTATTCTCCAAACTTGGTACATACAATACTTTGCTCATTTCCATGATACCACATGTGTCCATCTGAAACTCCATACTTCCAGTGCCTTCTACTACATACTTGGCATTATCACCAAGCTCTACATGTATATACCTAGGCTCCATGGTCATGTTGGTGAATTCGTCTTGAGATCCCATCATGTGATGAGATGCTCCACCAAACTAGATAACTCTCTTGACAATTCAGAAAGGTGTGACATTAGGGAAAAAAATTTCTCAAACTTTTCGGCCATCTCATCCATCTGTGTAGTGGTTTCATAGTTGTCTTTCCCTTTCCCTTTTTCTTGTTTGGAAATTTATTGGAAAAATGCTCAATCTTGTGACATGCAAAGCACTTGACTTTGCTCATGTCCTTCTCCTTTTTATTTTGTGAAGGTCCTTCTCCAATTTATTTCTATTTGGCCTTCCCTTTGCCCTTTTTCACTTTTGTAGCAAGAGAAAGCTCATCTTTCTCTTCAGTGCCCTTTTGTTGTCCTCTAGTTCGTGATTTCTCCTAGATATACTTCTAGATGAAGTCATCCCACAACTAGCTCCAATCAAGAGGTTGTTTCCTAGCAAGTATCTCATCCACAAAGGTGGTCCAATGCTTAAAGCAACCCTTCATAGAAACTTTCACCAGCCCTGAATCAATCATAGTTTCCCCATCAATTGCAAGCTCATCTTGAGCAAGTTGGATCCTTGTGAGGTAAGTTGTTATGGTCTCAAATATGTTCATCCTCATGTTGTGCTCTAAGAAAGACCGGCCAAAGCTTACCCATATTTGACGTTTGGTGTCCTTCACCGTTATGTGAGAAATTATGTGATCACTCACACAATAAAAAATTATACACCTTGCTTTCATATCTTTGAGATTATGCTCAAGTTTTGATTTAAAGGAACCTATATTTTTTTGTACACAAGATCCCATAAACCATTCATTTTCATAATCATGGTAATTCACTTCTTCTAGGGACTGTAATTAGCAACCCCATCCAACCTATCTTCATATTGCAAACTACTAAGTGATTCCATCTTCACAAATCGACCATGGACACAAAACCTAGCTGCAAAAAATAAAAATAATTGTGCTGCCATAAAAAAGAGAAACTTGATGTTGCAAACCCTAGTGGTTTCAGATCTCTCTCTATCATAGTTATCTAGAAAGCTTTGATACCATGTTATGTATCCTAATACCAACCTAGATTTATTTTCTCATGGCAATTATTTATTCCCAACGATTTATTTAATTAACAAACTAAATCTTGAATGACCGAAAAATAAAATCATTGGTATTTTAACATTATAAATATATGCACTGGAAATAAATCGAAAATATCAACCACACATTGCAATAGAAATAATTCACCACAACAATTCTCTATCATTTATTAATATGGAAAATCGTGGTTGAAACCCACAAAGAATTTACAAAGAAAAATACAATGACTAGAACCTGCAACTCAACCCCACTAGAATAATTCAACCCAAGGAAAATCGACCAATTGGAAATCTGTAGGTTTTAACTCTGTACATAAATTACCTACAAATGAATTCTTAAAACAGAAAAATAAACAATGACAAGAACATAAAATATACATAGGTAATTTCTCTTGGAACCCAAACCGGGAAAACCAGATTGATTTTTCATTATATTCCTTTCAATGTTACACTGCATTATATACATGTTGAAGCATTCATTAACATCAATCCATTAACCCTGGATTATAACATAGTCGTAGTTCCCTTAACCGCATCTACAAAATACCATGGAAAAAAACCATGGATAGGTCCACCCACCATCCTTGGGTCTACCTAAAAAACAATTCACGGGGTGTGGGCCTAGACCTCGTCAAGAGGGGGCTATTGCCCCCTATGAACCCCCTGACAAGGGGGGTGACATCCCCATGCTACGCTCAGCACAATGTAATAGCACCTGGAACTAGTCGCGGAAAGAATATAACACATACCCAACAAAATCTACCTTTGAAAAAATTTGGCCGAGAAAATCAACCCACTTCTCACGTGAAATCGACCTATGTGCCCAGCTCTCACTAGGCCTCTATAAACTCACAACTCAGCACTGGAAAATCGTCCTCCCTAGAAATTGCGTCTCCTCATTTCGGAAATTCCACCTCCCTAACTCCCAACAAATCATCTTGCTAGAAACACCTTGAAATTATTCTTGTATTCTTCTTCCTTCTTAGTCAAACTCAGCCTCACACTCTAGAAAATTTGCTCTCTCCTCTATAAAATTGCTTTCCCAAAATGTTGTGGTTGTCTCTCTCTTTTGTTCTCATGTCTTCACCTCTTCGCTTGGCTTCTTTTATAATTTTCATTAAGCCCAAATCCCTAACCCTAATCTCCCTTCTAAAAGATATTGGAGATCGATGGTAGAGATTATTTCTAAGTCACTTAAATAGTTAAATTATTTATCCTTATATTTTGACTTAATAGTCCACAATAATTAATTGACTTTAATTATTGTACCTTTCCTAATTTAGACATAGGAAAAAAGGCATCAATCACCTACTCCACGAAACAAGCACCTAAAGAGGCAATAAATCTTCTTCCACATGTTAAGACACCAAGCCTGTACATAAGACCTTCCACAACTACCACAATCTTCAACACGTAACTCTTCCTAACAAGGTCTTGAGCTTCCAGTGGAGAGTTATAGAGTGCATGTACTAGTTCCTTCTTCCCTTGGTATAAACAGGGTCATCAAAACCAATGAGAAACCTCCTTTAATAGCTTTGAATTTGAATATGCCAGACACACATGAGAAACATGATTCTCAAGCCTTTGAATATCTTCCAAAGTACTTGGAGAGGTCATCAAGTAATAAGTAGTTTTAGTAATAAGTAGTTTTCGCCTCTTGGCATTGCGATTGGAAACGTGAATGGGTTTTCTCGCCATGGCCACCAAACATGTGATTACCACACATCCATTGACACGACATGAAGTCCAGTAAACATTGAAACAATACAAAGCCAGAAATAAAAATTCCACCAATGCCAACAATTCCAAACATATTTCGACCTCTCAAAAACGAACAATAGGGTGAAATACATGACACACTACTTCCCTCGGGGACACCACAGACTGAAGATTAACTAAGAAACCAAGTTGTCCACCCAAAATCAAATACTAATAATAGTATGAAGGATTGCGAAGAACTCACCCACCAAACAAATAAATAGAAGGGAGATCTGACTAACCAATTCAGGGAGAAACACATCCCTGATAATAAGCCTGCTCCAAAGGAAGCAAAGACCCCAAACTTAAAAGGAAAAGAACAACAACGGGCACCTTCAAAATATTTTACTAAATCCCACACTACACCAAGAATAGACAGACTCCGAGGGAAATAATACAGAAGGCACATAGATATGTTACTAGTTTAACGCAGTGAAGAAGATCCAAGGTTGAGACAATTAAAGGCCTAGACCCCGAATTCCGCCCTATGCAACCCCGCTAGTTGTCTGAGAGCTCTTCATTGTAGCCATCTTCTAGCTTGCTACCACCACCTGATTCCTTCTGAGTTGCTCCTCCCTCAACCACGCACAGAACCAAGACGTTGATACCATAGTGCTTCACATTCTTAGCAATACTTCTGGCGTGCCAATTTAAATAAGGAAACTCCCCTTCTACATTTCAAATGGCGAACTGGTCATCGAAGCAGTGCAAAAATGTCAAACATTGAGAGGGGGAGGAAAATGCCACCCTCGCTAGGGAAAAAAACATACACAAGACATAAAATCCTGCCTCTTTGAATAAAAACAACAAATGAATAATGTAGAATGCAACTAGCCTTAACAGATAATATGATCCTTCACACGCTTCATGCATGGGGGTGGCAGACCACGCCTCTCCCTCTTAATTATCTTGAGAGTCGATGGACACCCTATCAAGGAACTTGCTTTATAACTATAACTAATATATAATCATATAATTTATATTGAAAAATAACTTGTTTTATTGACCTAACAAACTCTATTTATAGGTTAAGAATCTCTATAGTAAAGTGGGGGTGAATCTCCATGGTCAAAAATTGTGTTACATGTTTGTTTAGATGTATATATGTTTCTATCATATTTTTAATTTTTTTTAAATAATAAAAATAATTTAAAATGAAGTTATAATTTAATTAATTTTTATGATTTTTAAAATCTTAATAGTGTGATATGTATCATGAGGAAAATGTTTTAATGTCTATCCACATTTATCAACCATTTAATTTATATGAATGATATTATATAGAGAATTAAATTCGTCCACTATTACAGTGTTTGAATGTAGTTAAGTTTTTATTTGGTTATGATAATATTTAAGTTTGGACATGTAAAATCAAAATGACTCTCTTAACAGTTTTTTTTGTAAGTAGAATTTTGTAGTTTGTATATGCTACTTATATTTTTGGACACAACCTCTTGATGTGACTATGTTTTCAGCAATCTCTTTGATGTGTTTTCTACAAAGTGGGTGAATCTCCATGGTTAAGAATCTTGTAACATGTTTTTTTTTATGTATATATCTTTTAACTTATGTTTTAATTAATTTTATCATTTAATAATAATAATAATAATAATAATTTAAAACAAAGTTATATTTTAGTTAATTGTTGTGTTTTTTTTTTTTTTAATTTTAGTAATTTGAGATGTATGATGAAGTGTTTTGATGCCCAAATTTATTTCAACTAACTAGAAAAAAAGCCCTGTAGAGAAAGCACTTGAAGCTTCTTTAGAAGAGCACCATTTTTTAGAACTTTTTTTTCACGAGTACAATGGTGTATAAAGGTCCATGTAGAGAAGGCAACTTGTAACTTTTTAACAGCGCAACATTTTTGAAAACTTTTTTCCACAAATACAATGTTGTATATTCCACATGAAGAATATATGTATATTGTCAATACTATCAATATCTGTCATGTTACTAGCAGGAATTGAAACTAGGCGAGGAGGATTTTATACTTTACTCCCAACCACTAAGGATAACCTCAATTGACATCATTTTTTAAAACTATGTTGTAAAAAAGTTTGTATAAACATTAATTTAACTAAATAATCAAAATTTTAAAATATATTAGAAAAAATAGGTTAGCACTTTTAACTGAGTGCTTATCATGTAGGTGTTAAAGGTGTTTTTAAAGATACTATGTTGCTTCAGCATGGTTGAAAGAAAGATAAGGATGCAAATTCCAGAGTTGTTAGATAATGCATACCTCTATACTTTCTTGCCACCTTGTGGCTGTCATTCTATTAGTTCCTAAGAAAGAGACCTACAAAGTTGTTAGATAGTGCATACTTCTATACTTGCTTGCCACCTTGTGGCTGTCATTCTATTAGTTCCTAAGAAAGACACCTACAGAGATTGTGTAGACAAATATTGTTCGAATGATTGGAGATATTACGCAGTGTTATTAATGTTCTTCTGACCTTTTAGAGGGTGTTGCAATGAAGTGCTTGGACAATGTCTTAACTCATGGGTGCTCATGTATCTGAAAGACTTTCTTGTTTTTAAAAAGCTGTGAGGTCATCCCTTGCACAAATAAAAAAATTGCAGATATATGCAAGGAGAAGTTATTTCCAATTAATACATGTGCGATTGAATAACAGGAACTTAATTATCTTGGATTTTGCCAATAAAAATACATCAAACATTGATCCAAGGAAGATTTCTGCAACTTCCCACTGGTCATTGCCAAAGAACATTCATGACTTGCAAAGTTTAATGGGATTGATGTATTACCTATAAAAATCAATCATACGCATTTTTGCCATATCACATACTCATTTAATGCATTGAACCGTTATTATGTCTAGTAGTTCACTTAGAATGAAATACAACGAGACACATTCGAAGAGATCAAGCATCGAGTAGTGACGTTGGACATTTTTGAGATCAAAGTGGATAACATTAGACATGCAATGGATATATTTATTTTTTTTCCGGGGGGGAGTGATTTTTTAGGTTACAGATTGGTAAAAGTTGTTACATGTTGATAACATTATTTGCTCCAATAAAAGCATCATACACAGCAACCATAAGCCTCTCTACTGCCTCTAGATATAGAAGAAGATGGAAGAAGATGGAGAATGCATTCCATACAAAGTGGATTACCTACTAGAAATAGTTTGATTTGATCTATCAAAAAATATCAACAAACAAGATTGTAGCTTCCTTTCGCAACTTCAAGCAATCTGATGGAATGTTTTTTCTGCAATTCCAATGTTGCAAATTTGGCACATAAACTTATGAACAATATCTAAAGTTCAAACAAATTTATGGAGCCTTGTAGAACTCTATGATGACCCACCAGATGAAGGATTCTGCGAATACCTCCTGAAGGATAGAATTCCATGGAAACTTATTGGTGTGCATCTTTCCAAGTGAGATCATCGACTAAAATTGTTGTACAAAGCACCAATCCAAGATATTAGGACATTTTACACTGGAGAAGACCACTTACTAGTAGAACGTTGACTGACAAAGAATGGTGTAGATGGTGGCAAGGTTTGTGTGTAATGGTACACCCTCTAGCCTATCAAAGTCAAAAAAATCATATGTTTGGTTAATACATCCCACTTCCAGTGCTTAATCTGCCCTTAGTTAAATACGTCCCACTTCCTGTGCCTAATAGGCCCTTGGTTAAGTACACTTCCAGCGTTTAATAGGCCCCTAGTTACAATAGACTTCCTGGGAGGGTCACTGACTACTAATGGGGGCAATGACTAGCTCATGTTAGTCGTGGATTGCTACAGCAAACGTTCTTTAGAATGGTTGCATTTTAGCCTTCCAAGATCAATCATCTCCAACGGTCACAGTAAATTTTTTAGTTATTACTAGCAAAGCACTTGGTGTATTAATAGATCCCAGCCTAGAGTGGACTGCTGTAAGATTCATCCATACACGAATGTGCAGACAAAGGCGGTTAAGCACACCCTGGTCTAGTGGTTGTCTTTCAATCATCACTATAGCTGTTAAGCACACCCATATATGCAATACAACTACAATCGGGCAATGTACAGTACGACAAGCACCTCACAATTTAAGTGTGTCATGCCTTCTTGTTGAAGCGTCCATTAGCTACCCTGGTCCCAGACACAATACAATAACAGTTAAGGAAGTTGCTAAACATGGGCAAGTAATCAGGTTCACTGAACACATCCGAAGAATCATGAAGTTCAACAAGCTTTGCAAAAGAGTCAATAGAAGCACAAGGTCCAGCGTGATCAACATTGCACATAGCCTCAATTTTGATGCAGGGGACAAAGTCTCGCTTTGTCCTCAGAATAAGTGCTTCAAGGAGTACAATTTTTTTTAAAAAGCTCAGAAATTTCCCTTATATCATCATCTAGCAAAGCACATAGCCTCAATTTTGATGCAGGGGTCAAAGTTACTGTTTATCTTCAGAATAAGTGCTTCAAGGATGGTGCCCTTGGATCATCATCTAGCAAAATAAAGAGTTTCTATTCAGATTGAATCTATCCACTATATGTGCATTCATCTGCTGTTCAACGTGGATTTGCTTGAAGCTCAATGAGCCAGTGATGTAGTATAATGATGAGGAATCTCATGTTGATTCATGAAAAGCTTCTTGCTGAAGCTAGTACAGACTTGGAAGAAGATAGTGCCACAGTGCAAAGAATGGCTAGATAGATGGTGAAACTTGTATCTTTTATCAGATCAAAGGTAAAAAGACTAGTCACAAGCCACAAGTAATGCGCCTTAGTGCAAATCCAAAAGAAAATTCCATATCTAGTAGGACAACTGTTGGGGACCAACAACTATTAAGCAGGAAAGTTAGATACCATGAGTCAGAGAACATCAACCCAGGTCCATGGTTATTGGAGTCGAGAATTGATGACCGGAGCTCGATATAATTCAGGAAGAACTAATAAGTGCATATTAACGAATAGAGAGCCTTTAACCTCAACATCACCATGATATCGTCAACCAATAATTTCCTATGTCAACATGTGGAATACATTCCATGTCAACATGTGGAATACATTCCAATACGATAGTGATAACCCCCCTCCATGACAAAATCTTCTACCCATACAAATTATTGACATCTGTCAACTAAAACATCTCCACTACTTCAAACCCAAAAGAAGATTAATATATGACCATATTCAGTAATCCATTACTGGTATATATAGATATCTCTAGGAAGAACCAAAGCGCAATCACTGAAATCACAATATCATAATCTCCTTACATATCCCTCATCTCTCCCCTAAATAGCCATCTTAATGTGTAAGTTCATTTGACAAACAAACGCCAATTAGTCGCCATCTTAATGTGTTGTGTGTTCATTTTCAAAACCAAAAAGAATTAGTTAGAACTTGCAAGTATGAAAATCATAAAAATTAGCACCACGATGATTTTCCAGCTAAAATTATAGAACGCTCTTTCTTTTCCAATAAATTTCCTTTAGATGTTTATATTTTCCCCATGAATTCAGATTGGTGCCAACTGTAATTTCCATTTAACTCGCTATATAGTACCGTATAATACATTACAGCTATTTGAAGCATTCATGGTAGTATGCTCATGGTGCCCACTGCTGCACAGTGCAGACTATCTTCTTCCATGGATTGTTGAACATGAAAATATTTATCAGATTTAGTCACATGAGCTGTATGATTGGATTATCTGATTCAATGTCCCAAAAGAAGTTTGTAAATCAAAGCATTTCTCATGCACGATCCAAATTCAATTCAATTCTTCCATTTAACTGGTTATTGTTGTGGGTAAAACCAGAAATGAGAAAAATAATAGGAGAAACTGAATTGAGGATAAAATCACTTGGAAACTTTATTGATCAAATTCTCCGTTTCTACAACCCTCTCGGGCCATCTCTTTAAACTTAGTCTATTTCGTTTACAACCATATTTCGTTATTCAACCTACATTTTAGTTATTCTAACTACATAGGTAAATTACAATATTTGTTGTCACATTTTTAACAAACTCCACCTTGACAACAAATTGTCCATTCATCATCTTTTCTGCAAGCCGAGAGAAGCAAGACACCATCTCAACGTCTCTACTGTAACTGGCTTAGTGAATATATTTGCATGATTCTCTTGTGTACGGACCTTCTTGAGGAATACTTTGCCGCCTTCGATTACATGTCTCACAAAGTGATACCTTACATCGATGTGCTTGGTCTTGCTGTGATAGGCTGGATTTGTAGCCAAATGAATAGCGCTTTGACTATCACAAAACACATTCACTTTCTCCTGCGTCCTTCCAATCTCATCAAGCAGACCTTTCAACCAGATTGCCTCTTTACAGGAATCTGAAGCAGCTATATACTCTGCTTCAGTAGTGGACAAAGCAACTGTCTCTTGAAGCTTTGACATCCAACTGATTACTCCACCTACAAGAGTAAAAACATAACCTGTAGTAGAACTCCTTTTGTCCAAATCACCTGCATAATTAGCATCCACGTATCCGCAGACTATACCTTCACGACCATCAAAGCTGATGCAATGGTCACTTGTGTCTCTCAAATATCGAAGCACCCATTTCACTGCTCGCCAATGTTCTTCCCTTGGATTTGCCATGAACATGCTGACAACTCCAACTGCATGTGAAATGTCACGTCTTGTAGATACCATCGCATACATTAAGTTGCCTACCAAATTTGCATATGGTACACGAGACATATCCTTCTTTTCTTCATTAGTTCTAGGACTCAAATCCGAAGAAAGCTTAAAATGGGAAGCTAATGGAACATTAACAGGTTTCACATTGTTCATACCGAATTTTTCAAGTATTTTCTCCACATACTTCTGTTGTGATAACCAAAGCTTACCATTCTTCCTGTCTCTGTGTATCTCCATGCCCAAGATATGTTTTGCCGCTCCAAGATCCTTCATTTCAAACATCCTAGAGAGCTGAGCCTTTAACCTGCTGATTTCTTCGATGCTTTTGCTTGTAATAAGCATATCATCAACATACAACACCAAGATAATGAATATGCAATTGAAACTTTTGAAGTATACACAATGATCATACTCACTTCTGATAAAATTCTGGCTCATCATGAAGGAATCAAAATTCTTGTACCATTGCCTGGGCGACTGCCTCAGGCCATACAATGATTTCCTGAGCTTGCAAACTAATCTTCTGCTGCGACCTTGTACAAAACCTTCTGGCTGATCCATATAAATCTCTTCATCCAAATCACCATGAAGAAAGGCTGTTTTAACATCTAACTGTTCTAACTCAAGGTCAAGTAAAGCAGTTAGTGCTAACAAAGTATGAATAGAAAGAAGTTTAACTACTGGTGAAAAGATCTCATGAAAGTCAATACCTTCAACCTGAGAATACCCTTTTGCAACCAGTCTCGCCTTATACCTTTCGATACTTCCATCAACTTTTCTCTTCAACTTGAAGACCCATTTGCACCCAACAACGCTTCTCCCTTCAGGAAGTTCTACAAGATCCCAGGTATTGTTTTTGGCTAAGGAGTCCATTTTTTCTTCCATAGCCTTTTTCCATACCTCTCTATCTGCATCATCAACTACTTCCTGATAACAATATGGTTCCCCATCTTCAGTAATCAATGCAAATGATGAAGCAGAGTCTTCATACCTTTTCGGTGTTCTTCTTTCCCTTGTAGACCTTCTTAGAGTGATTGGTTGCTGACTGGATTCTAGAATTTCTCCAGTTTCCTCTACTTCTCCACCTTTTTCAGAAGTCTCTCCTTCCTTTTGACTTTCTGAAAAAGGTACAGTCTCCAATTGAATCTGCTGACCTGGCGATACCTGCTTCTGTTCAACTCTTTCAACATCTGATTTTAAAAGAGATGATTCATCAAATGTTACATCTCTACTAATCACTATTTTTCGTGAAGTAGGATCCCACAACCTATATCCCTTCACTGAATAATCATATCCAACAAAGAAAGGCTGTTTTAACATCTAACTGTTCTAACTCAAGGTCAAGTAAAGCAGTTAGTGCTAACACAGTATGAATAGAAACAAGTTTAACTACTGGTGAAAAGATCTCATGAAAGTCAATACCTTCAACTTGAGAATACCCTTTTGCAACCAGTCTCGCCTTATACCTTTCGATACTTCCATCAACTTTTCTCTTCAACTTGAAGACCCATTTGCACCCAACAACACTTCTCCCTTCAGGAAGTTCTACAAGATCCCAGGTATTGTTTTTGGCTAAGGAGTCCATTTCTTCTTCCATAGCCTTTTTCCATACCTCGCTATCTGCATCATCAACTGCATCCTGATAACAAGATGGTTCCCCATCTTCAGTAATCAATGCAAATGATGAAGCAGAGTCTTCATACCTTTTCGGTGTTCTTCTTTCCCTTGTAGACCTTCTTAGAGTGACTGGTTGCTGACTAGATTCTGGAATTTCTCCAGTTTCCTCTGCTTCTCCACTTTTTTCAGAAGTCTCTCCTTCCTTTCGACTTTCTCAAAAAGGTACAGTCTCCAATTGAATCTGTTGACCTGGCGATACTTGCTTCTATTCAACTCTTTCAACATCTGATTTTAAAAGAGATGATTCATCAAATGTTACATCTCTACTAATGACTATTTTCCGTGAAGTAGGATCCCACAACCTATATCCCTTCACTGAATAATCATATCCAACAAAGACACAACATTTTTATTTTGGATCTAATTTTGAACGCTGATTTCTAGGAATAAGAACATAGGCATCACAACCAAAAATCTTCAAATGCAAATAATCACAAGACTGACCCGACCAAACTTCTTCAGGAATTTGACAATTTATTGCAACCGAAGGTGATCTGTTAACTAAATAACAAACAGTAGATACTGCTTCTGCCCACAACTCCTTTTGCAGACTAGCATTACTAATCATGCTTCTGGCTCTTTCCATAAGAGTCCGATTCATCCGTTCAGCAACACCATTCTGCTGAGGAGTATAAACAACAGTTTTATGTCTAACTATCCCTTCATCCTTACAAAATTGTTCAAATTCTAAAGAGGTAAATTCACCGCCATTGTCAGTTCTTAAACATTTAATTGATTTGCCTGTTTTCTTTTCCACCATTGTTTTAAATTGTTTAAACACATTAAACACATCAGCTTTCTTTTTCAACATATAGACCCAAACTTTTATGGAGAAATCATCAATAAAAGTTAAAAAATACAAGGCACCTCCATAGGACATAGTAGGAGATGGTCCCCATAGATCAGAATGAATATAGTCCAAAATCTGCTTGCTATTATGATTGCCAGACTTGAATCTTTGTTTACATTGTTTTCCAAACACACAATATTTACAAAAATCCAACTTCAAGGATTTCAAATCAGGAAGTAGCTTGCGATTCATCAATACCTGAAGACCTTTCTCGCTCATGTGACCCAACCGCTGATTCCATAGACGAGAACCTTCTTCTGCTTTATCTAACATGATCGCTGCTTCACTGACTTGAGTGCTTCCCTTGAGTCTGTATAGGTTTCCGACCTTTTCAGCCTTCATAACAACCAAGGCTCCTTTCGAGACTTTCAGCACTCCATTCTGACCTGTAAACTTATAACCATTCAAATCCAAAACTCCCAAGGAAATCAAGTTTTTCTTTAGATCAGGTACATGCCTAACATTGGATAAGGTTTTAATTGTACCATCATACATTTTAATTCTCACATTTCCAATCCTAACAGTCTGACAAGATGCATTATTTCCCATGAAAATAGAATTACCATCTACAGTTTCATATGATGAAAATCAATTTCGGTGCGGACTCATATGATGAGAAGCACCAGAGTCTAATAACCAATAGTCAACATCTTGTGAGATATTACATACAGGGAGTGCTTCAGCAATTAAAACCTCATCATCCATACCTGAATCGACCTGATTTTCTTCCTTGTTGTTTTCCGCCTCCTTCTGTTTCCAGCAATCCTTTTTGAGATGTCCCAGTTTGCTGCAGTACTAGCATTTTGCTTTACTCTTCTTACCGCCCTTTGACTTCGATCTGGAAGAACCTCTTGTCTTCTCCCCCCATTCCTTTGAGTGACCTATAGCTACCATGGCTTCAGGTGCAGAAGTCTCAATGCTAGATTTTCTTCGTACCTCTTCAGATAAGAGAGCACCCACGACAGATTCAAAATTTAATGAATCGGCAGTGCTCAAACTGACTGAGGTCATGAAATGATCCCATGACTTAGGCAGGGAACACAACAAGGTTATTGCCTTGTCTTCTTCCTCCATCTTTACTTCCATATCGGACAACTAACAAATAAGCGTATTAAAAACATTCAAGTGATCTGCAATTTTCGTACCCTCCTTCATCCGAAGGCTGTATAGTTGTCTCTTTAAATAGATTATGTTAGTAAAAGATTTTGTCATGTAGAGAGTTTCCAATTTCTTCCACAACCCTGTGGTTGTACCCTCTCCAACAATATTGAAGAGTACTTCTTCTGCCAAAAACAACTGAATGGTACTGAGAGCTTGGGAATCCAAGTTCTCCCAGTCCGTGTTTGACATGCTTGCTAGTTTTTTAGTTACCCTGTCAAGTGCCTTGTGCAACCCTTGTTGCACCAAAAAATCCCTAACCTTCAGTTTCCACAGAGAAAAATTGTTTTTGCCAGTGAATTTCTCCACCTCAAATCTTGCGTTTGTTATTTTCGCCATTTCTCCCTCCTAGGGTTTCAGATTTCCCTTCTTCTACAATTTTCAACTAGGGCCTTTCTTTTGCTAGGGTTTCAAGATGTCCCTTCTTCTACAATTTTCAACTAGGGTCTTAAAAAAAAATATTTCGCTCTTCTGTTTCAGATTTTTCTTTCTTCTATAAAAAAAGGTATATAATTTCAATATCTTCCCAAATCAGTTCTGTAGAAACCCTTCTTTCTTCAAGAAAAAAAAATACAATTTCAAATTTTTCTTTTCTCAATTCTTTGAAGCCTGAACCATTTTAAACAAATTTTTGTTCAAACCCTTTCTCTGAAAAAAAGAATTATCCTTAAAAACAAAGGCTAAACCCTGAACCCCCTTTTTTTTTTTGGTTTAAAAAAATCAAAAGATCCTTGAAAAACAAAGGCTGTGTTCAAACCCTGTTTTAAAAAAACTGTTCAAACCCTATTTTTAAAGTATTGCTCTAACCCTTTTGGTCACACTGAATCCTTAAAAAAAATATGTTTCTTCTACATTGTCTGGGAAAATTTTTTTCTGTTTCTTCAACTTACGATTACTCACAGCAAACGATTTCTTGGGAGGATTCTTTTTCTTCCAGCGGAAACAGTTTCTCCAACAATTCTCCAGCAGACTGCGGCTTTTCTCCTTTGCAGCTTTCTCCCTCCAACATTCTTTCTTTCAGACAAGGCTGGCTTCCTTCCTTCTACGGCTGGTCTTCTTTTCTCAAACACTGAGCCAGCGTTACCAGCTTTCCTTCTCTCCTCGGTGGCGACTGCTCCTTTTCTCCAGTGGCAGCGTAGCTGTCGGCCTCCAACTGCGGCTTAATTGCTGCTTCCCTCTTTTTTCGGTAGTGGCTGCTCCTTTTTTACCGTGCAACGACCTTTTCTTCCTATGCAGAACGTCAATTTGGCTGCGCAAAGGCTGGCTCCTCATGGTGGATGGGCAGAATTCTATCAACAGCGGCTGGTTTTTACAGTCGGCCTTTCTGACGAGCGGCGCTGTGGGTCGGCTCTTCCCCTTCACGGCTGGCTTGGTTTTCTGCTGAATAACACAACAGACAAGCGTTCTCTCACTCGGCTAGCGGGCAGAATGGATCTTGGCAATCGAATTTTAAACACAGGCTTTCATTCACCCAGCTGGCTTTGATACCACTTGTTGTGGGGAAAACCAGAAATGAGAAAAATAATAGGAAAAACTGAATTGAGGATAAAATCACTTGGAAACTTTATTGATCAAATTCTCCGTTTCTACAAGCCTCTCGGGCCATCTCTTTAAACTTAGTCTATTTCGTTATTACAACCATATTTTGTTATTCAACCTACATTTTAGTTATTCTAACTACATAGGTAAATTACAATATTCGTTGTCACATTTTTAACAGTTATATAGTACCATAATACATTACAGCTGTTTGAATCATTCATGATAGTAGGTTCACGGTACCCGTTGTTGCAGACTATATTCTTCCATGGATTGTTGAACATGAAAATAATAATCAGCTTTTTTCACATGAGCTGCATGATTGGATTTTATTGATTCAATGTCCCAAAAGAAGTTTGTACATTAAAATCTTTCTCGTGCACGCTCCAAATTCAATTAAGAATTGTAGACAACTTATTGGGTTTTTAACAAATATGATGCTCATAGATAATACATAATACACACACTGCACAACCCAATTCGTGTCACTTGTTGTAGAGACTAATATTGGAATCATAGATATATCAACATAATGGCTCCCAACAGTTGTCATAGGAATGGAAAGGAGGGATTTTATCAATGTAGCCTTTAGTTTTCGATCAAAAATTGATTGTAACCTGTTATTCTGATTCGAATGAAGATCAGAGTTTTTTATTGCAAAGTATCCTTTTTGAAGGTATTGGCTAAAATAAATAGAAAATATAGAGCACTTCCTAATGGCTTTTTTGGCCATCCTTGCTTCTCTTTTCTCCTCTTTCAATGCAGAATGCCATATAAAAGATCAACAATACAGTTAATCAAGGTTTAGGGCTAACTAGATAGGAGTTATGAAGAACTGAACAATAATAGTTAAATTATTGCAAACAAACCTTCCGATCTCTCTTTTGCTCTAATGTTTCTCCAGCCCTGCTATGCCCACCAACATTTGGATTTGGTGTCTGCTTTTGTCTTTTCTGCCTTTCCCACCTTTCTTGAAGGCCCAGTCCGAGGAAGATAGTCCACGGGAATTTGTTGCTTCCCTCAAAGATATATGATTGGACCTTTCAAACCTAACACACTATGAGAATTTTGAGAAATATCCTTCCTACCAGGCTTTTGAGGAGTGTTGGCGACAGATGGTGTCGCTCCTAGAGACAGCCTAGAGTCGCCATAGACCAGTGCCTAGGACATCTTATTATAGCAAGGAGCATATAATGAAACTTGGGTATCAATCCAAAGGCTCTCCTGCTATCTCTTGTAAACAAGGAAATTGATTTAAATGGGACCAGAACTTACAGAAAATTCCACAGGGAAAGTAATGTTGCAGAGACAATATGCAAAACTCTAATATAAAAGCATCATACAGTTGAGAGACAATTTACTATAAAGAGGGCCGATTCAAGTAATATGCCACAGAAATCAAATATCAGAAGGTGTATGCGGTGAAAGAAATATAAGAAGATATTAGTTATCTTTGGTCTGATACCTAGACACACAACAGAACCATATATGGGCTTAACAATCTAAGAATACATACATGACAATGGAATTTTAAAAGCACCCTCCCAAAGCAACTAATATAGCAGAAAGATGGATGAAATGAACATCAAACAGTATATCATGCCTGAGCCATTTTTAAAGCGCTTGACTGATCTAAGTATGGGTATCAACTAGGATAAATCCTTACCTAAAATCAGTGAGCCACTCGCATTCCAGTACATGATACAAGAATATGGATAAAATGAAATGTTGTATTAGACACAGTAGAGAAGATTACATACTGTGGAATATCAAAGACCAGAATCCTCTAAAACAGATAGAACTCCTCTCACTAAGACCCTACGGGCACTGAGCCTTCATACAAGAGTTTTTACAAGATGTATACAAAAATGGCTTTCACTGCACAATTCTCTGATAAAAATCTGGAACCCTTACAATGTCTTTCTTCCTGGTTTTTATAGAGGAAGAAGAAGAAAAACTCATAAAAGAAGTAGGTGAAAAAAATTAATTGTTTCATTAAAACAAAATGGCGGAAACATTCGCACCCATACTATTTGATGGCCATGAAATACTACATGTACTCTGCGGCCAGCTCCATGAAGTAAATGCACTGGGTAGAAAATCTCTTCAGGAGCACGGAAAAAAGCAAAATCACACTAACATTCTGTCCTTGCCTTAAGAGAATTCAGCTGAAATAAAATCTGGAGGGCATGGTTTTCTGTGCTGGGTACCATCGGCCTTCAAACCTTGAATTGGAATTTAAATTATTTAATACCGGACACTGCATTCCTTGATCTTCTACTGATCCTCTTTGCCTCATCATAAATACTTTCATCTACAAAAATCTGCCTTTTGAATTACTTTGAAGGGTTTGATAGATTGTATCCTTGCCTCTTAAATAGCAGTCATGTCGCAACAGCCTCCTAAGCTTTCTTCATAAATTTTCTTCTGAAAAATCATCCTTGGAAGAGGCCTCGACTTTTGTAATGGGGGCTGCAAAATATGATAGTTATCCATAGCCATAAACCTACAAAACCCTCAAACACGTTAAAGAAAACTAGACACAGGGATGGTGAATGGGGCGGAGACCATGGAAATGGTTGTGCAGTCAAGGCGGAATGACGGAACGACGCAGGGTGGCAATGAAAAATACAGTGGAACGACAATGGATGAACGGGGCAGAAGTTCATAACATGAACACTGAAATATGACACGTAAACAGAACATATGAATGGTGTAGGAGGAACACAGTGCACACGTGAAAATTATGACGTGGGGATGGACCAGGTCAACGGTTGGGCAAACAAATGATCTGAGCCGCACGATCCTTAAACGAGATCAACGGTTTAAACTGCGTCGGGCGGTGATGTGATGGTGGGCCACGATCGGTATAAACTTGGCTTAAAACACATGCAGCTTCGAAGAGCGGTCATCGTCGGATGAAGGCCTCCAGATCTGATGGTTCACGTTAATTTCACTGCGCATCCAGGGTCGAACATTAATGCGTGGGAGAGGGAGGTATTGAGACCGTACTCGGGGACACTTGGAAAATGCTGAATGGAATCGCTGCGTTTTGAGGAATACCACCTGCCTAGCAAAGGTGGTGCGGAAAAATCAGGCCAGTTTTAGAGCAGTGGTTGCGGGGCGGAGGTCCACAATGGTGATGAGCTGTGGTGCGTTGATTTGCGATTGATCAGATGGCTCAGAGCGCGCTAGGTGACCACAGACGGTAAGTGATTTTTGGTCTGGCACATGGTCTAGCGCCTAGGTTACATGAGAAATCAGCTAAAGGGGGGCTGGGACTGAAAGGGTTGGGCCTTTAATATTTTCATTTTTGGCCTTTTTATAATGAGATTTGACTCTGAAGGCGGGGAAAGACATATGAGAAATATTTTCTTAAACCATGAGAGGGGATTTAACATGTTAAAGCGGGGGTTATCGGTCGAGAATCATAATGGGGGATGAAATGATCAACATCGGCTCCATCTGGGGATGACACATTCATCCTTGGGTATGTCGAGGACTTGCAGACCACCTGATCATCTTTTTGTGCAGACTCTGCCCTTTAAAACCCTTTCTCTTCATGATTCATTATAACACTCGCATCATTCAGACAACAATAAAACAAAAATTAATATACAATATGATACAATCAGGGCACCTCGACCTGAATAAGAATTGGAAGTAGGGATTTAGAAATTGGCCGTTTACAGGGGCATCAAGCAAGTCACCCTATATATTCTCCAATATGAACGTATTATTGCCTCCCTGTTCCACGATTTTAAATGGGTCGAACCAAAGTGGATCAAACTTGCCATGTTTTCTTTTTTCAGCCCTCCGAACATCCCACCTGAGCACCAGATCACCAATCTGCAAATTTCTGTCTTTAGCATGCTGATAAAAAATGTGTTTCATTTTCTCCTGATATTCTGGTAACCTCTGATTCACCTAGCTCCGTGTTTCTTCTAACTCTACCAGTTGATTGATTCTCCTGACCATATCATCAGGTTCTTCCTGACTGTCTTGCATGAAATGTGCCACTGGTAAGGCTAGCTACACAGGAAACACTGCTTCTCTCCATTTACCAACTCATATGGAGATCTCCCAGTTGCTCTCTTACTGGTGATTCTATTTTCCCATAGAGAAAACTTTAATTGGGAATCCCAATTCTTCTGATTTTCATTTATAGTTTTCTTCAGGGCCCTCACTAGAGTTTTGTTTGAAGATTCTGCCAAGCCATTTCCCTATGGATAATAAGCTGTGGAGTGATTAAGTGCAATATTTTACTATTGACAGAAATTCACAAATTTTGCAGATTTGAAGGCCTGTGCGTTATCAGTCACTATTCTAGCGGGGCAGCCAAACTTGGATATGATGTTTTCTTCGATGAATTTTATTATTACTGTATCTATAGCATTTCTTGCAGGTATGGCTTCCACCCATTTTGTAAAATAATCAGTGGCTATTAATATCCATTTATGTTGGCCACCTGAGGGTGGGTGAATTTCACCTATAAAATCTATTCCCCACTGCTGGAATGGTTCGTTGACATGAACAGGAATTAAAGGCAGGGCTGCCAACTTCTGTCTTTCTGCAAACTTTTGACATTTATCACATGCTCTAACCCAAACAAAAACATCTCCAAATAATTTTGGCCAGCAGAAACCAGCCTTTAGGATTTTATGAGCTGTAGCCTTCCAGCTATAATGTCCTCTGCAGATTCCCTCATGAAACTCCATCGTTATACTCTCTACTTCATCCTCTGTGAGGCATAGGAGTAGGATTCCAGAAGGATCTCTCCAATATAGCTACCCATTAGCAACTATGTACTTCTGTGATTTTAATCTTAAAGCCCTATATTTTGCTTTGTTACAACTTGGAGGGCAGCTGAGTGTCAAAAGATATTCAACTATTTATTTGTACCATGGACTGGTGAGGTATTTTATATGTGTTTTCTGAGAAGCAACTTCCAGCCCTTGCCGCTCTATTTCACTCTCAGGCTCTTCACTTGAAAGCACAGACAGATTTACGCCCAAATCTTGATAGTTTGATTCAGATAGAATTTTTTCAAGCCCCTATCCTTTGATTAACTTGGTAGGGCGGATATCTAGATCATACTCTTGTATTTTAGCAATCCACCTTCCCCTTTTTCCTTCACTGTCTCCCTGAACAAGGATATCATTTACAGTTGCAGTAGGTACAAATGCAATGATGTGAGACTGAAAAATATATATGCAAAAATCTTTGAGAGATTTCACCAGGGCATAGGCCTGCTTCTCCAATATATTATATTTCAGTTCTGCATCATGGAGCACCTGACTGAAAAAGGCAATAGGCTGCTCATATCCTTCCTCATTTTTCTGTAATAACACTCCAGCTACTGTATGTGGTGATGCAAAGGCAAAGATCATAAAAGGCTTTGAATAATCTAGTCTAGCTAGCACAGGAGCTTCAGCAAGTTCCTGTTTTATCCTGGTGAATGCCTCTCTAGATTCCTGGGACCATTTTACTTCATTATTCTTTTTCAGAATATCAGTTATATGCCTAACTATTTCAACATAGTTAGGAATAAACCTTCTCAGGAAATTGATTCCGCCTAGGAACACCTGCACTTCTTTCTTATTCCTGGGGAGAGAAATACCATTTATAATGTCCACTCTTTTAGGGTCTATTCTTACTCCCTCTTTAGTTACAATATGCCCCAAGAGTTTGCCTTCCTATAATGCAAATAAATACTTTTGTGGATTGAGAGAAAGACCGTACCTTCTGCATTTTTCAAAGGTTCTACGCAAATGCTCAATGTGCTCAGCATCTCCTTTTGAAAACACTGTGATATCATCAAGGTATTCCACCAAAAATTTATCCTGCTCCCCAACAAAAGCAATGTCCATGGCCCTCTGAAAAGTGGCCCCTGCATTAATCAATCCAAAAGGCATCTTGGCATACATAAATGTACCCCATGGTGTGATGAAAGCAGTCTTCTTCTGATCTTCTGGAAGTACAGCCACCTGGTTATAGCCAGAGAAACCATCCATTATTGACATTCTAGAGGCTCCAACCACTTTCTGCAGGATGTGGTCCATCTTGGGCAGTGGATAATTATCCTTTAAAGATGCTCTGTTTAAATTCCTGAAATCCACACACAGCCTTATTTCTCTATTCTTCTTTCGGACAGGGACAAGGTTCGCCACCCATTCAGAATACCTCAGTGGCACAATTATTTTAGCCTTTAACAACTTCTTGATTTCTTTTTCAATGGACGGAAGCAGCAGAGGATTTATCTGTCTGAGCTTCTACTTATAAGGTCTTGAATCTTCCTTTAGAGGAATTTTATGCTGCATTATACTAATATCAAAAGTTTTAAGGTCCTGATAGGACCATGCAAACACATCCTCGTATGACTGAAATAATTTCAGCTATTTCTGCTTGTATTCTTCTGGGACCTTCCTAGATAATTTGACAATTTTGGGCTCAAAATTAGTACCTAGATTTAGATCTTCTACTTGATTTTCTTCTACCACTTTACTAGGCTACAATGGGACATCATTCTTGTCAAATAATATTTCTAGAGGCACCAACCCTCTAGGGATGACATTTCCTTTCAGCTGCAACACTTTACTTCCTGCCATTTTCTCCTCCCATTTATTTTCTGAAACATTCTCAGCTTCATTTTCTTCACAATCATAAATCTCGATATTAGAGAATTCCCCCACTGTTTCCAAGAATATCTTCATTTGTTCCTCATCTTCAAACACCTGCCAATGCTTGATATTGTCTGGGATTGATGGTCTATAACGTACCTCAACTTCATACCTCAAGAGAGGGTTCTGGGGAAGACGGAATGTACTAGCAGCCACAGCAAGTGAATTTGCCATTATGTTCTGCTCTCGGGGCATGAAATGAATATTAAATGCCGAAAAAAAGTTCTCCACCATGTCCCAAACCTCATTTCTATAAGCTCTCAGTTGTGGATGTTTAGTTTGACATTGATTTCTGACCTGTCTGACCACCAGCTCAGAGTCTCCCAGGACCTTTAAACATTGTATGCCCATGCTCCTGGCTGTTTGTAATCCCAATAGCAGTGCTTCATATTCAGCTACATTATTAGTAGCTTCGTATTCCAATTTAAAAGACAGTGGGATCCATTTTTTTGTAGGAGAGATTAATAATACTCCAGCCCCATTACCTTCTCTTGAATTTGCTTCGTCAAAATGTAGAGTCCATACTCCTGCTTCATGGTTCTCTGAAGGTTGTTCAATTTTGACTTGACAGAATGATGGCTCATGAGCATAGTCTTGATCTTCTTCCAGCATCAAGCATGAGAAATCTCCTTCCTTACTGTATACTGGGGAGTTAACAGAGCCATCAACCTTTGTAACCATCTTGACAAATCTAGTTTCTCTGTATAATCTCCTTTCCTGGCCACCAAAAACAGGGATAGTGGCATAGGTTAAATCTAATTTGAGTGACCCACCAATTTTTGTTCCCCAGGATCTTGACAACAACACGCAAAAGTGAGCTGGGATGTTAGCCACCACAATGTCCATTACTATACTTTTTGCTGGAATTTGGGCCAAGTTGACCACTAAATCTTTAATCATCCCCAAGCATTTAACTCTTTTGGAATCAAATGAATAGAGGTATTTGTATGGGCATGTGATTTGTAGTCCTAGTTGTTCCATGACTGACAGAGGCATAAGATTATGGGAAGCTCCAGAATCTAACATACAATTGTGTAACAACATGTCATGAATTACTAGAGACACATAGAAAGGAGGAGTAGAGGGGTCTATCTCCTCGACATGTGGGCCAAAGACTACCATGGGTCTTTCTTCTTGGAGGTTGAGACTATCTGGAATGACTGGTGTTTCAGGAGGGAACAATAAAGAAGTGACTTGAGATTGATATACAGGTTGTTTCAACAGTTCAGTCAGGGGAACTGGGATTTTGACTTTCTCAAGTTCCTTTTGCAGATTGAAAGCAGGAGGGGGCTTTTCTATTGCAACTGCTTTTGACTCTTTATTTTCAGCTGAAGGTTTAACTTCTTTTGATACAGACTCAACATTAGGAGGAGTGACTACTTTTGAAGAAGAAGGAATTTGATCATTAGACTACAAAGGTTTGTTCAGAGGATTCTTACCTTTGTCTGTGGCTTTCTGCATCTTTGACTTCTTTTGAGCAGATGCTTCCTTCTGGGGAGGCTCTTCTTCTTGTTCTTGAGTACGAGTTCTCTTTCTGGAAGATCTGAGAGAATATTTTCTATTGAAATGTGCTTCATGAAATCATTAAACTGTTTGCAATAATGATCAATTTCTGCATCTTCTGTGTCCCTGATTTCTTCTTCTTCTTCGTGCAATGGACATTCTACTTCATCATTGTTTGAGAAAGCAAGGTTTGCATCTTACAGTTCATAAGCAGCATCTTCAGTGGAGTCATCTACTGGGCCTTCTAGGTATAATGGGTGTGGTACCTGATCTTGTTGCTCTTTTGCTTCCCTTGGTAGTATTTGCAGGGGTGGCTTTCTATACTGAGGATTGTAACCCCTGTTTGGAGCATTCCGGAAGTTCTTGGAGGCTGAATTCTTGGTTTCCAATTCAAGCTTGACCAATTTATTAGAAATATTATTAATCATTTTTCTCATTTCTTCAATTCTCTCTGAATCCTTATCCTGATTAGAAGTAGATACTTCCTCTTTACCCCTTCTTCTGGTGTCTTGTTCAGCTTTCCCTCTTAATTTTCCAGTGGAAGCAAAGTTTTCTTTCAATTCAAGTGCATCTGACTGAGCATCATCTAGAGTGGCAGGCTTTCTTTCCCTGAGAGAGAAACCAAAATCTGAGTCAAAGGTTGCTATGAAAACAACTTTGGCAGCATTCTGATGAGGCTTCATATTGGCAAGAAGGTTTAGATATAACTTATTAAATCTCTTGATAAATTCTGACACCCCTTCATTATGTTTCTTCTTAAGTGTATTGAACTCAGTAAGACACTATCTATGATCTTTATTTTCTCCCCATTTCTTGAGAAAGGTATTTTCCATATCGTCCCAAGTGGTTACGGAACGGTTTCCTAATGTTTTGAACCATTTTCTAGCTTCACCGTCCAGAGATTGCACAAATAGTCTTAAGACCACATCCAAATGTTCTACATTAAAGTTCTCTGCAAAAGAGAAAAAAGTATCAAGATGTTTCTGAGCATCAATTTCATTTTCCCCAATGAATCTGGGCAAGATCTTCAAATAATCTTGTGGCATATCATTCAGCACTTGAGGTAATGCCAAGGGAGCATATTTGTTTAACAAAAAAGCTGGAACATTAGCCATTGGAGGAGGTGGAGGTTGTGCAATGATCTGGTGTAAAAATGGAGGAAGAGGCAGAGGTGGAAGTGGGGTATGAATAACGACAGGAATATACTGCATAGCGGCCTGAAGTGTTGATGGGAACAGCTCCCGGTTAACAACAACTACTTCGGTGACTTCTTTAACTTCTTCGACCTCAGGAGTAGGGTGAAGATTAGATTTAATTTTAGCACTTCCCCTGGGTGGGCTCTCTGAGTAATAGTCTGTGTCTCCCACAGTGGAGTCGAGATTTTCTACTAAAACTTCTTAAGAAGAAGAAAATGGGTAATCTTCTACGGAAAACTCAGGGATTACAGCACTGACTGATTTCTTTTCTTTCCAACTTCTTCTATGTATAATCTTCTCAGGGTCAGACACTGAAGGTGTATTTGATTGTGATGTAGCTGACCTCAAGTGTGGCTTATGGGGAGCCAGGACTATAAATAGATTTATCAAATAAACAACAGTGGAGTCGCCAAGGTGAGGGATATGCAACTCTTAAACTCTCTATGCTCACCTGATTAGAGAGTGAATATGATTTGTCGAGGCCCAGGGATAATTATTTTCTTAGCTTCGATCCCTGGCAACGGCGCCATAAAGATGTTGAAAACAGATGGTGTCGCTCCTAGAGACAGCCTAGAGTTGCCATAGACCAGTGCCTAGGACACCTTATTATAGCAAGGAGCATATAATGAAACTTGGGGGTCAATCCAAAGGCTCTCCTGCTATCTCTTGTAAACAAGGAAATTGATTTAAGTGGGACCAGAACTTACAAAAAATACCACAGGGAAAGTAATGTTGCAGAGACAATATGCAAAACTCTAATATAAAAGCATCAGACAGTTAAGAGACAATTTACTGTAAAGAGGGCCTATAGTAATATGCCACAGAAATCAAATATCAGAAGGTGTATGTGGTGAAAGAAATATAAGAAGATATTAGTTATCTTTGGTCTGATACCCAGATACACAACAAAACCATATATGGGCTTAACAATCTAAGAATACATACATGACAATGGCATTTTAAAATCACCCTCCCAAAGCAACTAATATAGCAGAAATATGGATGAAATGAACATGAAACAGTATATCATGCCTGAGCCATTTTTAAAGCGCTTGAATGATCTAAGTATGGGTATCAACTAGGATAAATCCTTACCTAAAAACAGTGAGCCACTCGCATTCCAGTACATGATACAAGAAGATGGATAAAATGAAATGTTGTATTAGACACAGTAGAGAAGATTACATACTATGGAATATCAAAGACCAAAATCCTCTAAAACAGATAGAACTCCTCCTCACTGAGACCCTACGGGCACTGAGCCTTCATACAAGAGTTTTTACAAGATGTATACAAAAATGGCTTTCACTGCACAATTCTATGATAAAAATCTGGAACCCTTACAATGTCTTTATTCCTGGTTTTTATAGAGGAAGAAGAAGAAAAACTCATAAAATAAGTAGGTGAAAACAATTAATTGTTTCATTAAAACAAAATGGCAGAAACATTCACGCTCATACTATTTGATGGCCATGAAATACTACATGTACTCTGCAGCCAGCTCCATGAAGTAAATGCACTGGGTAGAAAATCTCTTCAGGAGCACGGCAAAAAGAAAAATCACACTAACATTCTGTCCTTGCCTTAAGATAATTCGGCTGAAATAAAATCTGGAGGGCATGGTTTTCTGTGCTGGGTACCATCGGCCTTCAAACCTTGAATTGGAATTTAAATTATTTAATACCGGACACTACATTCCTTGATCTTCTACTGATCCTCTTTGCCTCATCATAAATACTTTCATCTACAAAAATCTGCCTTTTGAATTACTTTGAAGGGTTTGATAGATTGTATCCTTGCCTCTTAAATAGCAGTCATGTCGCAACAACCTCCTAAGCTTTCTTCATAAATTTGCCTCTGAAAAATCGTCCTTGGAAGAGGCCTCGGCTTTTGTAATGGGGGCTGCAAATTATGATAGTTCTACATAGCCATAAACCTACAAAACCCTCAAACACGTTAAAGAAAACCAGACACAGGGATGGTGAATGGGGCGGCGACCATGGAAATGGTTGTGCAGTCAAGGCGGAATGACGAAATGATGCAGGGTGGCAATGAAGAATACAGTGGAATGACAATGCATGAACGGGGTAGAAGTTCATAACATGAACACTGAAATATGACACGTAAACGGAACATATGAATGGTGTAGGAGGAACACGACGCACACGTGGAAATTATGACGTGGGGATGGACCAGGTCAACGGCTGGGCAAACAAACGATCTGAGCCGCACGATCCTTAAACGAGATCAACAGTTTAAACTACGTCGGGTGGTGATGTGATGGTGGGCCACGGGCGTTATAAACTTGGCTTAAAACACATGCATCTTCGAAGAGCGGTCACCGTCGGATGAAGGCCTCTGGATCTGACGGTTCACGTTAATTTCGCTGTGCGTCCAGGGTCGAACATTAATGCGCGGGAGAGGGAGGTATTGAGGCCGTACTTGGGGACACTTGGCAAATGCTGAATGGAATCACTGTGTTTTGAGGAATACCGCCTGCCTAGCAAAGGTGGTGATGAAAAATCAGGCCAGTTTTAAAGTAGTGGTCACGGGGCGGAGGTCCACAAAGGTGATGAGCTGTAGTGCGTTGATTTGCGATTGATTGGATGGCTCAGAGCGCACTAGGTGACCACGGACGGTAAGTGATTTTTGGTCTGGCACATGGTCTAGCGCCTGGGTTACATGAGCAATCAGCTAAAGGGGGGCTGGGACCGAAAGGGCTGGGCCTTTAATATTTTCATTTTTGGCCTTTTTATAATGAGATTTGACTCTGAAGGCGGGGAACGACATATGAGAAAGATTTTATTAAACCATGAGAGGGGATTTAACATGTTAAAGCGGGGGTTATCGACCGAGAATCATAATGGGGGATGAAATGATCAACAAGGAGCACCTATTCTTGCAGGATGATTATCGCTTTATCTTCATTATCACTATTGTCTTCAACCAGCACAATTTCCTTTTCTTCTTGAGACTTGTTTGCATACATCTCACCATCACTATATTCATGAAGAGCAAGCTGCATATAAATAAAGAAAAATAAAAATTATAATTTGAAAATAGTACATTAAAACAAAATTAAACAATGAAACCTTAGAACTGGAAAGTCCAGAAAGCAATCCAGCAAGGGAATAAAGGCCACTATAGTAGTTGGCTTTTATGATTGTAGAACATTAGTGAGAAAAATAGATAGATAATACTCTAATCACAAAAATCGACTGTCTCCTAAAATGAACACCCCTATAATAAATATAAAAGACAAGTCCCAAAATTACATAAACTCCAACCACATTCTCATTGATCACATGAAATAGAGAAATAGGAAAACAAAAAGAAAAATACTAGAAGAAGAAATTGACAATTGATAAGATCTAATACGAAGAAAACATAATTAAAAGGTAAGGCAAGCAAAATTCAAAAGCTCAACTGCCTCTCTACCTTTGCAATCCGTGTCAATTTTTGTTTATGTTATGATTCAGCAAAGGATTGATAGCATAATACCATAATGATACTTTCAAAAGACTGACAACCTTTTCCCTCAATAAAATGAGAAGAAATGAGACTAGCACATTTGAACGACAGACAAATAACTGAAACTTTCACCCACTGTTAACTCTCATCCAGCAGGGAGCTGGTTAGCATCAACCAGGTTGGTCACATGCCATGTATTTCATTCAGTGGCTTTGAAATCTAACTTAGCACCAAGAGAAGCAAGGTGCAGTTACAGCCTTGGGTGAAATCATTTTCACACCTACCTTTGGCCATGGGTGATCCTAATTAAAGAAAATTGAAAATAAGAAGACACCAGAGGTCTAATCTCAAAAAAATTTAAAATTGAATTTTTATTTCTTCTATCATTTAAATTTTAATATATGTAAAAAATCAAACATAGATCCAGCTTAACCCCAGATCTTTTGAGCACCGATAAATTTGTACCTATTTATTTTTATCCCTCTCAGTGTTTAATAGATCCAGATTAATGGGGATCTCTGATAATTGGAATGGCATTTAAGAGAGGCATGTCGTTATTATAGAAGATATGAAAGTGTGGGAATGTGCATAGCAATTTGGAGGATTTCCAACCAATAGACTTTCACCATCAGCATTTTCAATTGTAGAATGGTCACCTTATTTAGAGGGATGGTTCAAAATATCTTCACAGCAAACCTGGTCCAGAATATTGGGAATGAAGGGGCATTGTTAATCTTATGTAGGAAAAAAGACACACCCCCCAAGGACCTGCTTGTCCATATAAAACTTGCCATACATGTGATACACTAGGACATGTGTCCTAAACTAAAACATGCCAAATGTGTGTTTGACAGATGTCCTAGCAGTGTCCCAGTGTGTCAGACACCAATGAATCAAGCCCAAATGGAATCTGCACACTTTGAATAAGAGCATGCTTGAACAGTCCAAAGAAGAGACGATGATGCTATGTTGCAGGAAACGTGGGTCCAGCCCTCGTTTCGGCCCAGAAGCGAAACGGAAATGCGTTTTGCTCGCCGTACTGTACGGCCTGGAAACCTGTTTCCGGCTGTACTGGGTCGTTTCTTGTTGGGGAAACGTGCCCAGTGTAGCCGGAAACGTGTTTCCAGGCCGTACGACCATCGATTTTTTTTGCGTGTGTTTATTATTTTTTTAATTGTTGAAAGTGTCTTTTGGATGCTTCTAAATTATAATTTATCATGTATGTTTTATGATTTCACATAACATTTCTTAAATGTCCTAAATTCTAATATAAATTAATATATATATCGTGTTTCCCCTTTTCCAAAATTTGGGGAGGTCGCGTTTCGTAACGTACCCTGTTTCGGAAACTTGTTTCCGTTTCCCCGTTTCGTGCAACTTAGCAATGATGTAATTGCATTCCAATCTCCCATCTTATTTACAGAATGAGGGAAAGACTAGAATGTGTTTCTTGATGATATCTATTTGAACAAAAGCACTAAGTTGTCATTAGCCAACCTAGATCTTAATGAACCAGTGTTTGAGCAGGTCACTATAATGATGGTGATCGTCTTGAGAGGTTATCCTCCACACCAACATATGCAAATATTGGATTGGATATTGAGGAGGATGGAAGAAAGAGAAATTATAGTGGTGGTGATCTTGATGATTCTGACATGTAGGATTATAGCTAACAACCTATGAGATTCTTCCATCAACAGTTCTAGTATCTACCCTATTATTTGCCATTGGCATTCCCACCTATTGTATCAATAATCTAGTGTCTATATAATACATTTCAATTTTGATAACATCAAATGACTCAATGAGATAACTACAGTTTATGGTTCTAATTTTCACAACATTTTTGTGTACTAAATACTAATTTCTTGTGTTTGATAATCACTAATGTAGTAACTAGTTGTATCAATACTTTGTAAATGTTATAAATAATTGGATATTTATGTGTATATTTCATTTTTGTAATTTGTAGCTACATATGAGTGACACGGACCCACTGCAATAATAAGCACATATCATAACCTAAGAAAAGGAGCACATCCACATAGGCTATTGTCCATATCCCAGATGTCAGACACGAAATACAAGTGACATTCTACTTGCATGTGTGAAACCTGATTTTGAAACGTATATGATCAAACCATTGAAACAGGATAGGCTAAATAGTAGAATCTCAAAGCCCTATTTGTTTGTGTTAAATTTTGCAGCTCGGGCAGAGACTTCTAGCCTTGTGTCTTGACTAGAAGGACCTATTTTTGCCTCTTTAGGAGCTTGCATGCAACATGTAACACATGCATGTGAGTTGCATGCAACTTGCAGAAGTCTGCAGGTGAGTTGCATGCATGTGGATTAGTTGCATGTGACATGCATGAGATATGCATGTAATGCAAGCTAAATTTATGAATAGTACTTGAATTAAAGTAAAGAAAGCTAAAGAAAAGAAAATTAACTAAAGTTAAGTAACTTTCCTTGAGACGAAAAGCCTTTACGCTTAGTGCCTACCTGCTTATATATTTTCTTGAAGATTGCCGAGGAGATCCTGACCTGAACTGATGTCTTAAATAGTTGAGAGGAATTTCATAGTCGAGAAAAAGGATAAGAAAGAAGTTCCCCTAGTAAACATAGTCAATATCATTCCTGTGGATGCCTTTGTTACGATAGTTCTTGTTGATGCAGTGGGAAGCTTTGCAATTCACAATGCGGCTAGAGTCTATCAGTGGATTGACTTTTGCCTCTTTAGGAGCTTGCATGCATGTGAGTTGCATGCAACATGCAGTAGTCTGCAGGTGAGTTGCATGCATGTGGATTAGTTGCATGTGACATACATGAGATATGCATGTTGTAATGCAAGCTAAATTTATGAATGGTACTTGAATTAAAGTAAAGAAAGTTAAAGATAAGAAAGTTAACTAAAGTTAAGTAACTTTCTTCAGTGAACTTGACAAGTTAATTTTGGCGGGGTTGATTTTAGTTTATAAAATTATAAATTGAGCCTAAGGGTTGAGGCAAAGATACAACAGCAGCACAATATTGAAAGCAGCATCTCAGTGAGAGTGTGTTGGGTATGAGAGAGTGCAGAGGAGCTAGGATCTAGATTTGCAAGAGAGAGCAGCTCTGTTGGATCAGATCCAGAGTATTGTAATCTATATTTTCTCTATTGGGCCATTATCGTACAACGAGAGTCCAAGTATGTTCTGAGTTTTATTAATGATGAAATAATTTGTTGGGCAGAAATTTGTTTGTGATTCATGTGGTTCAAATAGTGATTTGTTTCCGCTAAATATTATTTGTCAGGAATCTAGTAGGGTGCTTATTAAGTAATTTATTGCTTGGAACTTGATGTTGGGTGTTGGGTTGTTGTAAAATCTAACATGGTATCTGAGCCAAAACTCCAAAATGATTTTAGAATTGCAGCTGTTGGGTTCATATCAGATTTCCAAAGCTAAATTCAGCTGCGATCATAGGAACCAAATTTTTTTCTAAAAAGCCAAATTAAATAGACTAGTTGAGAGAAAAAAGAAAAAAAAATGGGCTGAGTCGGATTGAAAATATATAATAAATAACAAATAAAATAAAATAAATATCGCAATCAAAGCAAAAGGCTGATTTAAATTTAAATAAATTGATCAATTAATTAATTAAAAACAATATATAACAACCAAAAAACAATTGGTGGCAGCCAACAAGGTCGTCAGCCCACTAGACAAGCCACAAAGAAAAGTACAGGGTTGGCGGCTGACTGGAAAACAGGCCAACTGCACCGAGCCGCCAAGCCTAGGGGGCATAGGAGTCGTCCATATGTTGGATGCAAAAGTGTTGGACAGTAGCATAGAGAAACAATCAACTGCACAGGTCACGTTGGCACAGAGGAGGGACTAGCCACAGAGCCAGTAGTGCCAAGTAGAAAGATAGGACATCACTTAAAAGATTGAGCAAGCTGACAAACTAGCAGAAAGGATTGGGCATAAGCCAACCTCCATGAATTTCTCCAGGAAAGTTCTAAGAGGACAACTGCCACACTCGACACAGGAGGCAGCTCAAAAGGTTGATGGAGAGCAGCAAGGGAAATGGAGTCAAACAAGCCACAACTATCAAGCAACCAATAAAAAATAAAAGAAATAGGGGTGCCACAAGGGATAGCTCGCTAGTGGGAAAAGGGCACAAGTTGTAGCCATAGCCAATAGATGCACAAGAAACATCTAACCGTCAATAAGGGAAATTGTGTGGAACAACCAGTGCATAAGAGACTCTAGCCAACAACAGATAAGGTTTGACGTGATGGGTGGTTGTCAAGTGCAGACAGTAGTTGGCCAAGGGAGCATGTGCAATAGCACAAGGTCAAGGTCGCTGACAAGCAGTCACCAAATTGCTTCCGGTTCCAATATGATTTTTCCTTCCTCATCAAGATCTCGCAATATTTTTTGAACTAGAAGTTTGTCACGTATGACCTTCTTAAAGCATGAAACATGGAAAACTAGGTGCACTCAGGAAGAAGCAGGAAGCTCCAATTTGTATTCCATAGTACCACTCTTTTGCAACACCTTGTAAGGACAATAGTACTTTGGCGATAATTTATTATCCTTCTTTGCTTTCTTGAGGGACATTTGTTTGTATCATTGTAGCCATATAAATACCTAGTATCCTACATCAAAACTTATCTCGCTGCGATGTTAATCTGCGTGTTGTTTCATTTGATTTTGTGCCAAATTTAGGTTATGATTTAAGAGTTGGAGAACTTGTTTTTGATGCTTGATGTGATATTCCACTGCTTGAACCTTATAATTTTTTGATCTGGATTTATGCAGGAATGCAACATAACACACATATAACCATAAATACAAAGATGCAGTGGAAATAACACTTCATTTCAATAATATCAAAGAACTGAAATTTTCTTACAGACAAAATGGAAATAAACTAGCTAGGGCACTGGTAGCTTATCTTTGAGAAGAGATGGGGAAGCTATAGGCTTATGAAATCTGTTACAATGAGGCTCAAGGGCCTATTTATTATTGAGAAACAATGGAAAACTCTAAACATCCAAAAACCTAACCCTAGGAGATGAAGCGACAAAATATGGACCTCATTTGGGTAAATTGGTGTTTCAACTTCCTGGGGACGTAACTTTGGCATATGATCTCCATTTAACGTGCACCATACCTTGTTAGAAATATCTATCTGAGGAGTACAAACCCATGTTTCTCCCAGTTTTCCCAAAAAACGTAGTTTAGGGCCTCAAAACGACTCTGGAAGTTCAAGACCCGAAAAACTTTTAAAAATAGTAAGTTGTGCTGAAACTAAAAAGCTGAAAGAAATGATGGTGGAATTTCAAATGGAATAGGTGGGTGGCCACCAATATCCACCTGAATCATTAAGGTCCCAAAATGACTTCGAAAATTCAGGACCTGAAAACCTATTAATAATAGTAAGTTGTGCTGAAAGTGAAAAGCTGAAAGAACAAATGGTGGGGGCCCAAATGGAATAGGTGGGTGGCCACCAATATCCTCCTGGATTATTCCTCCTCCCTTAGGAAGCAATGGTCCCCATTGCAATGAGATATTCCATGAGATGAGGAAAATTATGTTGAATTGGGTATTAGATTTGTCGAAGATGTCATGAACCTGTGGGCGGACATGCTGGATTCATTCAGTAATTTTGGTTTCTTTATCAGCCTTAGATAGTACATGTGTGGATTTTTTTTATGTAGTCACATGAGGTTTGGCAACATCAGGCAGCGATGCATGGGGGCTCAGATGAATGGAGTGCTTGTCCTGACAGTGTAGAGGAACCTCTGTGAGTGAGGAGAAAATGTCCTCATATTCCTCCATGACTTTTTCCATTTGCTGCAGCCATGCAGGGGAGCCCTGTTTCGAGGTTGTGGCCACAATATTCTTCTTTCTCAGTGAGCGAGTTGTAAGGAAAATAAATTACCTGGTTTGGGAAACAATCTTATTGCGTTGTTTTGCAATAGTAAAGGAGATGGTAGGAGGCGGTACTACCTCCAGTATCCTGTAAAATTTATTTCCCAAAGTAATAATAAGAGAACACAACCTAGATTCATACACAGCATGTCGCCTCTAAAAGTATGGTTGGCCCAATAATACATCAGCTATATCAAGAGGAGAAACATCACACAATACCTTATCCGTGAATGGCTTGATGTTTTATGAAAGGCGACACTGCTGGAAGACGCAAAGATCTCTCCCTGGGTGAAGTCGTCCGATGGTATATGACTGCGGGTGTGATATGGTTGGTAGGACGAGCTGCTTCACGAACTTTGCTGAAATGAGGTTCTTTTGGCTTCCACTATCGACAAGAAATTGTAGTGGAGAACCCTTCACCCACATCTACGAATGGAAGAGGCGCTCCCCCTCCTTTGGATCCTCTAGATCCTCTCTCTGGAGCTTGGTGGTGGCAATAATGGAACTGGGGTCCACATCAATGATTCGCTTCCCTTTGTCATCTCCCTTGTTCAGTTCTAGCTCGGGATTACAACATGCATCTGATTCAGGTGCCTTCAGTTCAACCACCAACGACTGTTTCGCTCGGCATTCGTTTGTGCTGTAAGTGGGGCTGTTATGAAATTCAAACCACTTTCCCATGTCCTTCTTTGGATTTGTGGTGGTGTTCTGAGTCACCCCACTTTGGCTCTACCCCTTGTTTTGTGGTTCGGGGGAGCCTTTCCCTGGCTTCGGATTCGCGGATCCAAAGTCTCGCTTCTTTTGCTTAAATTTCTGCTTGATCTTGGCGGCATAGCGATATGTCGTGCCAAGTGAAGTAATGTTAAGGAACTCCATTTCCTCTTGAATGTGTCTGTGCAGAAAACTGCAGTACTTAAGCACTAAATGTCTCTCTTAATAATTAATACCCAACTTCGTGCATAGGGTATGGAAAAGATTCATCAGTTCATGCACATCTTGATCCCTTTGTTGCCTCAACGTGGTCCATTGGATGTACTTGTCCTCATAGTTCCCCACAGGGTAATATTGTTCCTTGATGCTATCTTGGAACAAATTCCAAGTGGGTGTGGCCAAGAACAGAGAGGGTTCCCCCTCGTCCTTTTTCTCACAGCAGGTTTCCCACTAGTCTTTGACATGGGGGGCAGCTTTGAGGAGTGCAAAAATAATATTTTCTTGGTCGGAGAAATCATGGACTGAGAAATACCCTTCTAGCAAATTCAACTATCTATCTACGACGTCTGCATCTATATGAACTTCAACTATAGGACTGTCAAATTTTTCATGTACCTTGAAGGGAGTGGCACCTCCAGAGTGGCCATTGGATGCAAATGCACTGTAGAAGGGTAGCTGTTGAACGATCTGAGAAAAGTTATCCATCATCACGTTCCTTTGCTTCTCGACGGCCTCCTCGAGAAGTATTTGGATAGGATCTCTTGCTCCCTCATATTTATTTTCTTCTGCCATGGGAGGTCGTCAGGGTTTGCGAGGCTGATCTTGCAATGATTCAAATTGATCGAGCCCTAACTCCTTATACCTTGACCGCGTTGGGGACATGCAAAGAAAAATAGAGAAAGAGCAGACTGCGATGATACCAATGATCTAGATTTATGCAGGAACACAAAAGAATACACATATAACCATAAATAAAAATATGCAGTGGAAATAACACTTCATTTCATTAATATCAAAGAACTAAAATTTGCTTACAGACAAAATGGAAATAAAATAGCTAGGGTGCTGGTAGCATATCTCTGAGAAGAGATGTGGCAGCTACAAGCCTCCAAACTCTGTTACAATGAGAATCGAGGGCCTATTTATTACTGAGAAACAATGGAAAACTCTAAACATCCAAAAACCTAACCCTAGGAGATGAAGCACCAAACTATGGGCCTTGTTTGGGTAAATTGGTGTTTCAACTTCCCAGGGACGTAACTTTAGCAAACAATCTCCGTTTGACGCACACCATACCTCGTTAGAAAGATCTATCCAAGGAATACAAATTTTGGTGTGAGAAACATCAGTCCATGAACCCATATCCCAGTTTTCGCAAAAAACGTCGTTTAGGGTCTCAAAACGGCTCCAGAAGTTTAGACCCAAAAAAATGCTAAAAATAGTAAGTTGTGCTGAAACTAAAAAAATGAAAGAACTAATAGTGGCATTTCAAATGGAATAGGTGGGTGGCCATCAATATCCACCTCGATCATTAAGGTCCCAAAATGGCTTCGGAAATTCAGGACATTATGGGAATTTTGAAGTCTAAAATGGGTCTCCTAAGAAAAATGTACAATCAAAATTCACTTTATGAGAACCAATCACATTTAAGGGGATGACATCATCCCTAATGGTTGAGGTGGCATTGTTTGAGTTAAAGGTACTTACTTGTCACATTTTCAATGGTGGATAAAAAATCATGGTTAACCATGGTAGTGCTCTAAGTACTTTTAAAGTCAAAGTAAAGTACTCAAAATAAATGTCATTTCACACTTTTTGAGTAAAATTCATACATAAAATAATATATTATATTTATTATATTATTTTTAGATAGTACATTAATTACATGTTATTATACAATTTAAATAATATAAATTTTAATTAATAACATATTTTATTATGAATTTATATTTACATTTTACTTTGAGTTATTTAAGTACAAAGGACAAATGCATTAGTTGTTCAATAATAATGATTTTTTTTGAAAAAATCATTCTTATTTATAGTCACATCAATACAATTTTTTTATTAATTTTATTTTGGTACAACTTTTGAATTGAATTTAACCATGGTTACATGGATTGTGGTGCAAAAAGTGAATTGAAAATTCATAAATATTATTTTATTGGTTTAGCTATTATTTATTATTTCCTTAGGAGACCCCTCAAAATTTCCCTAATGCCTGAAAACTTGCTAAAAATAATAAGTTGTGTTGAAAGTGCAAAATTGAAAGAACTGATGGTAGGGGCCCAAATGGAATAGGTGGGTGGACACCAATATCCACCTAGATCATTTTATCTTAAATATGATGTGATGGATGATGGATGATATCCATAAAGAACCATAAAAGGGGTCATTTTTGCTATAGTATGGAAGGAAGTGTTATGCCACCATTCAACCGGAGGTAACCACTTGACCCATTGTGTTTGTCTATCAGATATAAAACAATGAAGATATCCTTCCAAACATTTGTTCAGTATTTTTGTTTTCCCATCAGATTGAGGATTATAAGATGAGCTATGAGCTAGTTGAGTACCCAAACGGGAAAATAATTCCGTCCAAAAATTTCCAGTGAAAATGGGATCTCTGTCACTTACAATAATCTTTGGGTTTCCATGTAGTTTTTTAATTGTTTCCATAAATGCAGTAGCAACTGTACTTTCTTTAAATGGATGAGATAATGCACAAAAGTGTGCATACTTGGTAAGTCTATCAACTACCACCATGATGACACTCTTTTGTTCAGACTTAGGTAAACCTGTGATAAAATCCATTGAAACCTCCTTCCAACATTGACTTGGAATGGATAAAGTTTGTAGCAGACTCGGGGTCTTAATTTTATCAACTTTATTTTGTTGGAAAATCAAACATTCCACCCCAAACGTTTGAATATCATATTTAAGGCCATCCCCAAAAAAATATTTCTTCACCCTGTGGTAAGTTTTTAAAAATCTTGAGTGTCCTCCTAAGGGAGAGGTGTGCAATTCCAAAATAATATTTTGTTTTAGTTGGAAATTCTTACAAATATATAAGTGATATTTATACCATAAGGAATCGTTTTTCAAACTAAATGTATCAGATGTACTGGGATCCTACTGCAACTTTTGAATGAATGTCCACACTTCTTTGTTGAAAATGATCCTTCCAAGACCCGATATAGATTAGTATATCATCAAAAAATACTAACACAAATTTTCTAAGGAATAATTTGAAAATGGAATTCATAAACCCTTGAAATGTAGAAGGTGCATTGGTAAGGCAAAAAGACATGAAAAAAAATTCATAATGACCCTCATGAGTTCGAAATGTTGTTTTTGGAATATCTTCGGTCTTCATTCTAATTTGATGATATCCTGAACGAAGATCGAACTTGGTAAAATAAATTGCTTCATGTAATTCATCCAATAATTCATCAATCATAGGAATGGGAAATTTATCTTTAATAGTGAGCTTATTGAGCTCCCTATAATCCAGACACATGTGCCACGATCCATCCTTATTTTGCACCAATAATACTAGGGCAGAGAAAGAACTTTGACAAGGCTGAATTATATCAGCCTATAACATTTCTACAATCATACGTTTAATTTCGCTATTTTGGACATAAGGATATCTGTAAGGCCTGATGTTTGGAGGAACACTTCCTAGAATCAAATGAATAACATGATCATCATCATGAATAGGTGGGAGTCCTTTAGGAGTTTCAAACACCTTGGAATGATTGTCCAATACTTCTTGGAGATCTAGAGAAATAAATGATTTTGATGTTGGAACTTCTAGTGAGAATAATTGTGAAATTACGCCTCGTTGTTCTTTATTCAGAAGCTTTGTCATGAAATTAGAGCTTATTATATTTCTCAGATTCCCTGTGATACCTCGTAGTTGAAATTCCTTTCCTTCCGAAAAAAATTCAAGAAACGTTCTTGAAAATTAAAAGCTACTGTCCCCAAATATTGTAACCATTGTACTCCTAGTACAACATCAACACCTCCATTGGAATGGAAAGGATTGGACTATTCAATACATATTCCCCCATGGTTATATTGATATTATGGCACTTTCCAGAGCAATTTATAGTTCCTCCATTTGCAACCATCACTTGACACTCTGGTGCTGGGTATAGGAAGCAATTCAATTCCTTGGCTACCTTACAATGAATAAAATTATGGGTACTACCCGAATCAATCAACACTATTACATTTTTATTCTTGATGTGTCCTTCTACCTTGAGAGATTGAGGAGTGGTAATTCCTGCCAATGCATTACAGGGTATGGTCAGACTCATTTCTTATTTCTCTATGTTTGGTTCATGGTGTATATCCTCTTATTTTGAAGTTTCTTTTTCATTCTCGTCCTCCTCTTCACAATCTATGTAAAATAATTTATTCTCAACGCACTTATGACCTTTAGTGTATTTTGTATCACAACTGTAGCAAAACCCTTTTTCTCTTTTTTCTTCCAATTTTTGTGGTGTCAACCTTGTAGGTTTTCGAAGTCTAGGAGTAGCAACACTTCGATCTTTATACATATGAGTGGTAGGCTCCCTTGTCGCCATAATTTTTCTTTCAATCTTTCTTTCCAACCTCAGTGCCTTCTCCAATGAACCAGGTTCCCAAAGGTAAACCTCATGTTGGATGCTATCATTTAAAGTCCCTATGAAGACATCAATCGTGTTCCTTTGGAATATCAGGTACCCTTATATTCAATTTCTGGAAGTCCTCAATGTGATCCACCATTGAACCATTTTTTTTGAGATTTATCAATTGGCTAAAGAAGGCATTGCTCTTTGTATCCGCATAATGTTGTACCATTTCCACCGTAAAAATTGACTAATTGACAATTTTTTATGAGAGAAAAGCCATCGATACCATACAAATGCATTTTTTTCTAAATATAAAGTTGCAATGCGTACCTTTTGTTTGTTTTGCATATTATGTAGATAAAAATATTGCTCCATCTGTAGTATCCATGTTACGGGATCCTTTCCATCAAACTTCCTCAAATCAATCTTTGGAATATGGTGGGTCTTCAATCCAACATTAGAGTTTATGAAATCATGATTAACATTTATTTTCTTCTCATCATGAGTTTTTTCTACTACCTTTTCGCCATTAGGAATAATTTCTTGTATCATATTTGTCAAAGCTTCCTTCAAACATTTCGTGTCTGCTTTTAGATCATTCTTCATGTCTTCCATGTTTCCTTTCATTTTTTCATCGATCTTAGCTTCCATGTCATTCATCTTAACTTCCATGCCATTCTTCAAACTATCCATCTTAGCTTCCACACCTTTCTTCAAACCATCCATATTATCTTCCACATCTTTCTTCAAACCATCCATCTTAGCTTCCATTTCATTTTTTGTTACTCTTTGCAAGAGAAAAATGTGTTGCACTTGGTCTTGTAATTTTGATATATCATGTTACACTTCTTCCTCTTCATGAGTCATAGTAGAGACTTCTGAGGGCTTAGTGGGTGTTGAATTATTTTTAGGGGTAATTTTAGAACCCAATACTGATATATGTGCTTCAATATGCCCTTGGAATCACTTACAACTAATTTTTAAAACAAGACTTATGCAAATTTTTAAAATAAATACACACCTTTTTCTTGTTTTGAGGATATCGATATTGAAACTGATGTATCTCTGTAATTTAGAATCCCCAAATTTTATCTTCGACACTTTAGTAGCCGTCTGAATCTTCTTTCCAATGCCGTAGGTCTGACCTAATTTGGATTCTTCAAGAGAAATTTGTGCCCAATATCCCACAATGACCTAATTATGGATTGGTTCAATAGAGCGAACTTGTACAACATACAAAATGTCATTGTTTCCTCCTTTGGCTCTAAAATCTCTAAACAAGAAACTAAAATCCATGCAATTTTGGCCACTTTTTATAGAATTCTAATCTGATTCTCAGAGAGAGAGTTATGACGATTTTCCCCAGGTCACCTCTTTGAGATGAAATTCAAGAGCTTGCAAAAACCCTAACGTCCACAAATCATATCTCTAAAAATATTGTGAACCAAGATCTGAATTTTTTACACAATTTTCCTCAAGGTTTCTTCACAAATGGGTTTTTTTTAGCTTCTGAAACTTCTTAGAAAAAAATTTATAGAGAAAATTCCACGATGACCTATTTGAAGCAGCAAAACCCTAGAATCCAAGCTCTGATACCAAATGTTATGAAATCAACTCACAAAAAAGAAGAAAATATAGATCAACACCTTATAAATCATCTTCTTCAAGGGGGAAACCTCCTTTACATTACATAAATGAAAAATTCTTGGATGATACTATTGACAAAACCTTCTTTCCATATATAGGAGTCCATGGGATCACAATATAATTATAGCCGACCTAACAATAATAATGTAAGGGCACTGTTATCACAAAATTTGACCCTGATAGGCTGCTAATCAAGTAGATTCTGAGTAACTATTTCAAACCATACTTTTAGTTGAGGCTTAGCCTCCTCAACCTGAGAGGGCTCTCTTAATAGGTTTAAGATTTTGAATTAAGGTTTAGATGGCTAACTTTAGGAATAAATTGGATAAAAGTGTATCATTGGCTGAATTACTGATAAAAAAACATCTATTGGGCTATGGAGTCAAGGTATGTTTCAACAGAAAACCAAAATTAGCTTAACATGGAAGCTAGGGCATTTCAAGGTTTTAGATGTATCAGTAAAACATTAACACAGTGAATAAAACATAGTTTACAAGCATATGCAGCAAGTTAGAGCATTTTCCAATGAATTATAAGTAACACATGTTCATACCACTGCAAATAGGTAGATAAGAAAATCCATAGGGAGATCAAACACCAAAAAATCTTTCTGAATCCTGAGTAGTAAATCCAATATCTGTATTAAGATGAAAACACACAGTCTCTACAATCATAGTTTGCTTGTTAATGAAAATTCCCAACCTTGAGGAATTTGACCTCATGTCTCTTATAGAGTCATCGTTACAATCTTGGATTCCCTTATCCATCTTGACAGGAATTCGAATTCCTATATTTAACACCTATTCTAACCGTAAAACAGGCTTATTAATTACAAAATAATAGCTTGACTATCTTTGAAGATTCCTAATTCAAATAGGACTAAAACTCCTAAATATAATTATAACAACCTTATATAGTCTTCAATTCATCCTTTTCCACCTGCAACCCCATGAATTCGAATTTTTATGTTGACCATTCACTTAAAGTCACCCTGCTGCTGATGATAAAACTGCCCTAGAAATTAGGGAACATGTTTCCCTGTTTTTAGGCTTAGGATCCTTTTGGTTTCTTGAGATGTTCTAAACACTTCTAACTAATGAATTTGAGGCTGATTTATGTTAGGAACATGATTGAAATATGTCCCAAGTTATCCCTTCATGCCATCTGTGCAAAATCTACTTTGAAATTCTCAAAACAGTGAAAACAGATCTGCACTACGAGAGTAGCACATTTTCGTAGCGCTTTTCGTAGCACAGAGTTTTCACTCCTTTATTCAACATATTTCAGTATTTTTCTTTCATTATAGCCTTTATATTTACTTGAAACACTCCCACAATAATTTTCAAAACCAAACTCACAAAGATTCCTTCAAAATTTGTTATGAAAAAACTGCTTCAGCAAATTATTCTTGTTTCTTCCCTGAAAATTAGGTCTTGGGATAGAGCCTTTATCTTCTCATCCATGACGTATTTTGAGAAATTGAAGGAGGTTTTTGTATTCCATGCTGTCTACAATAAAAAAAGCTCTTGGTTTTTTGAAATACTTCTCGTTTTGTCCAAAAACTTTCCTTGAAAAACATGTATAAAACAGGAAAATTCTGTTTTTTGAAAATAGGGCTTCAAAGAAAGCCTTGTATCTCCCACTTCATAAAGAATTTAAATAAAATGAGATATTTTTTTGTATTTAGAGATGGTAGGAAGAAAAACCTCTTTAAATTTACAAAAATTCATTTTCCGTTGCCCAAAAACCTCTTTTGAAATTTACTACTAAAGCCAAAAAACCAAAATTTTCTCTTCATGGTGAAAGGCTGCTTCAGCAGTTTCGTAGTGTGCAATGAAACTCTTGTGCAGGCTCATTTGTTGAAAATTTCTTCAAAATTAGTACCTTGGAGATGTTAACACCTCATAACACCTGATATTTTAAAAAAAATATAGTAACATGTCTTCTCTAGCTCATCATTAAGCCCTTGCATCTTTTTGAACATTATGATCATGGATAGATCATTTTCATATGTGTCATGTCCACCAATCATTTCCACAAAACCTTTAATGCTTCCATTGAAAGCTGCAAATCCATGTCTTCGACATTCATGATGTCTCTAACCTTGTTGTAAAACCTGCTGATCATGACTTAACTGTCCTAAAAACCAGGGAAAATATTTCCTGCCTTTTAGTCTTTATCCTCCATGCTTATCTTCAAACAACTTGGCTAGCAATGATGATTGTTTCATATAGGTGACATGTGCTAACATTCAAATTAAACTTCAATCTTCCACCAATACAAAAAGGAAACTTCGAAAAAGTGTAAAAGGAAATGAGATAAGACTGCGCTATGAAAATAGTGTTTTTGTAGCGCAGATTTTGTATCACTATAAATCATTCCTTTTAACCCTTATTTCTTCTGAGTTGAAACCTAAATCTTCACTTGTGATCCTTATCTTACCATCAACAACACCAACACTTGAAAACTAGCAGTCTTTATGATGCAGGGGCATCTGAGCAAACTTTCATTAAAATTGGAATCCAAAGCTGTGGAAAGGAAAATGTTGACAGTCATTGTAAATCGGGGCAAAATTGGTTAAAACAGAGCTAAATTGTTGGAACTAATTAAATTTAATTATCTGCCATGTATGCATAATGAGAGATTTAGGGGTTTGTTTGAGAGATTGAGGGAGAGAAATCGTGGATCTTAGATGATCCATGCTTTTGGAAAATTCTTTATAAGCGTGAGTGTGTGCCTGATAGAATGGGGAGCAAGAGTGAATACAATGTAATCACAGGTAAATTTGTAAGGCTGAGATGCCTTAGACTGTAACTGTGTCTGTATATAATTGAAATATTGTTACATGTTTCTGTGAGTCTAAATATGGTTTATTTATACTTTCGTTATAATTTCAATATCGTGTTATTCGTTGATGGATCGACCATCCATCACTATGAGGATTGATGGCAATCCAATATTATTACACTGTTAGAGTGGATTCTGATTATGGAAAAAATCATAACTGAATCGAGGAATTAGTTAAAGTGGGATGCGGTTTTAACACTCTCAAGGGTTTCAAATGGGGAATGCGTTTTCTTTTCAGGAAATTCTTACTAAAGAGAAATGGAAGGTCTGAATGAGAATGATGGATACACATTGGCGGAACCACATACAATTGGAACCTGGAGATAGAACCTGGTAGCAGAACATTTTAATGGAAATGGTATTCAATACAGTGAATGGAATTATTACACAACTATTGGATGGATAGAGTGGAACCTCGAGATGAAGGAGCAGTGGAAGCGTGGTGAAATACGTGTGTTTGGAGCCATGAGCGAATGAATAGTGTAGGTGGTTTTCAAAAAACCACGAATGGTTTTCACGCAGCCTTGGAGTGGTAAGCAGTTTTGTTCCAATCGAACGTGATTATATCGGATCACGACACGTCACAGGCATGAAACCACTGATTTCGCATGACTTTTGATTGTTAAAGTTCGGGGGCTTTTTCTACGCGATAGTCGTTTGATCGTGTGTACCGGAGATCCAACGGTGATTGCGTCGGTAGCTGCATGGAGTTTAATCAAAAGGTGTGGAGCCCTTAGCGTTATTTCGTATAACGTTTATGTGATTTTTATGGAGTGACAACCGTATGATCTATGATCGATGGTTCTCACGAAGAGAAGATGCTCGAGATTTACAACATTAATGGACCCAATATGTTATAAATTGTGGTTGAATCCTTTTTGAGTTCCAGCTTTAAGCACATCAAAGTGGGACCGCTTTTTGTAATTCAAAGTTTATGGAATTCATTGTTTTGTTTGTTTTATTGCTTCTGATACATGTAATTCATGGGCCCATAACCCATAGGTCCCACGATTGAAGGATCGAACTATGAATCATGCAACCTTGTTATGGATTTTAGCGGGTTGCAAGTTCATTTTGATTAAATGAAAGTTAACCTACCCTATAGTAGGTTTAGCTTTTCATCAAGTGGTATCAGAGCAGGGAAAGGATTTCCTGTGAAGGAGGAGTTTGCATACAAAGAAAGAAGAGGTACAATTTTGTTGAAGTTTTGTAAAGCTTGTGGTTTTTATATCTTGTGAAGGTAGCAGCAGGGGAAGGTGAGAAGATTGCAGCAACCTAGAGCAGGAGTACTCAAATGGTTCCACAGGAGCGAACCAGAGAGATACCGAAAGACTAATCTCAGAGGAGAAAGCTTGGTGAGGTATCTGGTAGCAGGGAGGACTTGCTATTGCAAAGATTTTGTTGCAGCTCACAAAGGACAATTCCACAGAGGATGTGGGAAGAATTGTTCAGGAATGTTGTTATAGGAAGATCATAAAGGGAAATTCCACAGAGGTTGTGGGTAGAACTGCTGACAGATGTAGAAGACATATGACCAGGAGGTTATAATTTTTTTTTTTTACCTCGGGAGTCTGATGCAGGGGCATCCGAGCAAACTTTCATTAAAATTGGAATTTGAAGCTCTGGAAAGGAAAATGTGGACAGTCATTGTAAATCAGGGCAAAATTGGTTAAAATAGAGCTAAATTGCTGGAACTAATTAAATGTAATTATCTGCCATGTATGCATAATGACAGATTTAGGGGTTTGTTTGAGAGATTGAGGGAGAGAAATCGTGGATCTTAGATGATCCACGTTTTGAAAAATTCTTTATAAGCATGAGTGCATGCCTAATATAATGGGGAGTGAGAGTGAATAAAATGTAATGACATGTAAATTTGTGACTAAGGCTGAGATGCCTTACACTGTAACTGTGTCTGTATATAATTGAAATATTGTTACATGTTTCTATGAGTCTAAATATGGTTTATTTATACTTTCATTTATAAGTTCAATGTCATGTTATTCGTTTATTGATCGACCATCTATCACTATGAGGATCGGTGGCGATCCAATATTATTACAGTGTTAGAGTGGATTCTGAGTATGGCAGAAATCGTAATTGAATCGAGGAATTAATTAAAGTGGGATGCGGTTTTAACACTCTCGAGGGTTTCAAATGGGGAATGCGTTTTCTTTTCAAGAAATTATTAGTAAAGAGAAATGGAAGGTTTGAATGACAATGCCGAATACACATTGGAAGAACCGCATACAGTTGGAACCTGGAGACGAAACCTGGCAACAGAACATTTTAATGGAAATGGTATTCAATACAGTGAACGGAATTATCACACAATTGTTGGATGGATAGAGTGGAACATCGAGATGAAGGAGCAGTGGAAGTATGGTGAAATACGTGTGTTTGGAACCACGAGCGGATGAATAATGTAGGTGTTTTTCGAAAAACCACGGATGGTTTTCGCGCAGCCTTGGAGTGGTAAGCAGTTCTGTTCCAATCGAACATGATCGTATCGGATCACGACACATCACAGGTGCGAAACCACTGATTTCGTGTGACTTTTGATTGTTAAATTTTGGGGGCTATTTCTACGCAATAGTTGTCCAATCATGTGTGCCAAAGATCCAACGGTGATTGTGTCGGTAGCTGCATGGAGTTTAATCAAAAGGTGTGGATCCCTTAGCGTTATTTCATATAATGTTTATGTGATTTGTATGGAGTGACAATCGTATGATCTATGATCGATGGTTCTCACAAAGAGAAGATGCTTGGGATTTACAACATTAATGGACCCGATATGTTATAAATTGTGGTTGAATCCTCTTTGAGTTCTGGCTTTAAGCGCGTCAAAGTGGGACCGCTTTCTATAATTCCAAGTTTATGGAATTCATTTTTTTGTTTGTTTTATTGCTTCCGATACATATAATTCATGGGCCCATAACCCATAGGTCCCAGGATTGAAGGATCAGACCATGAATCATGCAGTCTTGTTATGGATTTTAGAGGGTTGCAGGTTCATTTCTATTAAATGAAAGTTAACCTACCCTATAGTAGTTTTAGCTTTTCATCACTTTACCTCTTGTTTATGACAAAACTGATTTAAGATTTGTCATTTACTACTCTGTTTTACCACCCTGTTTCATTTCTGTTGTAGCTTCTCTTCAGATTTGGTTAATTGGATTTCAAAGTCTTCAATTTATCTTTCTAGCTTCCTGTTAGTAGCCTTCAACTGAATATTCATCATTCTCACAAATCTGGCTTTTTTACCCTTGAATTTTTGTGAAAAATCAGGCTCCCTTGATTTTTTGTTTATCAACCTTGCTTGAAAGTAGTAATTAGCCTTGCTTGATACATGAGAGAAGCTTTGGTTTCAGTTTACCATGAGCTTACCATTCGAAAGGGCATGCATGAAATGTTTTTTTTTTTTTGCATGAGACAATAAAACCAAGAACCAACCCTTTTCAAATTTGAAAATGACAAACATGAATGGCCTCCAACGAATGTAATGATGATTTGAAATGGTTGCATGTATGAGAAATGACTCCTAGATGACACCTAATGATGAGGAATTAATAGAATTTGAGTGATTTGATATCCTGACATGACTTGCCACAAATCCCCGATTTCGTAGCATGCCTAATGCAATTTTTGGGTTTTGTGCTACGAAAAGAGAAGCGTTTTCGTAGCGTGAAACAGGTTTTTTACATTGTCTGTGCTACGAAAACATGGTTTCATGGCTAATTCAAAAAAAATTCAAAAATGTTTAAAACAAGACTTTCTAAACAGGATATGAGATACTTAAGGCATGAAATAAGGTTGTTAAACTTTATTTGACAATGAAAATGGGACTCTAACCCTATCACTTAACCCTTTAAGCATGAAATGACCTATAACCTATTTAAGACCATGACTAGAGATAAGGCAAACTTTCCAAAGTTTAGAAAAAAAAAATTATGGCGATAACAACCACAACAATAGAAATAGTGGGATTTTATGGGGAAAAATAATAACAATATGGGGACTTAGATTTTAGGCTTATGTGGTTATCATTTGTAACAAAGCTTCTCGGATTATCCACAGTGTAAAATTTGACATGATTCATCTTACACTGTGCATAATCCGAGAAGATCTGTTCCAATATGGGGACTACAAGGGTACAACAACAACAATAAGGGGGCTACACTATAACAGTAAGGGACTACACTAGTAGTATAGAGACCTAACATGTTTAATCCTTTAATTTTAGATGAATTTTGTGTACATGCCACACATCTAGAGGCAAGAGGAAAACATGTTTTAGATGAGATAAGTGAGAATACCTTTGATTCTGGAGAAAAAGGGAAGGGCAAGTTGAAGGGAAAAGGAAAGATAATCTCACATGTAAAAAATGTTCCAAAGATGGACATGATGAAGATCATTGCTAGAAACTTCATCCATAAATGAAACCCAAGAAGTTGAAAAACAAGGAGAAGGAGAAGAAAACTGCAACAATACAACATGATTTAGGTTCTTATTTTGGAGATGAAACAAAGATTTCAGCAATGGGTTGAAAAGGTAAGGACATAACAAGTACTAGTTCTTCAAGTTGTCTAAATCATACTCTAGATGAAGAAACAAGAATTAAGATTTTCCATATTAAAGTTGTTTCAAAACATACCAAGATTGTGTTAGGTCCCTATATTCCTAGTGTAGTCCCTTATTGTTGTTAGTGTAGCCCCCTTATTGTTATTTTTGTACCCCAGTAACCCCAATTTTGTTATTATTGTGACCTTATATTATTATTTTTAGGTCTACTAAGATTATATTGTGATCCCATGGACTCATATATATAGAAGGAGGTGTTGTCATTTGTATCATCCAAGAATTGTTCATTTATGTAATGTAAAGGAGGTTTCCCCCTCAAAGTGGCTTATTTATAAGGTGTTGATCTCTCTTTTCTTCTATTTTTGGAGCTGGTTTCATAACATTTGGTATCAGAGCTTTGGATTCTAGGGTTTCACTGCTCCAAACAAGACATTGTGGATTTTTTGCTATAATGTTTTTTCTACGAAGTTTTAGACATTGCAATTTTCATAGAGCGAAGCTGCAATCCTGAGCAATGTCTTGTAAAAATTTTAGATCTTGGTTCATAATAGTTTCAGAGATATGATCTGCGGAAGTTAGGGTCTTTTCAGGCTCCCGAATTTCACCAAAATAGGTCATCGTGGAATTTTCGCTATAGATTTTTTTATATGAAGGTTCAAAAGTTTAAATTTTTCTAGAGCGAAGCTGAAATCCTGAGGAACATTGTGTAAAAATTTCAGTTCTTGGTTTGGAATATTTTCGGAGATATTATCTGTCGAAGTTAGGGTTTTTTCAGGCTCCCAAATTTCCTCTCATAGAGGTGACCTTGGGAAAATCTTCATAACTCTCTCTCTAAGCATCAGATTGGAATTATGTAAAGAGTTTCCACAAGTACATGGACTACAGTTTTGTGTCAATCATTTTTAGAGCTGAAGGAGGAAACAATGACACGTGGCACACTGTACAATTTCACTCTACTGAACCCGTCCATAATTAGGTCGTTGTGGGAGATTGGACATAAATTTGCCTTGAAGAGTCCAAATTAGGTTAGACCTTTGGAATTTTAAAGACAATTTAGAGGGCTACTACAATATCGAATTTCAGATATTGAAGATCCGAAATAACAGAGATAATTCAATTTCAATATTGAGCTCCTGAAAAACAAGAAAATGTTTGTATTTTTTTTCCAAATTGCATAAGTCTTGTTTGAAAAATCAGTCTAAATTGATTCCAAGGGCATATTGTAGAATAGATATTAGTATTGGGTTCTTAAATTCCCCCTAAAAAGAATTCAACACCCATTAAGCCTTTAGAAGACTCTATTGTGACTCATGAAGACGAATAAGTGCAACATGAGATATCAAAATTACAAGAGCAAGTGCACCAAATTTCGCTCTCGCAAAGAGAAACAAAAAATGAAATGGAAGTTTTGAAGAAAGGCATGGAAGCTAAGATGGATGGTTTGAAGAATGGCATGGAAGCTAAGATGGATGGCATGGAAGTTAAGATGGATGGCATAGAAGCTAAGATCGAAAACATGAAGAATGATCTAAAAGAAGACATGGAAGGTTAGAAAAATTTGATACAAGAAATGTTTCCTAATGGCGAAAAGATAGTAGAGGAAACTCATGATGAGAAAAAAAATAAATGTTGATCATTATTTCTTAAAATCTAATGTTAGATGGAAGACCCACCATATTCCAAAGATCAATATGAGGAATTTTGATGGCAAGGATCCCGTAACATGGATAATACAGATGGAGCAATATTTTGATCTCAATAATGTGAAAAATACACAAAAGGTACACATTTAAACTTTATATTTAGAAAAAAATAAATTTGTATGGTATCGATGGCTTTGCTACCGTAAAAAAATTGTCACTTCGTCAATTTTTACAGAGGAAATGATAGCACATTATGAGGATACAAAGAGCAACACCTTTTTTAGCCAATTGATAAATCTCAAACAAAAGGGTTCAGTGGGGGAGCACATTAGGACTTCCAAAAATTGAATATAACGGTAATTGATATTCCAGAGGAACACATTATTGATGTCTTCATAGGGACTTTAAAGGATAACATCCAATATGAGGTTCGTGTTTGGGAACCTGATTCATTGGAGAAGGCATTCGGGTTGGCAAGAAAAATTTAATGTAAAATTATGGTGACAAGGAAGCCTATCACTCACATCTATAAAGATGGAAGTGTTGCTACTCCTAGACTTCAACAGCCTACAAGGTTGACACCACAACAATTGGAATAAAAAATAGCAAAAGGGCTTTGCTACAATTGTGATAGAAAATACACTAAAGGTCATAAGTGTGTTGAGAAGAAATTATTTTACATAGATTGTGAAGAGGAGGAAGAAAATGAATAAGTAAGTTCAAAAGAAGAGGATATACACCAGGAACCAACCCTAGAAGAAGAAGAAATGAGTCCGGCCATATCGTGTAATGCATTGGCAAGAATTACCACTCCTCAAACTCTCAAGATAGAAGGACATATCAAGAAGAAAAAGGTATTAGTATTGATTGATTCGGGTAGTACTCATAATTTTATTCATTGTAAGGTAGCCAAGGAATTGAATTGTTTCCTATACCTAGCACCAAAATTTCAAGTGATGGTTGCAAATGGAGGAAACAATAAATTGCTCTGGAAAATGCCATAATATCAAGTTAACCATGGGGGAATATGTATTGAATAGTCCAATTATTTCCATTCCAATGGGAGGTGTTGATGTTGTACTAGGAGTACAATGGTTACAATCTTTGGGGATGGTACATTTTAATTTTCAAGAAATTTTCTTGAAATTTTTTTCGGAAGGAAAGGAAGTTAAATTATGGGGTATCACAGTGAAGCCGGGAAAGATAATAATCCCTAATGTCATGAAAAAGCTTCTAAATAAATAACAATGAGGCGTAATTGCACAATTATGCTCACTAGAAGTTCCAACATCAAAATAATCTATTTCTCTAGATCTCCAAAAAGTCTTGGACAATCACACCAAGGTGTTTGAAACTCCCAAAGGACTCCCACCTATTCATGATCATGATCATGCTATTTATTTGATTCCATGAAGTGTTCCTCCAAACATCAGGCCTTATAGATATCCTTATGTCCAAAAGCGCGAAATTGAACATATGATTGTAGAAATGTTAGAGGCGTGTATAATTCAACCTAGTCAAAGTTCTTTCTCTGCTCCAGTAGTATTGGTGCACAAGAAGGATGGATCATGGCACATGTGTCTGGATTATAGAGAGCTCAATAAGCTGACTATTAAAGATAAATTTCCCATTCCTGTGATTGATGAATTATTGGATGAATTACATGGAGCAAAAATTTTACCAAGTTGGATCTTTGTTCAAGATATCATCAAATTAGAATGAAGATTGAAGATATTCCAAAAACAGTATTTTGAACTCATGAGGGTTATTATGAATTTTTGGTCATGCCATTTGGCCTTACCAATGCACCTTCTACATTTCAAGGCTTGATTAATTCCATTTTCAAACCATTCCTAAGAAAATCGTGCTAGTATTTTTTGATGATATACTAATCTACAATAGGTCTTGGAAGGATCATGTTAAACATGTTGACAAGGTGCTAAAACTTTTGGAGGAGAAACAATTATATGAAAAAAGATCCAAATGTTTATTTGGAGTAGAAGAGGTGGAATATCTAGGTCATATTGTATCTCACGAGGTTGTTAAGGTAGACCCAAACAAAATTAAATCCATTAAGGAATGGAAAGTCCCCACAACCATAAAGCAGTTGCAAGGATTTCTTGGATTAACAAGGTATTATTGCAAGTTTGTTAAGAATTATGGGAGAATAACAACACCTCTAACAACATTATTGAAGAAAGATGCATTTTCATGGACTCCTGAAGCAACCAAGGCCTTTGAACATCTTAAAGAGGAAATGTGCCTAGCACCAATATTAGCTACGCTAAACTTCATAAAAATCCTTATTGGGGAATGTGATGCCTCAAGAAATGGAATTGGTGTTGTTTTAATGCAAGAAGGGAGACACATTGATTTTGAAAGTCATCCAATCAAAGGAAAGTATTTACAGAAAGCTATTTATGATAAGGAAATGTTATCAATACTACATGCACTAAATAAATTGCAACCTTATCTAATGGGAAGACACTTCAAGGTAAAAACTGATCATGATAGTCTTAAACACTTTTTGGAACACTGACTATCTTTAGAAGAGAAGAAAAAATGGGTCACATAGATGTTGGGTTATGACCTTGAAATCATCTACAAAAAAGGGAAGCTAAATGTTGTTGTAGATGCACTCTCAAGAAAGAATGAAGAGGTGGAAGCATTGCTTTGTGCCATTTCTATTATCCAACCAGATTGGATAACCGAAGCAAGGGATGAATGGAAGAAGGATGAAGAAGTGTGGGCACTCATTCAAAAGTTGCAGCAAGGTCCTTGTACATCTAATACATTTAGTTGGAAAAATTATTCCTTATGGTACAAATATCACTTATATCTTTGTAAGAATTCTGAAGTAAAACAAAATATTCTTTTGGAATTGCATACTTATTCTTTAGGAGGACACTCAGGATTTTTAAAAACTTACCACAGGGTGAAGAATTTTTTTTTTTTGGCATGGCTTTAAATCTAATATTAAAAATTTTGTGGCAGAATGTTTGGTTTGCCAGCAAAACAAAGTTGAGACAATTAAGACCCCGGATCTTCTACAACCTTTATCCATTCCAAGTCAATGTTGGGAGGAGATTTCAATGGATTTTATCACAAGTTTACCTAAGTCCGAAGGAAAGAGTGTCATCATGGTGGTAGTTGATATAATTACCAAGTATGCACACTTTTGTGAATTATCTCATCCATTTAATACAATTGCTATTGCATTTATGCAAACAATTCAAAAGCTACATGGAAACCCAAAGATTATTGTAAGCGACATAGATCCCATTTTTACTAGAAATTTTTGGGCAAAATTATTTTCTTGTTTGGGTACTCAATTAGCTTATAGCTCATCTTATCATCCTCAATCCGATGGTCAAACTAAGATAGTGAATAAATTTTTGAAAGGATATCTTTTTTGTTTTTTATCTGATAAACAAACACAATGGGTCAAGTGGTTACCTCTCGTTGAATGGTGGTATAACACTTCCTTCCATACTTCAGCAAAAATGACCCCATTTATGGAAATTTATGGATATCATCCACTGTCCATCACATCACATTTAAGAGAAAATTCTAAGGTTCAAGCAGTGGAAGATCACATCGAGCATAAACAAGAAGTTCTCCAACTCTTAAAGGATAAGCTAAATTTGGCACAAAATCGAATGAAACAACAGGCATATCAACATCATAGTGAGAGAAGTTTTGATGTAGTAGATTGGGTATTTTTATGGCTACAACCGTACAAACAAATGCCCCTCAAGCAAGCTAAGAAGAATAATAAATTATCGCCAAATTACTATGGTCCTTATAAGGTGTTGCAAAAGATTGTTACTATGGCATACAAATTGGATCTTCCTGCTTCTTCACGAGTGCATCTAGTTTTTTATGTTTCATGCTTAAAGAAGGTTACACCAGTAAGAAAATGATGAAATTAATGACCATGTGACTAAAAAAGTTAGTCACCGCTATTATTTCAAGTGAATTACTACTAAAATTGAGCAATTTGAAGTAACCAAACTAAAAATGACTAACTAAAATGACTAATTTAGTCTATGAATAAAATATACGACTAGATAATAAGTGACTAAACTAAAAATGACTAAATTAAATGACTAATTTAGTCCAGGGATAAAATATATGACTAGATAATAAGTGAATTAACTAAAAGAGACTAACTTAAATGACTAATTTAGTGTAGGATTAAAATATATGACTAGATAATAAGTGACAAAATTAATAATGAATAATGTAAATGAATATTATAGTCCAAGAATAAAAATATGACCAGTACAACAAGTATATGAATTAGTCATTTATGTCAATAATTTTTAATTGTGTCATGCCATAAATGGAAAATTTCAATTTTGATATCGAAGTGTTACATTTCACTACACGATTTTATGAATCAATATGCAGTGTTAAAATTCTCTCAGTTGTGTCCAATACTCTTTCCATTAGGTTTTTGATAAGTACTAGATGTCAGTTCTCCAAGAAACATTAATGCTATATAACCTACCCCTCATTTACCTCAGAGCGATCATATCCATGATTCCCTTTGCCACCATGGGTTTCTGATTTTCCCCGTCAACTAATCGGTCGCCTGCGCCTTGTCCTACCCATCTCACCCATTCGCTACAAAATGCTCCCGTATCATCAAACATGCTCACCAATACGACTTCGCCTGATGCCTTTGACTCATTCGCCCGCTATGGGGCACACAACTGTTCGACGTAGCCTCTCTTCGCCTCTGCCAAAACGCACAACTCCACCCACCACTACACGACATGCCCAAGGTAGGCATTCACCAATATGGCATGCCCATTGCACATCGTCATCGCACATACCCAGGTTGGGAGCTCATCGTGCCCCCCACCACTCGATCGTTGTGACACTCCCTCATCCTCGCTCCACTTGTATTTACTCATGCGAGATGCCTTCCAGTACATGTTGCTCAACAAACCTCACTCCCATTGGAGAGTTTATGAACCTTTGTTATAATAGTAATAATAATAATAATAAGGTCACAACCATGCGAGACACCAAATTGGTGTATGAGACCCCCTTGTTTGTGGGACAAGGGACCCACCTCCATGTCGTGATTTGAATGTTAAGTCTATGAAGGCATACATACTCTAACTCCTCTGGTTTTGAACCTATGACCTCTTAGGAGGAAACACATGCTCTTAACCATTAGGCCCAGTCAAGCTGTGAATACTCACACACATATAGAATTTATTTATAATATGTTTGACACACATATATTTTGCGACACCAATTTAGCATATATACATTATTTGATATGAACTTAGTTAATTTATTAAAATAGTAAATATCAATATTTATATTTTATTGAATTTATTAAAATAGTAATTATCAATATTTATATTTTATTTGTTTTAATTATATTATATGAAATTAAATTTTAAATATATTGTGATTTTATATTAATTAATAGTTAAAATAATAAATATTAATATTAATTATTTGGGAAAACATCCGAATATCAGAACATCATGTGCATTTTACACCATAGGATACTAAATCCTGGAAATCAAGTAACACTCTATTGAACAAGTGGGAACACAATGATACACTCCTTTGACTTTGTGCGGGCCAATGTTGCTACTAGGTAAGGAGCTATAACATAACTCACCTCTCATTAGGAAGGAAGAAAGGAGAGTATCAGTAGAGAGAGGTATAGAATAGAGTTCGAGCTATAGGGCCTTCCGTAGTTTCTTTGTAGAGGGTCGAGTTCGAGGTACTAATATCTATCTATTGACTATCAATCTCATCAATCAATCAAGCAATCTCTATCTCTCCAGCCAAGCCGAGTAGCACAATAGTTTATAAGTCTACCCCCTAGTAGAGCATCCCCTGTTTGAGTATCCCAGTTGACCCGATATCCAAGCCAAGTATTCAAGTAAAGTAAGTAGCCCATTACCCCCAATGGTATCTCTGTAGTCCCTAGTATTAGAGTCCCCTAGTATTAGCCTTAGTCCAATATGTCTAAATTATTTACAAGGGAAAATTGAACCTGAAGTTGAGCTATTTTGGTGGGGGGGGGTGTACCTCAGGAGAGTCCCTCCAGGTCCTTTGCATTTTACATTTTCATTTTACAAAACCTTGTTTTGAGGGGTACGAGATCATCTGCCAAATTGATTTTATTTTAATGAACATAGCCTTTTCCAGATGTTTACCTATGATCGAGGAGATGCAATCGATTTCCTTTTAGGCTAGGTGCCTTTATGATTTCTTGATTTGCAGGCTAGAAGAAAACATAGACAAATTTTACACTTGCTAGCGACCGGCTAGAAGAATTGATTTGGTAGGGCCAATGAAAATATGATTTTGAAAAGGGGAAAAAGTAAGCACGATATAAGTTGCTTAGCTTATTTTGTGTGTATATTCACGTATATAATGCAATAAGTAAGGAAGTTGTTTGAGTGAGGTGCACTGATGAAATGAACCACCAATACATGTAGTGTTACCAATTACCAGGACAATAACATATTCCCACTGACCGGGAACGACTTGACACTGACTGAACCTGGACAGATACACTGCCCTCTATCCTTAAACTCATCCTTGGGACCCTCATCCACCTACTCCTTAGAAACATTATTATCAGCCTTCCTTGGCACCCCCTCATACCTCCTCCTTGGGACCCTCCTGAAACTCCTCATACTTCCATACTTGGTATGCATCCTCAGGAACCCCATCTGTTGAGGATTCCCACTCCTACAGAAACCTAACTAACCAAGGAACTGGCACTTGAAGGAAGGAAAACTGATTGAATTGAAATCTCTGTAAACCCTAGGGTCTTTGAGGCATTTTCTACTATGGTATGGAGGGTTCAAATTAGAAGGGGATTTTCATTACGATAGTGAAACCGGAAGGGAGGTTATTGATAGTGAAAATAGAAGGAAGGTGGTAACAACATTGGATGCAGCTCTAGAAATAAGCAGATGGACTTCAACAACTACTATCCACATTGGTTAGGTCCCGAAGGAGTAATCATAAGAGAAGTCAACTCATCCTATTGAAACCCCAGTGGGAGCGAAACAACGACATTCCTATTGCTGTCCCGGATGGCCTAGCTATAGCCCACCCTTCCTTCATCATGTGGGATGGACTTTCTAGTTTGGATGGCTAGTTAGAGTTTGTTGGCTGGATAGGAGCTACCTGGAGGCAAGATCTTCTCTTCAACTAGACCGAGGATTATCTATTGCTGAAAGGAAGGAATAAACACTACAATTGAGACTTATGTTGCTATTAGGAATTGAAACTCCTTAAATATATATCTTTTGAACAGTCCAACCTATGAGCCCATCCCTTGACAGGAAACCCAACGAAAAGTCTAATCTCTGCATATTAAGAACACACTTATCACCTCCTAGGAACTCACTCTTTTACTGGGAAAACAACACCAAGGAAGATCTGTCAGCTCTCTCTTAGATCTCTAAGATAACACTAAGAAATAACAAGCAAGAAGCTATCTAAGAAACTCCTAGCAAGCCCAATTAATAAATCTCTCATCTCTAAACACTAAGACTAAGAAAACACTCATAACACAATCAAACACTAAGACACTCCTAGTCTCTAAGCTATCACTAGTAGTAGGATAATTATGGTTGAGTTATTAGTAGGATCAAGAGAGGAATATGTAACAAAATTTGGAAAATGATGCTTCCTCCCTTCCTCTAGGACTGGCTAAGCTACTTGTCCTTCTTACTCTTCTGTTTTTGAAGTCTCTATCTCTACTATTCCTTCATCCACAATTGGGACTAGATCTGGAGCTACGGGTGCCATTGGTGCTCCTGGTGCTAGATAAACTTACTAAAAAGCATAATCGACTTCTTCAACTCGATCAATCAACTACTCCTGCATCTTTAGCTATTGATTCTTCAGTCGATGAATCAGTCATACCCATATGAAAGAGAACGCGATCCCTCATATAGAGAACTAGAGTCAGAGTTTTCATAGTTTATAGATAAAGACCCGTGCTATAGGGTAAAATGCTTGGGTTGTTGGTTATCAAATATCCCTCTCAGGGCTTTTCAGTGCCCGAGGCAGACAGTAAGATTAGCTGTATAGTTCACAAAGAAGGTAAATACATGTTCATATTAGCTTAAAACAACTTGATAGAATGAGATAGAAGATTAACTCTTTAATGATCTTGGAGTCCCTTGGAGAGCACTAGGCAGCGAAGCAGGAGTTTTCCTTCACCAGCTCCAAATCTTGTCCCTATAATCAATTAAAGCACCCGTGTAATCTCTACCACAACATATATTTCCTATCAATTAAGCCAATATATAATAAACACTTAAATTATGCACATCTAAGCCATTCATCTCATTCTATATAAGTGATTAAATAATGATGACAACATCAACGCATAGAATGGAAAAAATAGATACAGTTCTATTGATTTATAAAAAGGAGGATTACATTCGTCGGTTGTACCAAGCCCTCCTCAGCCTTCCAATCTCTCTATCTCTCAAAGTGGTGATGTCTTGATCAACAAGTTCTCAATGAACCTCTTTGACTCTTGACCTTCACACTATATCACTATTCTCTACTTCACAAATATTCAAAACTTAAGCAATCCTTCGACCTTGAACCAAGAGCCTTCAACTCCATTTTATAGGAGATGGAGACAACAATCATTTCCCTTCTCTTTCCACCAGTTCTGAATAGAAAAAACCAAGATGTTTCCTCAACCTCCATGCTTTTTCCTTCTTTGAGAGTTCAGTTGTTTATGGCAAGGCCCAATAAGAGTTGGTGCTTTGCAGTTTCCTTTTTGTACTAACTCTCTTGTGAGAAAAATCTGGAGATTCAAATCATTCTCTGTGGGTTTTTTCCGTTTCAAACTTAAAACATGGTAACACTACCCTCTAGTGTAAACAGGGCATTTCCCTAGCCACTAACGCGGCCCATTCACTGATCAGCTGCGTTATAATGCTCTTATGTTGTTATAGTGAGGCATTACCTTGGCAGAAATAGGTTTAGTTTAGGTCTTTGTATTCCTTCCATATTTATCTTCTCCTCTGAGCCGACGAGGAGGTATTTTGACCTGTAACAACCTGAAACCACCAATATCCGTGGGAGAGGCAGTTGACCGAGTGAAAGTAGCACCAATAACATAGGTAGAGCCAGTTCCATGCACAACACCACCGGATTGAGTAGTTGACCCAATAGTTGCTTTAATATATTATTTTGGTTATCCTTTTGATTATGGTGGTTTAGCCTTTTATGATCCACTTGAACCAGTCGATTAAGCTGTAGATTCTGTTAAAGATAAATAGCTACTATTTGACCTTGATCCAACAATAGAAGCCAGGGTATATGCATCAGTAGATCCATCAGTAGCTTACCCACTACCACCTTGCCCAGATCCATCATTATACCATACATAGGTAGAGCTATAACCAGTAGCTAAGTAAGCATCAGTAGCAATAGACCTAGCACCAACACCAGCATGTCTAGTAGCATCACCTACACTAACAGCAATAGCCCTTGATGCAGCAGTTGTTTATTCTGTAGACTAAGTAGTTTTTTGTTCAGTAGTTGAAGCACCATTGGATCCAGCAGCAATAGTAGATCTAGTGGAACGAGCACTAGCAATAGTAGTGAATCTAGTAGCTTAAGCAAAACCTATTGAACCAGCAACATGACTAGTTGTTGACCTTGAACCAGTTGATCCATCAGTAGAACCATAAAAGGCATAGGCATAGCCACAAGTAGCATAGAAAGAAGGTGACTCAGCAACGTATGTGGGAGAATACAAAGATATCTTCACTTCACCTACAGGGGTGCCTCTGCACTATTAATTCAAGCATTCAATTTATTTGATACCTAGATAGTAAGCAGCATCTTAGTTAGTTGTTTCACCCCTAGTAGAGGAAGCATATGGCTTAAACGGGAAAGAAAAGGAAATTGAGAACCCAAAGAGAAGGAGAAGCAAGGTTACGTTAAGTAGCTCGACCGTTAGGGAGAGGGACGAGCGAGTGCTATCAAATGGGGTAGGTCCCCCAAAATGGAGGTGGAAAAAGTATCGAGTAGCTGGTTCATTCCCCCATGAAGAAGGTGGACTTGAAGTGGTAAATGAAAAAGTGAAAGGGTGGTGTATTGATGAGAAATTATATGCCTTGATATAAGGGAAAGAACTAATGAAAGGTGGCTTATTCCAGCCATCCATCCTAGCCATCCCCATCCATTGCTCCTAACATATGGTGCTCAAGTATCCTTCAAGGAACGACATATGGTATGGTAGTAATTTCGTCAAGTAGCTAGCCCTGGAGCATCCTATCCCTGTTACTAGAGACATTAAGCCCTTCGATTCCGACACATGGATTCAGGAGCTTGACAGACTGGCCATTCAGCCAATTCACTAACCATCCCTCCTACAGAATGAATGCCCCAAGAGTGATACTATCAGCGATACGACCAATATCACCTACACTTGCCCCAGCCATTTGTTAAACTGGGCGAGCTAGGACACTGATGAGCACAAAAATCATCCTTCGAGTATGTGGTTCCAATTTGATATACATAGTTTCTCAACTCAAATTTCTATTCGTACAATTAGCCATTTAGGTAGTCGAAAAGATATGTCACCGTTGAGCTGGCCATTCATGCATTCTAAGCTAGTCATTCATGAACTCTTGATTCATGCATTCATTATATATATGACATATGTCACTGTTGTTTGATTGATCACAACCACAATCAATCCGATCAATCGATCAATCATATACGCTACACTACCGCATACTGTTTATCTATGATTCCACCATGCGTCGTACCATAAGCCATATCATTATTCCTTCCACACTGTAGGAAATATAGGTGATGCATTGAATTATGGTGGCAGGCTTCGCAAGCTAACGCTTAGGCCATGTCAATCCGAGAAATCGAAATCCCTCACATCTAACATCATAGTATACGATATATCGATCCTAAAATCCAAAGCTCACTAAAAAACCTAAGCCTGGTGCTGGTGAAAGGTAGGAAATGAAAAGGCCTGGTGGTACTAGTGCTAGATCAACAGAATCACTTGCATAGTATACAGAATATACTAGCTTTTGATCTCTAACTGCCCTTGCCTCTGCAACCTGTTCTTATGCCTTTGTCTCTTAGGAGGAAAGGAACCGAGCAAAGGGAAGCTAGGTCTGGATATCATGTTCACGAATTGGATCTTTACAACAAAACTCAGGCTCTCTATCTTCTCTCCTAGATTTAAATGTGCAAAAACCCGGAACATGGTAGTATGTGCAAAGAGTCTCCACACTAGGATATGTGCTTAGTTCCCAAAACTAGGTATGGTATGTAGAGAGATAGTGCACACTTCCCAGAACATTTTATAGTACTAGTACAGTAGGAGTAAAGGCAGCTAACCGAGCTTCTTAATAAACTAAATCAACTGGAACAATGAAAACAGGCTTTGCAGCGGGATCTAGAGCTCAAACTGCCATTAATAAACCATAATAAAGGCTAGCTATCACTGTAAGGTGCTAGCTCTCTAAAAAGCTATGAAATTGGTGGTGCTGGTGAAAAATCAATGGATTAAGGGTCAATCGGCGCAGGATCTATAGGCTCTGATGCTTTTCCCACCTCGTGCTTTGTTGTCCATGCTATTGCTGCTTGCTTCTCCGCAATTGGTTCGACTTCACCTAGTCCCTCCGGTTGGTTCCCCAGTTGAGCTAGTGGTCGACTGATAGCTTTGTTGTTATGTACGCAATTAGCTTTGTTTGGTCATTCGGTTGGTTTTGAAAATGCATATATAAGTCATAGGTGCTTCTTGCTTTGTTGCCCTTACCTCTGCCCAATGGGTAAACTTCAATGGATTATAGGCTAACAAGCTCAAGTTCATTGGCTCAGTCAACTCGATAAAAAAGATAAGCTGAAGGGGTATTCTGCTATCATGCGTGAGTTGGGTGCTTATTGACGATCGCCGCGGGCAACAAGTAAGAAAGCTTATAGGGTGCCCCCCCTGCTCCAGGGTGTGGGAGCAAGTACTTATTAAGCTTCATTCTTAAAGGATTGTTTTTGTTGGCACCCCCAAACCTTAGAGAAAAGGGAAGGGAAGGGACTAATGGGTAAAATAAGGGTTGTGGCAATGCAAGTTGTGGGTGAAAGCTTGATTTCGGCTTGATGTCAAAATGTCCTAAGTGCTCGGTTGAACTAAACTTCATGCGGGTTCTAACCCACCCAATTTCCGATGCATCCACCCACTTCATACAGCTAACCTAGCGATCCAAAGCCTCAGTAGCGGTTGAAATCTCCATCCTATAGAGATTGGATATAAAAATGAATAATATCATATACAAATATATATCTCATTCTCTTTATACCTAGCTCTTTTATTTGAGGGGAATAAATCGATGCTTGGCCTCCCTTCTATGTTTCTTCTATTTGCTAGGGACAGAAAGCCTCATGCATGAATAGTGACGTATTGGCACAGCCTCATGAACAGCCTCATGAGTCTATCGGGTTCGTAGTCATTCCAGGAAGGAAAGCCCTATCCCTTAATTAGTAAAAAAATGAAGAAAGATTAACTTGATGGATGCATCCTAAGAAGGGTTAACTCAAATTATATTTGAATTTGGTTCTACCTTCCCCCCACATAAACTTCTAACTACCCTGCCTTCCACTTACGAAACACCCTACCCCTTCTGAATAGCCCACCGACAGCCAACTGCTTCATAATCGATCAGTTGGCTCTGATATGGGTAATCTGAATCCTCCAGCTTCAGCTCCTCCCCCAACTAACTCCTCAACATCTCTTTCTTTCCAAAGCTCCTAAAATGGGTAATCAACGTATATGAACCATGTCTCTATCTTGTGGCTATGTCTAGTTGTTGTAGCAGGTAGGTCAAATCAACCAATAGATGGTTTTGTAGTGCTCATCTTGTCTCGTCAATTCCCCAGGCAGTTGGCCTATCGGTTCCTCCCTAGGTCTGTCTAGCTTAAGTAAGATATCTTTCAACGGGAAAGAAGAATATCTCTCGTAGGTTCTCCTAGTGGGAAACACTATGGGTAACATAGGTTCTTACATCCTGTGCCTTGCAATGAAATGTCCTGTGAGTTTCGATTGGGAGGTAACATTGGGCTTAAAGGGAACATGGGTCAAATAATCATTTATCTCGTTAGGTGTCGGGGAAACATCATCAATCTAATTTTTTGTCTTGTAGGTTTCAATGGGTGTGAGGTTCATTGTGGGCTATCGGTTCTAACCTGCCTAGTTCTTTTTGTTTAGCATAAGTAAGATCTCTCTAAACGAGAAAGAAATAATCGGTGAGTTGTTATCTTGGTGAGAAAGTTTTTGTAGCCCGTAGTTCCAGTTGTTTTTAGTTCTGTTGCAAATTTCATTAGTCCAGTCTGAGTGGTAACAACCTGTGTTCCATCCATACCATGAGCTTCATATATTCCCCAGGTAGGTAGGTGGGACTGGTGGGCATAAGGTGAACTACAGGTGTGATGGGAACATGGGGTTATTGGTGACCAAAACATTCATTCGTTGTTGGGTATATCGATCCAATCAATCCATAAAAAAAATAAAGAGGTCGCACGGTATAATAACACATATAACTAGCTAGGTTATATTTGCATCTAGCAGGTATGTGGTATTAGTGGTTGTTATTGTGGAGGTGGTGGGCTAAGGCAAGAAAGTAATAAGCAGTTGTACTTAGGTGTACTGTTTGTAGTAGGCCCCCCATATGTGTTGGTGGGGAGTTTTTGTAGGCCCTCCCAGTTGGTGTACTGGTGGTACTGGGATTGAGGTACCAGGAGGTAGGAATAAGCATTGTATGTTCTGTAGCGTGCAGGTGATCTATCTCATCGTTGCCCCCCCCAGGTGGTAGTAACAATAAGTGTTCCGTAGCGGTAAGTGAGGTAGGAGAAAATGTTTAGTATTTCCATCTTTCTTCCCACCCTCCCCAACTCTCTATCCTTTTTACCGGTCAACCAATTAAATAGGACTAACTGTCAAATTAGCTTCATAACATCTCCGATGCTTACAGAGCAAAATAGGAGGTAGATTTCTCCATTAATCATTTGTGTTATAGAGCAAATAAGGAGGGAAATAGCTCCGCAAATCATTGACAGGTTTACCCAGCTCAGTATGGACGGGTGTAGGTGTGAACAATACCTCTATACTGCAAGGTGCGGGTTCAGTGAGACCTCTATACAGTGGGGTTGTGGTCAACTAAGGAATGGTTTCAGGGTAATCACTATAGGCCAGTTTCATAGAGGATAATATCCCATCTCTTTCCACCTTTGCACTCTACGACTTATAGGTTACAGTAGGGCTTACTAATGAATGGGAGGCGCTTCTTATTTTTGAGTTGAGAGGTGGGAAATGCAACACTTTTTCGTTAGTTCGAGGCGAGGATTGAAATTGATGAATAGAGGAATGATCCTTGGCCCTTTCCAAAGAAGCTTCTATTACTACCAACAAGCCATATTGGGTTTTGGAGGTAAGCCATCTCTTGGTATTCTACTTATTGCTTTATCTTTTGATAGTTTGTTCATTCGGGGGTGGGTGGATATAGATCAAAGGTAGATTGCCAGGCGGAGAAGAAGAGGATATGGACCTCGTACCAGATCGATATAGGGTATGGCGATATAACTAACTAACTAACCACCGGTTGAACTTCTGGTAATGTTCTAGCTGGCACATCCCCTCCTATCCTATTGCCTATCGGGTTCTCCATCCTTCATTGCTGAGCTAAGGTCTTCACTGCTTGCTGGAGCTACCATCCATTCACTCATCAGGTAGGAAAATGAAGAGGGTAGCTTTCCATGCTACCTCCGAAAAACTATAATAAGGAGGGAAATTCCATCTAGTGGGTGGGAGGTACCTCCTTCTGGTTGAGTTAACATCGGCATCGACTAGAATTCTAGATAGTTCAACTATAGCCTAACCGGGGGTGAAGCTCTACTCTGTTACTACTCAAACTCCCTCCAATCTTTCCTAAACTATGCCAGTTCAATATTATTTTTTATACCAACGTTAGGTAGGTTAGTGGAGTCCTAACTATAGGGTAGTGCCTTCCAAAATAAAGTGTCGTTGGGCAAGAAAGTTAGTTAGATTCTCAAAGAATCCTCCAACTCCAGGCTAGCCTCCTCGGTTTAGGATGGCGAGACTCTGAACCTGCTATCTTTCTTTTTTTCCTTGGCTGGCTAAAATTTCTCTTGCTGGGCTTCATAACCACTATAGGGCTACCACGAAATCCTATAGGGTTGCCTGATACTACCAAGACCTACCACCAATATCTAGTCTCCCTCTCTTATCTTTGAAATCCATTCTGCCTACCAGCTTAACCTTTCCTTCTTCCTGCCCTTACCCTAAAGCACCTGCTTATCTCCCTCTTTCGGATTTTTTGTTCTTGCCAGCACCTCATTTCTATTCTTTATAAAGGTGGGTAGGCTTAGAAAGGTGGTATGAAACGCTAGGCATGGTTCAAAAAACAGAGTAGGAGGCTTATGTGGCTCCTTCAATTCAAGTGGCCTCAGCTCAAAGCCAGCCTCAGTTCAAGCAACAGATCCAAAAGAAGTGGTTTTAGCATCAAAGACAACGATAATAGTCGAAGGGGTGAGAACAGAAGATCTAGCAAATCCAGTTATTTTACCACCGACAGTAGTTGGGGTTGAACCAAAAAAATCCTATTGAAATTGACCCAGATGGAGTTGACCCTATTCTTGTAATTTAAGGAGCAGTCCCACCAGCATCAAAGCCAACATCCTCCTAATCATATGCAGATCCTTTAGCACTAGATATAGACGCATAAATAGTTAACTGAGCTATTGATTCATTTGTATATCATCCATATAAATAACCAACAAATGATACAGTGACTAAGGGAGCAAAGGTGAAGGCAGGGACATAGCCCGTTCGAGGTAAGGTTGACCTAGTTGGACTTAAAGTCACAATCCCACTAGTAGAAAATCCTGTTGTTTACCAAGTTTACCTATACTTTGTAGCTTAAAAAAAACAAGTGCCTGATCTGGTACCTGCAGATTATCCAGTAGCTTACCCACCACCTAATATCGCCCAACATCCTTTTATGTCGCAGAACCAATAGCTTCCCTTCCAGTAGAGGCAACGAACCCCTTTCAATTCCAAATCCTAGTCCAAGGCCATTACCTTGCTTGGAATTACTTCCATTTCGAGAGCAAGCAGCATCTATTACAATTATTTATCTAGAAACACCAGATCGAAACTTCACAACTTGACCCCGCACTGGAGCTAGGTTGTTATCCACTTGTTTTAGTCCCACCTTAGCTCTGCTTATCAATGTCATTTACAAGACGAGTCCTTCTTTTTGTTAGTGAGTTTATGGCCTAGAGTGGTTAGGTATCTTTGTTGGCCCTCCCTTAGCATATATCCCTCCCCATGATAGCCACCATAGTAAAGCACAAAGGCCCTGCCCTAGTCTCCTACCCTATTGACTACTACAATCTTGTTGCAAAGCCTTACAACTTGATCTACCCTAACACTATATGTTACTACACTGGAATTGAATCTTATACTTATGCTTCTATAGCTATAGCTTTTGTATATTTGGGAACACATCTGAATATCGGAACACCATGTGCATTTTACACCATAGGATACTAAACCCTGAAATCCAGTAACACTCTATTGAACAAGTGGGAACACAATGCTACACTCCTTTGAATTTGTCCGAACAAATGTTTCTATTAGGTAATTAGTTATAACATAACTCACCTCTAGGTAGGAAGGAAGAAAGGAGAGTGACCTATCAAGGAAAGAAGCATGAGACGATCTCTTGTCTGCTACCCTTGCTTCCTCTGCATCAACCTTTGTCTTTGTGCCTACCTCTGCCTTCACTTTTGGCTTTGAAACTGCTAATTTTGACTCTGGATCTCAAATACAAAATATTCTAATTATGACAGGCTATAGGAAATATACCCAACTCTCTTAGCCTATGCCTTCGCTATGTTTTTCAATCAAGCTCAGAATCAATAATTCATTAAGAAAGATTATTCACTTACACAGTTTCCAAATAAATAAAATTTTATCCAAATGCCACTTCGATGCCAATCTCTCATAATAAGTGATACCTACCTCATCTAATCAGAGCCTACCTAATAATCCCTCTATAATCTGTGTTTGTCTTAAAGGAAAGGTTGAGTATTTCTTTATCAAAAGGTCCTTTCTTTAGGCCCTTTCATGAAAGTATAATTGAAGTACAGTAACAACTATCTAGAATCAATCAATCAGGCTTTGTCAAAAGTATTCTCCTTCCTATCTGACGGCTACTAGTCTTCATAAATAATAGGTGGTGCATGTAGTGCAGTTTATTTCTTACTGTTTTTATGCCATTCTCCCCCCTTGTTCGCACCTACCCTATCCCCCCTTACCTTTGTGTTTCCCCTTCCCCTAAAAATTTTATTCTCCTCTTGTTGGGCAGGCAGATGGATACATGCCCCAGCATTTCCCTACAAAGATACAAAGATAAAGGTAGGTGAAATTGTTTGCAGGCAGGTGAACAGAAAAAGGTAGGTGGATGGAAACATGACCCCGATACTTACTTACAAACAAAAAGGTAGGTGCACAATGGGGTCCTGACCCCTTATGGTCTATAAAAGCAAATAAATGATGGGTGCACAATTAGTCCCATTCTTACACCACCACTTATGATTGCTTACCTTGAAGGATACTTAGTCATTACCAACTAGCAAGAAATATATATAACGTTATTTTGGTTCCCACCTGCCTCATCTCATCAAAGCCTACCTAATCTTAATTTTTCAAGGTCCTCCCTATCTACAACACTAGTCTCCATAGATGGGTGCAACCACGTCCCTTACCTTATACACTCATGAATGCTCCACTAGAAACTTCATTGAAAGGGGGTTCTAAGTACTTAATCAAATTAAAAAACCCTTATTAATGCCTCTTATAGCATGTTCCATCACCATTTACAATCCACCACTGACTCGCACCATATCAAATGCCCTTTCTCTAGCTTTCCAATAAAGAAAATATATGTTATATCAATCCCCATCTGCCTCACTCGAGTCTGCCTGAAAAAGATAGCTTTCCTGAATAAGGTACAACTTTGCATAAATATTCTCTAGAAACAAGTTAATTAAGAAATTAGTACTAATACTTTTTGTTATAGATCTTATTCTACCCACGACTATTAAATATCAAAATACACATCATCCCTTCCTTCATATTGAGAATTTATTATAATAAACAATCACTTGAAAGAAGCAGCTTGGTAAGCATGCATGATCCATCATAATCTCATATTCTGTGTGTGAGGGAAAAGGCAGGCAAATAAATTCATCAAGATTTGTCAGGCAAGTCAGTCAATCACAATTAAGCTTTGTCAAGTTTCTATCTGATGAGTTAGTCTTCATAGATGAGTGCACCCAGATCTTACCTTATGCCTTATACTTACAAATGCTCTTAGAAGATAACTTAAGTTAAGGAAGGCCAGTATATTCTCCTCGCACTGAAAGGAAGGCAAGGACTAAGGTATGTACTGGGCTACCTTTTTGGGTAATCTAGTACTCGCATACTTATTATTATATTTTCTATTTGAACTGATGCATGAGGAGACCGACAGAGCCCGTAAGTCATAGTTCGGTTTTGTATTTTGTATTTTCTTTTTTAGAGCCAACTACTAATGCAAGTAGCCAAAAACCTTTAGCTCCTAAACGTCATTGGGTAATTATCCCTATCGAGTAATTCTATTGGGGTTCAACTGATAGGTTGTTCCATTTACCTCGGTCCTCCTTCTACTCGGGTGATTTTTCCTCCTGCGCTACTCACTGGGGCTGCTAAACGAACCATGCTGCTAATCATTGGGGTTGCTAAATGAACCATGCAAGTTGTTATCATCCAATCAGTGACCTAACCCAGTCAGTATGGTTGTCATCCCCACCTCCTAACTACAGGGTGATAAGCCCCACCTCTATACTAGGTTTTAATCCCTACCTCCTTTACGTAGGATGTTGGGCTAGTAATCACCCCTAAGCTACTATGGGCTGGTCATCTCTTCCTAATGTATATATATATATATATATATATATATATATATATATATATATATATACATATCGAAAACTGCTGGCGGAGTGTTTAAATGTCAAAGGTTACAGTTTATAGTTGGAATTTTATGTTACATTGACATGTTATGTGACCATGCCACACGATACCGCTGGCGGGTTGGGACCGCCGACGGTCCCCAACCCCCATACTGCATTGTATTAAACTTTAAATACAAACTACAACCATATAGTGTAAGAACTACTTGTGCAACTTGGGCGATGTGTCATGTGGTTGCTCTACCGGAGTTCACGAGGTCGAGCACTGAGGACCTCAACCCAAAAATTTAATATGATATTTGGGGGACGCATGGTGGCCATAGGGTTGGCCACGTGTCACCCCCTAATTGGCCCATAAATAATAAAGTACAACCAACTGTCCAATAATATTTTGCCACTTGTCAACCTTTGGTTGGCTCTGAGGAAGAAATATTCTTCAAAATATTCATTTTGTTGAATGTGAAATCCACCTTGTTGACTGGGCATCCCAGTCAACCCTGTCACAAGTTTTACCTATTTGGGATTTCGATCAGAATGTGATATCTCCCTCATACGACATTGGTTTTTTGAACCATTCACGACGCAAGAATCAGGAAGACGAGATCTATGCAACCATCCTAGTTTCAACCCAATCCTGTAACTTTAAATTTTGATCAAAATTTATGAATCACGACTCCACACTGCCAACAAAACAAAGAGCATGTAAAGTGAAAATCACTAAGCTAGGCTTAGGGTATGAAAACATCCACACATGTGTGAATGGTTATGTATTATTTCACAAAAATCTTGCAAGTGAGATTGAATGTCCAAAATGTAAAGAAGGGAGGTATAGACCAAGGTTGAAATCAAATTTAGCTCCGAGAAGAGTTCTTTGCCACTTTCCACTAATCCCACGGTTGCTTTAAATGTACAGATGTCAAGACATTTCCAAGTTAATGCAATGGCATGCCCAAAATAAGAGCACCGATGGAAAACAACGATTTGTGGCTGATTCTAAGATTTGGAAGGAATTTGACAATAAATCCCCTAATTTTTCCCAAGATCCTCGCAATATAAGACTGGGTTTAGCTCTAGATGGGGTGAACCCTTTCTCAAATCAAAGCACTAAATGGTCAACTTGGCCAGTGTTTTTAATAAATTATAACTTTCCTCCATGGTCAGCAACCAAGCCATTTTTCTTGATGTTGTCATTGATCATACCAAGGAAAAAAAGTGTGACTTCAGATACAATTGATGTTTATTTAGAACCATTATTTGATGAGCTAGTGGAATTGTGGAAAGGAATTGAAGCAATTCAAATTTTAAGGGATGGTAATTCAATTCAATTCACTTTAAAATCTTCTTTATTGTTTACAATCCATTATCTTCTTGCATATGGCACTTTGACTGGTCTCAATGTTCAAAACATCATTTTGACAAGTTTAAAAAATTTCATGGATCAAAATAGGGTTTTAGGAGTCAATTTAGGTTTGATCAAGGGAAGGTTTTAGATTTTTTATAGTTTAAATCTCATCCTAAGGTTCAAATAAAGTCTTCTTTAAAGTTCTTTCATGTCAAACACTCATCATTTTCCATTTGTATTTCATTTCCCAAATATTTTTGTGCCAAACGGCCTAATAAGCCAAGAATCCCTATTTTCGTAGTGCATCTAGTGTAAAAAAGGTAGAAAGCGCTACGAAACTGCTGAAAGTTATGAAGCAAAAACTTTGTTTTCTAATTTTGAGAATTCATCTTCAAAGGAGGTTTATGAGCAAACAAAAATGTATTTTACGAAATTGTGAGTGGCTATTTTCAAAAACACATCAAATAACAATAAAATCTCTCACTTTTCTCCCAAGTGTTATCATTTGGGAGATACAAGGCTTTCTTTGAAGCAATATGTTCAGAAAACAGATTTTTCCTATTTTACACATGTTTTAAAAGGCAATTTTTTTGGACATCAGGAGATGTGTTCCAAAAAAAAAAGAGAGGCTTTTATTAAAAACATAATGGCCTACAAAAACCTCCTTCAGTTTCTAAAACTACATCATGGATTAGGAGATATAGGCTCTATCCCAAGACTTATTTTTCAGGAAAAAAACAAGAGAAATCTGCAAATAAAGAAGAAATGCCTTGAGGAGCCTAAAATGAAGTTAGTGTATGATATGTATGGCTTGCAGATGATTAGGACAAGTTATATTTGAGTTTTTGGGCAACCACACTTTTTATTTGGTAAATTTATTAAAAAAATGCATACTCAGCAGTTCCGTAGCACATTCAGTGTAAAAAGGCAGAAAAGTGCTATGAAACTATTGTAGCTACCTTTTCTATTTCCTTTGATCAGTATGTAAGGAATTTAAAGGTGAGTGAAGAGCTGAAAATTGTATGAAAAGGTTTAGAGGGGTAATTGAAAAATTCAGGAGGAAGGAGTCAAAGTTTTGAAGAATAAAGGTTTGAAATGGTAGCGCTACAAAAGGCGCTACGAAACTGTTGTGTTTTCATAGCGCAATATATTACAGCCTTTTGAACAAGTTTTTGTAGCGGTTTGGATAGATGGAGGCTAGGGAAGAGTGATGGGACATGTTAAATTAATCTTCAACAGCCAAGGACCACGAAATGAAGATTAAATGATGGTCAGAATGTTCAAGGAAGGAAAAGAATCTTATGCCTAAAAAACAGGGTATGGTTTCCTGCTTTTGTGAAGGACAACAAAGTGGTCAATGAAGAACTGAATATCATGATTCAAATTCGACCATGTCATGATATACTTGTCAATGATGTAATTTAAAGTAGATAAGGTTGTTAGGATAAGGTTTTTAAATATAGTAATAAGGAGTTTGAGTCCTTTTTGAAATAGGACTGTCAAGTAGGATAGGTGTCTTTTTGTAATAAATTTCATGTCTTATGGTTATGCAAGGTGTCAGTAGTTAGAAATTTGATGTATCTATCCTAAAGGGAGATTATCTGATGTTGGTCTATTAAAGACCAAGAGGTCAAATTTGTAAAGGGTTGGAAGTTTTTTGGCAAAATTGCAACTTATGGTAATGGATTGTTTCAGCTAATACAAAGATCTGTTACTTGAACAACTTGAGATTCTGAAGGAGTTTTTAGTGCTTCCTTATTCTATTTGTGCCTCTTATGTATCTCACTTGTAGTGGTTTTCACTTATATTACTCATAATTCATCTATAAGATGCTCTGACTTCCTTTATATGTGAATTGACTGTGTATACTCATGTTTTATTTGTGTGTGCTCTACTTCTAGAAACTCTCAACATCCTCAACTTCCATGTCAAGTAATTCACTGAATCAATGAAATTTTTGAATCCATAAGCCAATGCCTACATACTGATATTATTTTCAATCTACACTCATCAGGTTGGGAAAATGTGATCGGAGTAGACTATTTTATTGTAAATCCTTTAGAGCGTTATGATATATACAGTAAAAATACCACTTTCCTTTCACCCGAGATTCTTAATGTATTTAAATGAGTTTATGTCATATCTGTTGAAATGTTTTTCTTCCATATTTTAAGTGCTTATTGCTCAGAATTCATGATTGTTCATGCTCTAACTTCCTTTAAGTATTTAGCTATAGTGAAATCTCTTCGAATATTTTTGCTTTAATCAATACCTTGATGTCTCATTACTCATAATTCGTGTGCTACATGCTCTAAATTCCTTTGAACCTCAAGTTATTGGGATTTTCTTGAATGTGTTATTCTTTCATTGAAGTATATACAAGCCTCAACTTCCACAAGGAGAACCTTTGTCATCTTTATCCCTGTCACTGACTCCATAGCCCAATGGTAGCAAGTTTTCATCTTTTCAACCTACAAATATACAAAACCAAGACATAATTCATAGAGTTAGCCATCTATCTTTATCATTAATCAATATCATTAACCCTTGAGAGAGCCCTCTCAGGCTGAGGAAGCTAAGCCTCAGTCATAATATTGGTTTGAAATAATTACACTGAAGTTGTCTGATCAACAACCAATCAGGTTCGATTTTGGTGATAACAGTTTTGGTGCGTCTGCCAGGAGTTTGAAGATATACATCTCCCGAAAATTATGAAATTGAACTCTTGAAGGTAGTAGGAGCTCAGAATCTGTTCGAGGCTGCAACTACCTTGGCGACTCCATTGTTGAAGAATTCAAAATTCATAGATTCATGGTGATTCCATTGGACATATGAAGAGCTCAGATGCTACCATTCTTATTTCAAGGTATGCATGTATAGATTTTTCAAGAATTCGTGGTTTCCCAAATCATTTTCTCAAGGATGCATATTTTTTAAGGAATGTTCCAAAATTCAATGGAGAAAATTTGAGTTTGACTTTGAATCATATATAAGATTTCTGTGACTTTACTGAGCTTCTTAGAGTCAAACATGAATATGTTTGCATCATATTGTTCTATGATTCATTTTAAGGAAAATGTAAATAGTGGATTGAAAGCTTTCCTGTCAGATCTATTAAGTCATTTGAATATTTTTGGCTTATGTTTTTAGAATAATGGATAGACAAAATAGAGTTTGTGGTAGAATCTCCTTCAATTCAAGGCTTTAAACAATGGAATGATGATCATATTAAAGAGGAAGTAGATGAAAATTTTTCTTTGTCCTTGTCTTCTTATCTAAAATCATTTGAATGCAAGTCAAAATATAAGATTCAAATTTTGGATGAAGTTGCTAAGAACATTGAAAAGGACATTGAAGTTTTAGAAGATCAAATTCAAAATTATAGGCTTCATGATCAAGATCAGTCTTTTCTAAAGTTATTAATGCCAGAAAACAAAGAGAGAGTGTTGCTACCTTTCTCCTTTGAGATTGAGGAAGAATACAATGTTTTTGAAAATTAGTTTGAAAATAAGTTTGAGAGCACACAACTGAAGTCTTATGTGGTTGATCAAAACTTGGATGGGTTGTCCAAAGCTACATAATTTCATGAGAAGCATCAAACAGATCATGTCGTCTTTGATCCTTTAGCTAACTACATGGAAAGGTTCTATAATCCATATTTCCAGTTATATTTTCATTATGAAGATCAGATGCATCTTATGTTGCCTTGGTCTTGGTTCAAGTGCAGTTAATAAATTCAAGTATTATATCATATCAATGACTGGCTTCATTGGAAGTTTCATGTTGCTTGTGTTAAAAATGGAGATTGCAGCTGATAGGGTAGGTAGGAGTGTGTGAATAAACTCAAAGTTTACTGAGCATCCTTTCAGTAGGTAAAGATTTGTTTCTTCTGTAGTGATCATCAAGCTTGAGCCCAACGTGAAGGCCATAAGAGTTTGAAGAAGATTTCAAAAAATTTCAAAGTTTTTATTTCCAAGAAGATGGATGGCACTGGAACTACAGGTTCTTTGGTGCACCACAGGGGCACACCATCCCAAGTGGAGCCATTGTTATCACCCAAAAAATTTCAAAAAATCATTTTGACAAGGTTACAAAATTTCATGGATCAAAATATGGTTTTAGGAGTCAATTTAGGTTTGATCAAGGGAAGGTTTTAGATTTTTTATAGTGTAAAGCTCATCCTAAGGTTCAAATAAAGCCTTCTTTAAAGTTATTTCATGTCAAACACTCATCATTTTCCATTTGTATTTCATTTCCCAAATTTTTTGGTGCCAAAAATACCTAATAAGCCAAGAATCCCTATTTTTGTAGTGCATCCAGTGTAAAAAAGACAAAAAGCGCTACGGAACTGTTGAAAGTTATGAAGCAAAAACTCTGTTTTTTTATTTTGAGAAGTCAACTTCAAAGGAGGTTTCTGAGCACATAAAAAGGTATTTTAAAACAATGAGAGAGTTTATTTTCAAAAGAATATCAAATAACAATAACCTCTCTCACTTTTATCATAGGTGTTATTAGTTGGGAGATACAAAGCTTTCTTTGAAGCCCTATTTTCAGAAAACAAAGTTTTCCTGTTTTACACATGTTTTTCAAAGGCAGTTTCTGGAAAACAGGAGATTTGTTTAAAAAAAAAAAGAGAAGTTTTATTAAAGACATAATGGCCTAAAAAAACCTCCTTCAATTTCTAAAAATACATCATGGATTAGGAGATATAGGCTCTGTCCCAAGACCTATTTTTCAGGAAAAAAACAGGAGAAATCTACAAATAAAGAAGAAATGCCTCAAGGAGCCTGTTAGAGTCGGTCCTTACAGCCCTCCGTCAGAGATTTTTTCTCTTTTTGCATATCTTTCTTAGGTGTCTCACTCGTTCCACTTCGTTGCATTTCGCTAGGGGCATGCCATTGACTGACGAGAGGGTCTGATCGTCTTGTGTTTCCTCATGCTTGTACCTGCAGGGCTAATTAAAATTCCTCAAGAAATCACTGAAGTTCAGGTCATATCATTTATGGTCATAAAAGATTATTTATGTCAAAAAGAGTCTTTAGTCCTAGGGTCTAGGGTTTTCAGTCTTTGCATACAAGTGATAAAAGCCCGCAGGCCATGAGGTTGGTTTCAAAAGTTTCCCATTTCATATTTTTATTCTCAAAAAGCATTGAAGACATTTTTAGTTCAAAACTCTGTTTTGAACTAGAAATTGTCAAATTTCATTTTTGTAATAATTATATTTGTTTCACCATAAGAAGTTCTAGAGCAAGCCTCTGATCTTTGCCAAAGCCAAATGCCAAATCCCTGCAAAAAACAACAGATGTCATTAGTCCAAGACTCAGAAAAATAATGAAAAAGCCAAAAGACAGTATTGTATTAAGTGATAAAGTGACAAAGTGCCAAACATTATAAAAGTGGGTTATGGAGAAATTTAAAATCAAATTGATTTTTATGAGATATTTTCCTACACATATAAGCCATGGAAGACGTCTCATTTGCACAAATTCCCAAGGCAGAGTTCGAAATTGGTGAGTTGAGGGGCACAAACTTGTTTTCAGAACAGTGAAGTTGGAGCTGGAAGTGCGTGCGGCGCACAGAGGGAGCGCGCAACGCATAAGAGGCGTGCGGCGCACAGAGGGAGCGCGCGACGCATAATAGGCACGGGGCTCATTGGGCTTCACAAGCTCGTGTAAATTAACACGTGCGAGACGCACATGTTGCGCGCGGTGCACTGGGTAGGCGCGCGACGCGTATAGCTTCAGGGCCGAAAAATTTTGCTTCCTTGCCCAGATTGATACCAAAATACCTCTTTTGCTTGCGAGTAAGTTCTTCATGGCTGCCTAAAGAATCATGAATATGTTATGGTATTTTGAAAATGGAGAAATAAGTGTGTTTGATGTGGAGAAATATGAAACCCTATGCTCATTGCAAATTCATTTCTTAGGGTTTTCAAAGACATGTTGATAGTCTTGTGAAGGTTTTCAGACTTGTGTTTTTGAAGTATAGGTCTGTGTCATCTATTGTCATAAGTGTCACTGCCCTCACGCTCTCTTTCTGCCATTTCATCACTGTTGTCATCACTAATATATTACCACTGTCATTGCTACACTGTTTATCGTTTATGTTGACAAACATAGCTCCATTCTCATTCCCATTCTCCATTGACAAGCCTAACTATCATTTCAAGGGTTGTTTCTGTGTCTGACAATATATTGTACTCCTTTCTATTCTCTTGTCAAACCCATGTAGTTAAGCAGTGATTGTTTTTCATGCAAATTCATTTGACAGAACCATTATCATTGTGACTTTCCTATGACACTTGGATACACATGTGACACTTTTGGGTGTTGAGCATACACTGAAACTCTTATTTGCACTATACCTACACTAGCATATATATTGCAGACATCTTGTTTTCAAAACCATGTCAGAGACGGATTCAATTTATGAGCAGGACTATGAAAGTGATTCCACAGCAGAGGGTAATGTGCCATGGAGGTCTCACAAAAGTGGAAAAAGTGGTAGGCATGTCAGGGAAGAGCCTACTTCTTTGGCTCAATTGCAGGCTTGCCCGCTTGCATTGGATTGTTTTCAGCATCAGTCGTGTTTCCAATACTGCGAGATGATTTCACAAACCCAACTTCATCATGAGCTAGCTCGTCTATTTGTTCTACATTTACATGATGGCCATGTAAACCTTGACGGAGTTAATTTCATTCTGTCATGAGAGACCATTGCTCAGGCCACCGGAATACCAAACATAGGAGAGGAATGGAACAAATGACAACAGCTCGAGAAATCCTACTATGAGCCATACATCAAACCTGGGTTCATGAGGCAATTGAGCATGGTTTTTCCATTCAGATTTCTGAAGGATGAGTTTGCACCATTGATGAAACTCATCATTCGATATTTTAGTTGCGAGGGAAGATTCTCGCGCCTCTATGCGTACCATGTCCGTTTGTTGATGCATTTCACGAGAGTACGTATGATGAGCATTCCATACTTCATGTATCGCAACATAGAGAGGATGACATTTCTTGTACAGAAGAAGAGCCCAGCACAACAGCATAGCAGTATATATCATTACGCGCTGATCAAAATCATGGTGGTACATCAATTGATACAGCAGGGCATTGCTTGGGAGGATTTCATCTCCCGTGACTTCTTCGCAGCGCCATAGTCGTCTCCCGAGGTAGTTCATGATGAGGGAGAGCCTTCACACCAGCCTAATATTCCTGAGACTGAGCATATCAGTGCTCCAGTGTATGTGACATACCATCGAGGCCGCAGGGCCTTATTTGCAGCTACACGACGAGTACTATCTCCACCCGGAGTGGAAGGGGTCTCGTTGACTCCATCAGCAGCGTGAGTACTATCTCCACCCGGGGTGGAAGGGGTCTCGCCTTCTTCTTCAGCACAGGTATAGTTTCAGGACAGGGGTAAGAAGCCCATGCATGATGAGGGCCCTTCAGGAGGCCGAGACACTGATTTCACGTTCATCGATGTTGATGCAAGCTCTCCTAGCTCGAAATTGAAAGAGATCATCCAGGAGCAAAAGGCCGAGAACGACACGCTGAAAGAGAAATTGCAGAGGGCTCAGTGGGTGATAAACTATCTGGAGTAGCATAACAAACATCTAGAGGATCAGCACACACTTATAGAGCTGCAGCGAATCCGGGAAGATCGACAATTGGCCCGGAAAAGACCTGGCGACATGACACCGGCTGATTGAGATACTTGCCTCACGCATGTTAACATTCATTTGGAGAAGTTGTTGGTGAAAGCCAATAGAGACAAAGACATGCTTCGTCACATGAAAGGTCATTATTGGGCCCGCATGCACGTCTGCAAGGCAAAAATGAAGATTCTGAAGAGGAGATTGAGCAGAGGACTAAAACGACGGAAGAGGCCTGATCCACTTTGGATTTTGGCCGAAGCTTCGTTGGCTGGGAATGATACATGATGGAGGGTCTTCGCTCCGAATTTGAGCAAATTTGGAGAAATTTTTGTCATTTTGGAATATTTTGGTCTCAAAACAGATTTTTCAGCTCTACGCGTAGCGCGTCGACGCGCGCGCTTATGATTGGGACACTTGCTGGAGGAAAAATTTATATTTTTGGATTTTTCATGGTAAGCTATGCATGCTCCAGTATGGACGAAGCATTTCATCAGGTTCTGGATGATCAAAAGGCCCAAAAACACCATGAAAACCACCTTTCTGCCACCTTTTGCACCAGCAGGAAGTACTTCTAGGAGAATGAATTTTTGGAGGAGAAAATGAGCTCCAAATTGGAAAATTCCACTTGGGTTGGATAGCCAACATCCAGGGATTTCCAACGAGCTATCATGAGCTCAATTTGGATGCCGGTAAGTGCCCCAAAAATATCCTGAAAGGCGCGCGATGCATAGAGCTCAGACGCGCGACGCATAGAGGAAATTGGTCAATTTTTCATCTTCCAGCTCAGGATTTCGGCCAGTTGGACCAGTTTTGCTTGTGGATGTAATTTTTGAGTTGTCTTGATGTAATTTTATGGTTGGCATGTAACTTGGACTCACTTTTACCTATTCTAGATGATTCACTCCTAAAAAAGTAAAAATCAGATGTAAGAATCAGTTTCCTCCCTTTTAGAGGCAAGTTGTTTAGATGCCTATATTCTAGCTCCTTGTTTAGAATTAGTTGGAACTGCTCCTAGAAGGAGGAATTCGACCCCTAGAGGTGTGGGAAGGGGTTAGGAGGTCTATATGATATAATTTTTGAGACATTCTACAGGTTGGACTCTTGGGAAGATTTTGGCACACTATTGTATATATTTTTCATATTTTGGCTAAGGAAAGATCAGAGGTTTTGCAGCACCTGTTGGGATTCTTGTGGCTTTCAGTTCTTGATGGTGTTTTCTCTCAATTTATTGTAATTTCTTTCATGTTTAATGTATTCCATTCCCTTCTTATGCTTCTGAAACTAAATGAATGAGTAAATGAGGTTGAATCCATTGTTTCAGTGCTTTGCCTTTAAATTTGTTTAGTTTTACATGTTTTCGCCTGTTTGGAGAGGATCCATGTTCTCCCTTGCCCTCTTCAGCTCCTTGTCATTCTGATCCATCCATACACCTGATCAAAAGCATCAAGACTATTGCCTACCTCGCCCCAACTCGAATTCTGCAAAAATCTGGCCTTATCCCCGGACCCAAAATTGTTTTTCCCATTTTTTCAACAAAAAACCCAAAAATCAAAATCAAACTTTCCTATCTCTTTACTAGCCTAAAATCAGTACCAATTATAATTCATCTCGCACCCTATTGCTCAATTTATCGAGATAGACCCAGAGAGAGCCCTCTCCTGTCCTCGTAGGGCTAGCTACGAGGCTGAGCGTGGTTTGATGTAGCCTTGAGTTTTACCTTATTTCAGCCTAAGGTAGATTTGAGCGCTAACATAGTGGCGACCATACTGGGGAACTAAAATCTCAATTGTTTGCTTTTTGATGTGTTTGTTTCATAAGTCTTAGACGGAGTCTGAAGTCACGCCAGGTAGCTTTCGAAATGCTTTTGCCATGCAAAAGCGGAAGTAGATAAACGCTGCTTCAGTCGATCTCCGGTTAGCTTGTGGATGCAACACTTGATTTGCAAATCATCCCAGTATACTTGTTCGTTCTAGACCTTTGGATGATTGAGTCTAGAAGTCGATAGGCTGAAGATAATTGATTGTGTCCCTTGAAATTTTCCCGAGTAGATCAATACACTGGCTTCAAGAAGGCATACCAGATCGAATCCTGATCCAAATCCGCCTCCAGTATATGAAAACCCAACCTAATCCCAATAATTTTCCGTCGAGAAGCTCCTATTATTCCTTTGGTCAAATCTCACTCATACCCCACTGTTTTTGAATACATTGATGACATTGAGTTTGACGATCAGTTTGAGTTATCATTGTTTGAAACCAAATCCAAAAGTGCCACTGGTTCTACCGTTATCAATCCTGAGTTCATCAAGTATTTAGAAGTTGAGCAAGCAAATAGATCTATTGATAATTATATTCTGAATCTGCAAAATTCCATTGTGGCAAAAAACATTCCCGAATTCATTGAATCTGCTTCACAAACTCTTGGACCATCTGAAATTGCATCTAGTTCACGGATTCCCACTGAATCTCCCTTTATCCCTACCATTCCTGTACAGCCTGAGATTTCTGATCAACAATCAGCAGTTGTTTCTCCTCCTTCGTCTCCAATGCATACACCTCGTTTACCTACTGCTCCCATTCCTCCTGTTTCTCCGAGACAGCAGATTATAAATCCGCCAAGAGCCATGGCTGCGAGGTTTGCACCTCTTGTTTTACCTATAAATTTGGACCCCATGCCTGCTGATTATCAGAGCAAGATTCCAATATTCGATGGCACTCCACAGAGTATATGCGCTCAGCAGCATATTGTCAGAATGACAGATTTGTTGGATCTGCATGAAATAGATGAAGAAAATTTGTCCATGAGGTTGTTCGCCCAGACCTTTGGAGGTGAGGTTCGTAAACGGTTCAGAGCATTACAGCCCGCAAGTATCAATACATTACAAGAGCTTCAGACACAATTTTTAGATCGATGGGAAATGAAAAAAGATCCGCTGTAGATTACTTTAGAGTATACCAGCATCAAGCGTAATCCTGGTGACTCCGTTCAGGATTATATTATCAGATTCAATACAGTGTATAATGCAATTCCAGATGACTTGAGACCATCTAGAAAGTCAACTCTTCTTAAATTCCCGGATGGTTTTGATCTGGAGATGGCTTACTCACTACGAGACAGAGATCCGCCTACCTTAGAAGATATGCAGAAGATTGTTGTTACTGTTGAGGCGAATCTGAATGATAAGGGAGCCTGGTTGAAAGCAGAGAAAAGAGTGACTATAAAAGAAGAGGCTTCCACATCGGCATCAGAACAACACTTGCTTCGTGAGATGGAAAAAATGTTCAAAAGAATGACGCTTGATAAGCCAGACACGCAGATTCGTAATCCCAACTACCATGGCCAGCAGCAGCCACAGTTCAGAATTAAGCAGCGTGAATAGAGAGCACAAGAGCCGACAGCCCAGTAGCAGATTAAAACTCCTCTCTTGCAGAATTTTGTGAGTCAAGATTTAGACGATGACGATGATGTAGTAGGTGAGCAAAACCATTTCTTTACTCCCGACGATCTGCCTATTTACATCACTGAGGATGAAGAATATGGAGAAATTTCAGCTGCACAGAAAGATGAGGATTTCATTTTAGCCAACGATGCAGATCTAGAGAAAGAATCAGATGAATACCAAAGAGGATATCTGAATGCTTTGTCCACTCAACAAAAGCAGTTTTCATTGAGAAACCGAGATGTGCCCATAAATCCAATTCAGAAACGAAAAGAGGCTTCAGCACCAAAGACGGATTCACCTATACCACAGAAGAAAGGAAAAGAGACAATTGATCCCGTAGTTAGTAAATCATCATCAGCAGAAAAGGAAAATCAACCAAACACAATGAAGGATAAGGCTGAAAAGAAGGAAGTTCCGGTCAAATAAGCTGAAAGAGTTTCAGCATTTAGTTTGGAAAATGAAATTTCCAAATTAAAGGTATCTATTCCTTTGATAGAAATCATGAAGAACAGCAGCTACCGAGGTCAAGTTTCCAAAATTCTAAATTTTGATCCTATGTTTGACACGGTAAATGTTGAAGATGATCAGCCATAATTGATTTTTGGGCCTGCTTTAGATGGTGAGTCCCCTGACAGTGATGTTCCTCCCTTTTATATCAGTTTGAGGTTGCATGAATATGTATTGCACAATGCCATGTTCGATTCGGGTGCTTCGCACAATCTGATGCCAAGGGCGATCATGGAAAAATTGGGACTAGACATTACAAGAAAATATCATGATTTGTATTCATTTGATTCCAGCCGTGTGAGGTGTATCGGACTCATCAAAGATTTGGTTGTAAGCTTAGATCAAATTCCAGCGAAGAATGTCTTGATGGATGTGGTTGTGGCGGACATTCCTCCGCGATTTGGGATGCTCCTTTCTAGATCTTGGGGAGCAAAGTTGAAAGGTACACTACAGTTAGATTTTTCTTATGCTACAATTCTAGTCTTCGGTCAAATGAGAAAGCTATATCGAGAGCAGAAGATGAAATACATGATAACCAGCAAGGAGAAGCCAATCAATCATCCTGTAAATTATGTACATATCGACTTAGAGTCATTTGTGTTGTTTGCTGATAGTTTTAATGATATAGATAGTCAATTAGTTCAGGCGGAAGATATACCAGAAATCACTAAGAATTTTAGAGAAGTTCTGCAAAAAGAAAGACGAGAAAAGCAAGCTACTGTGGAGCAATCAGCTAAAGACAATGGGCAGCAAACAGGAAAAACAGACTTGATGCAATTTCAACACTTAGAGGAGGACGAAGATGGTCTTTGGACCATGGATTTTGATGGCGCAGTAGGTAGTGATGGTGCTGGAATTGGGGTTTGGATTCATAGTCCATTTTCCGTTCCAGATAAGGTTCCAAGCAATGTGAGAGTATGTTCCTACAAACTAGCATTTGACTGTTCTAATAATGAAGCGGAATATGAGGCTCTGATTGCTGGCCTTAAGATTCTTAGAAAGCTGAAAGCAAAAAGAATTGCAGTCTATGGTGATTCAGAGTTGGTGATAAAGCAGGTAAAGGGTGAGTTTCAAGCCAAGCATCCTCGTATGAGGGCTTACCGTAATGCAGTTTTATATATTTTGAAGTTATTTTCTGATCATACCTTGACGTGTGTGCCTCGCATACAAAATGGTGTTGCTGATGGACTTGCTAAGGCAACAAGAAATTTAAAAATTCCAATGAATTCCAGTAACAAGTTCGAGATTCATGTAAAACACCGCCCCACCGTTCCAGACAATCAACGATGTTGGCAAGTCTTTCAGGATGACGAAGAGATTAGTGATTTTCTGCAGAATAAGGGTAAGTTTAAAGACACCTCCATAGATACAGAACACGATGATGGTAATGATGATATACAAATAAATCAAATGGAAGTACTACAACTTAAAGATAACATCATTCCTAAGGGATTGATTCCTTTGGAGGAACTCTTTGACCAAGACGATGTAGCCCGCAAACCGACATTGAGGCCGACTGAAAAAGGTGTTGAAGAGGTAAATATTGGGACAGCTGAGAATCCCAAGATGGTAAAGTTATCAAAGTCATTGTCACCAAAGGTAAAGGCGGAGTATGTGAGATTGTTGTCTTCATTTTCTGATGCTTTTGCATGGGATTACTCATATTTAAAAACATATGACACTAATATCATTCAGCATACTATTCCCATTAAACCAAATCAGAAGCCTTTCCGTCAAAAGTTGAGGAGAATCAATCCAAAGCTGCTACCATTGATTGAAAAAGAGGTAAATAGGTTGTATAAGTCAGGAATCATTGTGCCTATCCGATTCTCGGATTGGATATCAAATTTGGTGCCCATGAGAAAGAAAATAGGTGAGATCCGTTTATGTATCGACTTCAGAAATTTGAATAAGGTATCATTAAAAGACAATTATCCGCTGCCAAAAATGGACCATATATTGCAGCGAGTAGTTGGAGCACCAAGGATGTCACTGCTCGATGGTTATTCCGGATATAATCAAATTTTAGTGAATGAAGATGATCGTGACAAGACTGCGTTCACCACTCCATGGGGAACGTTTCATTATGCAAAGATGCCGTTTGGTTTGAAAAATGCAGGTGCCACTTTTCAGCGTGCAATGGACATGGATTTTACCAACGAGAAAGATGTATTTTTGGTTGTTTACCTTGATGATTTAATTGTGTTTTCAAATTCTGATGAGGAACATTTATATCATTTGAAAGTTGTTTTCCAGAAGTGTAGAAAATATGGCATTTCTCTGAATCCAAAAAAGAGCTTATTTGCCATGGATGAAGGCAAGCTCCTTGGCCACATCATATCGAAAGACGGCATTCGTGTTGACCCTGCACGTGTTGAAGCCATCCAGCAGATTGAACAGCCCCAGAACAAGAAAGAAATACAGTCATTTAATGGTAAAATGAATTTTCTGCGTCGCTTCATTCCAAATCTTGCTGAGCATCTTAGAGAAATCACGAACATGTTGAAAAAAGACAGTCAGGTAAAGTGGACAGAAGAGGCGGTGAAATCATTCAATTTGGTAAAGTTAGCTCTTTCTTCAGCCCCTATTTTAATCAGCCCGAACTACACACAGGACTTCATTTTGTTTTCGTTTGCTTCTGAGCACACTTTGGCAGCTGTTTTAATGCAGAAAAGGGATGGAGTTGAAAATCCCATTGCTTTTTTCAGTCGGATTATAAGGGACAGAGCATTGAAATACAACATTATTGAGAAACAAGCACTTGTGCTTGTAAAGGCCTTGAAAGATTTCCGTGTGTATATACTGCATTCCCACATTATAGCATACGTTCCTAACGCAGCAATTAAAGATGTTTTGGTACAGGCAGATCCAGAAGGAAGACGAGGTAAGTGGATTGCTGTGTTGTTAGAGTACGATGTGGAAATTAAACCGACCAAGCTGATCAAAGGACAAGGACTCGCCAAGCTCATGGCTGAAACAAATCTGCATGCTCTAGATATAAATTTGATCGCTGCCATGTCCGATGAAGATGAGGAGAGTACGTCATTTCAGGTATCTGATATTTTTGTTTCTTCCCCTTGGTATGCTGACATTTTATACGTGCTTCAGAATTTGTCTCCACCTCCCGGGATGCCTAGAAATAAGAGTAGAACCTTGAAGTTGAGAGCTGCAAAGTTTTGCATACTGAATTCTGCATTGTATTGGAAAGACCCTGGTGGAATGTTATTGAATTGTTTGGTAGAGGAGGAAGCCAAAAGAGTTTTGGAGGACTTTCATAGAGGAGATTGCGGGGGCCATTTGTTTTGGAAAACCACAGCGAATAAGATTCTAAGGGTAGGTTACTATTGGCCTTCTTTATTTTCTGATGTATATAAGGCTGTTAAGAATTGTCACGAATGCCAAATTTTCGAAGGGAAGCAGAAACTACAGCCTTTGCCTCTCAAACCAATTGAAGGCAGTGCACCATTTCAGCAGTGGGGGTTGGATTTCATTGGTGAAATCCATCCGGCATCTTCCGGGCAACATAGATGGATATTGACAGCAACGGACTACTTCACGAAATGGATTGAGGCCATTCCCACTCGACAAGCCACGGATGCGGTAATTATCTCTTTTCTTGAAAACAATATTCTGTCACGTTTTGGGTGTCCTAGTAAGATAATCACAGATAACACAGCGGCCTTCAAGTCAAAGAGGATGGTTGAATTTTTCTATAAGTACAACATCAGCTTGGGACATTCAACTGCCTACCATCCGCAAGGAAATGGCTTGGCGGAATCTTCAAATAAGTCTTTGGTAAATATCACCAAGAAATTGCTGGAAATCAATAAAAAGGGCTGGCACAAGAAATTAGTGAATGCACTGTGGGATGATAGGGTAAGTCAGAAAAAGTCTATTGGCATGTCTCCTTTCGAGTTGGTGTATGGGGTAGACACGATTTTTCCCACATCTCTTGCTGTCCCGGTAGTCAAATTGCTTCAGGAAGCTGGTAGTGAGGAAGATCCCATGCAACGGAGGATTAATCAGATGATTCATTTACAGCAGACACGGGAGGAGGTCTTTCAAAATATTTTTAAGTTGCAGGAGCGCATAAAGAAGATTTATGACAGGAAGGAAAAAGCAGATAAGTTTCAGCTGGATGAGGCGGTTTTGAAGTGGGATGATCGGAATGAAGATAAGGGAAAGCACGGCAAATTCGAAAACCTATGGAAGGGTTCTTTTAAATTTGCAGCGTATCGTGGTAAAAACGCCTTTCTTCTCAAGGAAATGAATGGAGAGGATTGTCCTGAAGGGCCGATCAATGGTCGGCTGCTAAAGCGATACCACTTCTGAGTATTTTCTGCTGATTTCATCATCATTGTATATATCGTTTTACTTCTGTTTTATTGCAAGTGTGTACTGATCTCTCATCTTCAGTCTGGGGCCCGAAGCGAAGGCTATAATTCTGGAGATGGAGGTTAGTTGGTTTGAAGTTTGTCAAGTCAGTTTTATCAGTCTTTTCAGTTTAAAAATCGAGTCAGTTTTGGTCAAGTTTCAGTCAGTTTTCAGTCAGTCAATAAATGTATCAAAATTTTTGTGTTATTTGTTGAAATAATGACTCCATCGCCCAATGGATGAAGGCATTGTCTGACTCCTCCAGAGATCTGCCGTTCTTGGCATCTCCTTGGAGCCACCATCCCCATTGGAGCCAATGTTAGAGTCGGTCCTTACAGCCCTCCGTCAGAGATCTTTTCGCTTTTTGCATATCATTCTTAGGTGTCTCGCTCGTTCCACTTCGTTGCATTTCGCTAGGGGCATGCCATTGACTGACGAGAGGGTCTGATCGTCTTGTGTTTCCTCATGCTTGTACCTCCAGGGCTAATTAAAATTCCTCAAGAAATCACTGAAGTTCAGGTCATATCATTTATGGTCATAAAAGATTATTTTTGTCAAAAAGAGTCTTTAGTCCTAGGGTCTAGGGTTTTCAGTCTTTGCATACATGTGATAAAAGCCCGCAGGCCATGAGGTTGGTTTCAAAATTTTCCCATTTCATATTTTTATTCTCAAAAAGCATTGAAGACATTTTTAGTTCAAAACTCTGTTTTGAACTAGAAATTGTCAAATTTCATTTTTGTAATAATTATATTTGTTTCACCATAATAAGTTCTAGAGCAAGCCTCTGATCTTTGCCAAAGCCAAATGCCAAATCCCTGCAAAAAACAACAGATGTCATCAGTCCAAGACTCAAAAAAATAATGAAAAAGCCAAAAGACAGTATTGTATTAAGTGATAAAGTGACAAAGTGCCAAACATTATAAAAGTGGGTTATGGAGAAATTTAAAATCAAATTGATTTTTATGAGATATTTTTCTACACATATAAGCCATGGAATACGTCTCATTTGCACAAATTCCCAAGGCAGAGTTTGAAATTGGTGAGTTGAGGGGCGCAAACTTGTTTTCAGAACAGTGAAGTTGGAATTGGAAGTGCGCGCGGCGCACAGAGGGAGCGCGCGACGCATAAGAGGCATGCGGCGCATTGGGCTTCACAAGCCCGTGTAAATTAACACGCGCGCGATGCACATGCTGCGCGCGGCGCACTGGGTAGGCGTGCGACGCGTATAGCTTCAAGGCCGAAAATTTTTGCTTCCTTGCCCAGATTGATACCAAAATACCTCTTTTGCTTGCGGGTAAGTTCTTCATGGCTACCTAAAGACTCATGAATATGTTATGGTATTTTGAAAATGGAGAAATAAGTGTGTTTGATGTGGAGAAATATGAAACCGTATGCTCATTGCAAATTCATTTCTTAGGGTTTTCAAAGACATGTTGATAGTCTTGTGAAGGTTTTCAGACTTGTGTTTTTGAAGTATAGGTCTGTGTCATCTATTGTCAAAAGTGTCTCTGCCCTCACGCTCTCTTTCTGCCATTTCATCACTGCTGTCATCGCTAATATATTACCACTGTCATTGCTACACTATCTATCGTTTATGTTGACAAACACAGCTCCATTCTCATTCCCATTCTCCATTGACAAGCCTAACTATCATTTCAAGGGCTGTTTCTCTGTCTGACAGTATATTGTACTCCTTTCTATTCTCTTGTCAAACCCATGTAGTTAAGCAGTGATTGTTTTTCATGCAAATTCATTTGACAGAACCATTATCATTGTGACTTTCCTATGACACTTGGATACACATGTGACACTTTTGGGTGTTGAGCATACACTGAAACTCTTATTTGCACTATACCTACACCAGCATATATATTGCAGACATATTTTTTTCAAAACCATGTCAGAGACGGATTCATTTTATGAGTAGGACTATGACAGTGATTCCACAGCAGAGGGTAATGTGCCACAGAGGTCTCACAAAAGTGGCAAAAGTGGTAGGCATGTCAGGGAAGAGCCTACTTCTTTGGCTCAATTGCAGGCTTGCCCGCTTGCATTGGATTGTTTTTAGCATCAGTCGTGTTTCCAATACTGCGAGATGATTTCACAAACCCAGCTTCATCATGAGCTAGCTCGTCTATTTGTTCTACATTTACATGATGGCTATGTAAACCTTGCCAGAGTTAATTTCATTCTGTTGCCAGAGACCATTGCTCAGGCCACCAGAATACCAAACATAGGAGAGGAATGGAAAAAACGACAACAGCTCGAGAAATCCTACTATGAGCCATACATCAAACCTGGGTTCATGAGGAAGTTGAGCAGGGTTTTTCCATTCAGATTTCTGAAGGATGAGTTTGCACCATTGATGAAACTCATCATTCGATATTTTAGTTGCGAGGGCAGATTCTCACGCCTCTATGCGTACCATGTCCGTTTGTTGATGCATTTCACGAGAGTACGTATGATGAGCATTCCATACTTCATGTATTGCAACATAGAGAGGATGAAATTTCTTGTACAAAAGAAGACCCCAGCACAGCAGCATAGCAGTATATATCATTACGCGCTGGTCAAAATCATGGTGGTACATCAGTTGATACAGCAGGGCATTGCTTGGGAGGATTTCATCTCCCGTGACTTCTTCGCAGCGCCACAACCGTCTCCCGAGGTAGTTCATGATGAGGGAGAGCCTTCACACCAGCCTGATATTCCTGAGACCGAGCATATCAGTGCTCTAGTGTATGTGACATACCAGCGAGGCCACATGGCCTTATTTGCAGCTACACGACAAGTACTATCTCCACCCGGGGTGGAAGGGGTCTCGTTGACTCCATCAGCAGCACGAGTACTATATCCACCCAGGGTGGAAGGGGTCTCGCCTTCTTCTTTAGCACAAGTATAGTTTCAGGACAGGGGAAAGAAGCCCATGCATGATGAGGGCCCTTCAGGAGGCCGGGACACTGATTTCACGTTCATCGATGTTGATGCGAGCTCCCCTAGCTCGAAATTGAAAGAGATCATCCAGGAGCAAAAGGTCGAGAACGACACGCTGAAAGAGAAATTGCAGAGGGCTCAGTGGGTGATAAACTATCTGGAGTAGCGTAACAAACAGCTAGAGGATCAGCACACACTTATAGAGCTGCAGCGAATCTGGGAAGATCGACAATTGGCCCGGAAAAGACCTGGCGACATGACACCGGCTGATCAAGATACTTGCCTCACGCATGTTAACATTCATTTGGAGAAGTTGTTGGCAAAAGCCAATAGAGACAAAGACATGCTTCGTCACATGAAAGGTCATTATTGGGCCTGCATGCACGTCTGCAAGGCAAAAATGAAGATTCTGAAGAGGAGATTGAGCAGAGCACTAAAACGACGGAAGAGGCCCGATCCACTTCAGATTTTGGCCGAAGCTTCGTTGGATGGGCATGATACATGATGGAGGGTCTTCGCTCCAAATTTGAGCAAATTTGGAGAAATGTTTGTCATTTTGGAATATTTTGGTCTCAAAACAGATTTTTCAGCTCTACGCGTAGCGCGTCGATGCGCGCGCTTATGATTGGGACACTTGCTGGAGGAAAAATTTATATTTTTGGATTTTTCATGGTAATTTATGCATGCTCCAGTATGGCCGAAGCATTTCATCAGGTTCTGGATGATCAAAAGGCCCAAAAACACCATGAAAACCACCTTTCTGCCACCTTTTGCACCAGCAGGAAGTACTTCTGGGAGGATAAAGTTTTGGAGGGGAAAATGAGCTCCAAATTGGAAAATTCCACTTGGGTTGGATAGAAAACATCTAGGGCTTTCCAACGAGCTATCATGAGATGAATTTGGATGCCAGGAAGTGCCTCAAAAATATCCTGAAAGGCAAGATACGCATAGAGCTCAGATGCGCGACGCATAGAGGAAATTAGTCAATTTTTCATCTTCCAGCTCAGGATTTCGGCCAGTTGGACCAGTTTTGCTTGTGGATGTAATTTTTGAGTTGTCTTGATGTAATTTTATGGTTTTCATGTAACTTGGACTCACTTTTACCTATTCTAGATGATTCACTCCTAAAAAAGTAAAAATCAAATGTAAGAATCAGTTTCCTTCCTTTTAGAGGCAAGTTGTTTGGATGCCTATATTCTAGCTCCTTGTTTAGAATTAGTTGGAACTGCTCCTAGAAGGAGGAATTTGACCCCTAGAGGTGTGGGAAGGGGTTAGGATGGTCTATATGATGTAATTTCTGAGACATTCTACAGGTTGGACTCTTGGGAAAACTTTGGCACACTATTGTACATATTTTTCATATTTTGGCTAAGGAAAGATCAGAGGTTTTGCAGCACCTGTTGGGATTTTTGTGGCTTTCAGTTCTTGATGGTGTTTTCTCTCAGTTTATTGTAATTTCTTTCATGTTTAATGTATGCCATTCCCTTCTTATGCTTCTGAAACTAAATGAATGAGTAAATGAGGTTGAATCCATTGTTTCAGTGCTCCGCCTTTAAATTTGTTTAGTTTTACATGTTTTCGCCTGTTTGGAGAGGATCCATGTTCTCCCTTGCCCTCTTCAGCTCCTTGTCATTCTGATCCATCCATACACCTGATCAAAAGCATCAATATTATTGCCTACCTCACCCCAACTCGAATTCTGCAAAGATCTGGCCTTACCCCCGGACCCAAAATTGTTTTTCCCTTGTTTTTCAACAAAAAACCCAAAAATCAAGATCAAACTTTCCTATCTCTTTACTAGCCTAAAATCAGTACCAATTATAAGTCATCTCGCACCCTATTGCTCAATTTATCGAGATAGACCCGGAGAGAGCCCTCTCCTGTCCTCGTAGGGCTAGCTATGAGGCTGAGCGTGGTTTGATGTAGCCTTGAGTTTGACCTTATTTCAGCCTAAGGTAGATTTGAGCGCTAACAGAGCCTAAAATGAAGTTAGTGTATCATTTGTATGGCTTGAATATGATGAGGAGAAGTTATATTTTGATTTTTTGGGCAACCACACTTTTTATTTTGTAAATTTATTAAAAAACTACATACTCAACAGTTTCGTAGCGCATTTAGTGTAAAAAGGCATAAACACGCTACGAAACTACTGTAGCTACCTTTTTTGTTTCCTTTGATCACTATGTAAGGAAATTAAAGGTGAGTCAAGAGCTGAAAATTCTATAAAAAGGTTTGGGGGGGTAATTGAAACAATGCAGGAGAAAGGAGTGAAAGTTTTGAAGAATAAAGGTTTGAAATGGCAGTGGTACAAAAGGCGCTACGAAATTGTTGTGTTTTCGTAGCGCAATATATTACAGCCTTTTGAACAATTTTTTGTAGTGGTTTGGACAGATGAAGGCTAGGGAAGAGTGATGGGACATGTTAAAATAATCTTTAACAGCCAAGGACCACGAAATGAAGATTAAATGATGGTCATAATGTTCAAGGAAGGAAAAGAATCTTATGCCTAAAAAACAGGGTATGGTTTTTGGCTTTTGTGGAGGATAACAAAGTGGTCAATGAAGAACTGAATATCATGATCCAAATTCTACCATGCCATGATATACTTGTCAATGATGTAATTTCAAGTAGATAAGGTTGTTAAAGATAGTAATAAGGAGTTTGAGTCCTTTTTGAAATAGGACTGTCAAGTAGGATAGGTGTCTTTTTGTAATAAATTTCATGTCTTATGGTTATGCAAGGTGTTAGTAGTTAGAAATTCGATATATCTAGCCTAAAGGGAGATTATATGATGTTTTAAGAGGCCTATTAAAGGATAAGAGGTCGAATTTGTAAAGGGTTGGAAGATTTTTGGCAAAATTGCAGCTTATGGTAATGGACTGTTTCAACTAATACAAAGATCTGTTACTTGAACAACTTGAGATTCTGAAGGATTTTTTTAGTGTTTTCTTATTCTGTTTGTGCCTCTTATGTATCTCACTTGCAGTGGTTTTCACTTATATTACTCAGAATTCATCTATAATATGCTCTGACTTCCTTTATATGTGAATTGACCGTGTATACTCATGTTTTATTTGTGTGTGTTCTACTTCTAGAAACTCTGAACAGCCTCAATTTCCATATCAAGTAACTCACTGAATCACTAAAAGTTTTGAATCCATAAGCCAATGCCTACATACTGATATTATTTTCAATCTACACTCATCAAGTTGGGAAAATGTGATCGGAGCAGACTATTTTATTGTAAAGCCTTTAGAGCGTTCTGATATATATAGTAACAATACCACTTTCTTTCAACTGAGATTCTTAGTGTATTTCAATGATTTTATGTCCTATCCATTGAAATGTTTTTCTTCCATATTTTAAGTGCTTATTGCTCATAATTCATGATTGTTCATGCTCCAACTTCCTTTAAGTAGTTAGCTATGGTGAAATCTCTTTCAGTATTTTTGCTTTCAATACCTTGATGTCTCATTACTTAGAATTCATGTGCTACATGCTCTGACTTCCTTTGAACCTCAAGTTATTGGGATTTTCCTGAATGTGTTATTCTTTAATTGAAGAATATACAATCCTAAGCTTCCATAAGGAGAGCCATTGTCATATTTATCCTTGTCACTGACTCCATAGCCCAATGGTAGCAAGCCTTCATCTTTTCAACCTACAAATATACAAAACTAAGACATAATTTAGAGAGTTAGCCATCTATATTTATCATTAACCCTTGAGAGAGCCCTCTCAGGCTGAGGAGGCTAAGCCTTGGTCACAAGATTGGTTTGAAATATTTACATTGAAGTTGTCTGAACAACAGCTAATCAGGTACGATTTTGGTGATAACACCATGAATGTCCAACTTGCATCTTTAAGGGTTTTATGAGGTATTCAAGTAGTTTTCACAAGTGTATTTATTGTGGACATCATGCTTACTTAAAAATGGAGCATCCATATCGTCGAAAAAAGTCACGTTTCAATGGTAAGGAAAAGAATCATGAAGCACCACTGGAAATAACAAGTGATTACATTATTGAGAATGGAGAAAAAAGAATGCAATTTAATGAAAATGGTGGCATTTGTGGTAGTAAAAATGATCAACTTTACGATAGTGGTGTAAAAAAGTGTGCATATTCTATAAATGGCCATACTTTAGGCATATATCCATTAGGCATAATGAGAAAAACATAGCTTTTGCTATTATAGAAACTCTTTTTGGTGCATATGATACAATGTCATCACGCCTAGACCTTAAAGAACTAAAGATTCGTCGAAATATTTGGGTTGAAAAATGTGGTATTAGAAAATACAAAAAACCTATTGCTCCTTATGTGTGGACAAACGATCAATGTGCATAATTCTTGAAGTTGATGTCTCAGATTCGATTTCCTACTAGATATGTAAGTGGTAATATTAGAAGCCAAACTAAAAATTATAGCTTAAGAAGCCTCAAGACCCATGACTATCATGTCATAATTGAGGATATTTTACCTGTTGCAGTCATATCAAGTTTGGAAAAGGGACCAATATTGGCAATTATAAGGTTGGGCCTAATCTTAAAAAGAATGATTTTGCATGTGCTAGATCCTTCAAACTTTGATAATTTGAGGGGAGAGGTTGTTGAAGTCCTCTGCTTATTGGAATGATAATTTCCACTAGAAATATTCAATAATTCTATGCATCTTCTTATACATCTAGAACATGAACTAGAGCATTGTGGCCCAATATGAACAAGATGGATGTATCCTATAAAACAATACATGAAAGTTTTGAAAAATTTTGTTCGTAATAAGGCAAAACCAGAAGGTAGCATTTGTGAAGGATATTTAATGCAAGAGGCCATAGGGTTTTGCACAGAATATATGAAGGATTTTGGCAATGTCAATTGGCGTGTATGGGATGATGATGATGACTAGAGAGTTGCAGGTGAAGTATTAGAAGGAAATGGACATCGCTTCAAGCTTTAATGAGGAAATAATTTCCATACATGCCTATGTTCTTCAAAAACACATCATCATTCGATAAGTGGCATAGGTAAAATATTATTTACATGATAATTTATTTATTTAATTTCATTTAATAGCTAAATTATTATCACTCTTTTTGTTCATATTCTATGCAGAAAATATGAAGAAGAGATGCAAAAATGGATGCATCCATGTCAAAATAATACACTTCAAGATTTGAACCTTGGAGATCGTTCTTTTAAAAAAATTGATGATTGGATTGTTGATGAATTAATGATGCACGACAAGAAGGTCAAGATATGATGAAGGAGAAAATTCAGCTTTCATAACCTCTAAGTGTATGGGCTTCTTCTTTTAGTGGGATGTGGTCCTATGGTACTCATTTAAGAGTGGAAGAAAGGGACACATGAAAGGAAAATTGTGATTGTATTGTTAGTGTTGAATTTCATCACAACACTGAAAATAAATTGTATGTTGGATTCATACAAGAAATTATTCAAGTTGATTATGGTGAAACTAGTCCTATATTATTAAAATGTAAATGGATCAAGCCATCTGCAATACAACATGATGAGTATGGATTTGTACGTGCAAATACATGCCAAATTTTATTGAAGACCAATGAGCCATATGTTTCCCCTATTCAAATTAACCAAGAATTTTTAATTGGTGATGTGACAAGCTCAGGATGGTCGTACGCTGTTAAAATAGAGCCTTGCTCAAAAATTAAATTCATGGAATATGTTGATATAATGGTTGATGGGCAATGTAATAGTTTCCAAGAAACATTGGAGGAAGAAGCTAAATATGGAGATAGAATATTTGAAGATGAAACATTGATTCCCAATGAAGAGACCAATATAGAAAACATAATTCATGGTCAGGACAATATAATGTGCAAGGGAAATGAAGGAAATCAAGCAGATGTATACACAAGTGATCAAGATTGTGATCTTGATGACCACGCAAATGATCACAATGATTATTTATCATCTTGACTTTATGGCATAAATTTTCACTATGCAAATGGATTTTACTGTTTTGGCTATGGGATTAGCCAGATGGTTGTATTAAACTTTGTGTGAAATTTATCATTCATTTTTCACTTTGTGTGAATTTTTTCTCATTCCAGTAACTCTATTGTAGCATGAAGTGATTCAATTTATATTAAAGAGGGTTACTAGATCCATCAATGAAATTTCCTACATGAAGTTATGCTAACTTTAATATTTATTTTGTAACTTCTATAGTTGTTTTTTTTTCCTCGAGAAAATCTAGAATCTTCTAATGTTCATGACTTAGTTTTATTTCTATTTCAACTGCTATAGATTGAGCGTTTTTTGAAGGATTACAATCCAAGTTGGGATTAACATTTAATTTATAAATATTCAAATTCAAGGTTATTTAAGTGGAAATACTAACTACCATAGTTTAAGAGGGTTCACCATAGATCTGAGATGCTATAATTACCTCAATTCATTGTAATAGGTCTCCACTGATGTTATGATAGTAGAAATGTGTTGAAGAAAGATTTTGATAATATAATGGGAACAACTCCCATTTTTGCTAGTTTTTGAAGTTACCATGATGTTGATTCATTCTCATTATCAATTTTTGAAGTTATCAATTTAAGGTTAATTCATTCTTATTGATCATAATGCATGATCATATAATAGATATATTTTATAGTTGTTGTTTGTCCATGCACTAATGTTTTTTCTTTAAATGTGAAATGTAGGACATAAATACTATGAAGAAGGGGTTGAAACGTAAAAAATATCTTATCAATGATGAAAATATGATAGAATATGAGCTTGTTCATAAAGAATGCATCACAAAAAAAGAAGAATATTTGTCATCTCTTGGTTTGGTGAATAAGTAAGTAGTTACTCTTCATCACTTTTCATTTCTATGCATATTTAATGAAATTTGTATATAATATACTTGATTATGTAGGCCATAATTTGATAATTTTTATTTATTTATTTTAGGGAAAACTTGGATCCCATGGACAATGAGAAGAAAAAAAGCAAGCAAAGACATATCCCTTCCAACTCGTAGAAGCAAACGCTGTGGTAATTCAATACATGTTGGGTATGTGTTATATTCTTTCCATGACTAATCACGTGCGGGGGGGGGGGGGGGGGGGGTAAGAGGGGGAGCGATAGCCCCCCCTTTGCGTTGGGTGAAACGGGGAGGTCACAAGGGGGGCGGTAGCCCCCCCTGTTGGGGTTTGGGGCAGTGCCCCGGTGAAAATTTTTGGTCCTTAATTTCCAGTGGGTGGTCTGTGCCCATGGTTTTGTGCATGGTTTTGCACATGGTTTTGGGGGATGATGGTTTTTGGCCACTGGTATTTTTGTAGATCCGGTCAAGGGAACTATGGTTATGTTCTAATCCAGGGTTAATGGATTAGGGTTTATGTATGCTTCAGCATGTATATATATGTGTTGTAACACTAAAAGGAATATAATGAAATATCAAGCTGGTCATCCCGAATTGGGATCCAGGGAAAAATCTTTGTGTTTATCTGTTTTATGTTTTACTCTCTTGCTATTGTTTATTTTCTGTTATAAGATTCATGTGTAGATAAATTCTGTTCAGGGTTAAAAATTACATTTGGTATCAGAGCTATTTCGTCTTCAAGGGGACGTCTTTGCTGCTAAGGGTTTTTTGGTTGGGCCTGAGGTAGACCCTGTTCAGTGGGAGATCTGCAGGATCGATTCTTGTGGTGAAAGAAGATGGCAAGCGGTGAAAAGATAGAGATCAAGAAATTTAATGTTCAGATTTTTGAGTTGTGGAAGCTCAAGATGGAGGATTTGCTGGTGGATAAAGATCAGTGGATCGCGGTAGATCCAGGTACTAAACCAACAACAATGTCAGATGAAGACTGGAAGAAACTAGATCAGAAGGCTAAGAGCACAATACAGTTGTGTGTCTTAGATTCAATATTGTTGAATGTATTTGTGGAAGCTACGATGAAGAATTTGTGGGAAAAACTTGGGAATTTGTACCAATCTAAGTCTCTGGTGAATAAGTTGCTCCTACGGAAAAAGCTGTATAACCTGAGGATGAAGGATGGGGAGTTGGTAACAGAGCATTTGAATGCCTTCAATACTGTGGTAAGTCAGCTGTCATCTGTTGATATTAAAATATCAGATGAAGATACGTGCATTAGTTTTTTGTGTTCTCTACCAGACTCATGGGACAATATGGTTATTGCAATAGGTAGCAATACAACTACCTTGAATTTTGATGACATTGTCTCAGCCTTGTTGTCGGAGGAAATGAGACGGAGAAATATGGAGGGCCGGAATGGAGATGCCTTATCTGTACGAGGAAGGTCCCAAAACAGAAACAAGAATAAGGTTTCGAGTGGGAGATCCAAATCTAGAGGGAGATCTAAATCTACTGGAAAGTTTGTAAAGGTATGCTGGAAATGCAAAAAGGAAGGGCACTACAAAAGGGACTGCAGATCTAAAGCTCCTGAGAAAGGAAAGGGATCTGATGATGCTCCTTCTGCAGAGGAAGAAACCACCTCAAATGAAGGTGGGAATGTGTATTTGGCTTCTTCTTCAAATACACATGTAGATCATGAGTCATGGTTGATTGAATCAGGTCCATCTTTTCACTTCACTCCCCATAGGGAGTGGTTTTGCGAGTATGAGAAATATAATGGTGGTGATGTCTCCCTAGGGGATGATAGGAAGGCCTGAATCGTGGGACGTGGGAAGGTCAAGCTGAAGCTGCAAGGTGGAAGGATTAGAACACTTCCTGGTGTTCTGCATATTCCTACATTGGCCAGAAATCTGATTTCTGTAAGCAAGATGGATGATGCAGGTGTAAAAACAATGTTCAAGAAAGATGCCTGCAAGATGGTTCGGGGAGCACTGGTATTAATGCGGGGAGTTCGGATTGGAACTCTGTACAAGCTACAAGGTAGCATTGTTATTGATGGGTGTAACAATTCTGTAGTTCCTGAAAGTGGAGCGAAAAGCCTAGCTGTCTCTAGAGAAAAGACCATGCTATGGCATCAAAGGCTTGGACATATTGGAGAGAAGGGCCTTCAGATACTGCATAGAAATGGTATGGTAGAAGGTATGTCTAATTTCTCTTTGGATTTCGATTTCTGTGAACATTGTGTATATGGGAAGCAAAATCGGGTGAGTTTTCCTTCTGGTGCTAAGAGGGTGAACAATATATTAGAACTTGTGCACAGTGATGTGTTTGGGCCTGTGTCAGTTCCATCACTGGGAAAGTCTGTGTACTATGTTTCATTCATAGATGACTTCTAAAGGAATACATGGATATATTTCTTGAGGAAGAAATCTGAAGTCTTTGACAAATTTAAAGAATTTAAGGCTCTGGTGGAAAACCAGACAAAGAAGAAGATAAAGGCGCTGAGGACAGATAATGGTGGGGAGTTCTGCAAGAATGAATTTGAAGAGTTCTGTAAGAAGTGTGGTATAGCATGACAGAAGACTAATCCATATACACCTCAGCAAAATGGAGTTGCAGAAATAATGAATAGAACACTAATGGAAAAGGCAAGAAGAATGCTCAGTGGTACTGGGTTAGGACAAGAATTCTAGGCAGAGGTAGTGGAGACTACATGTTACTTAGTTAACAGATCACCTTCATCAGCGTTGGAGGATAAGACCCCACATGAGGTATGGAGTGGTAAGAAACCCTCTCTTTCACATCTAAGGGTATTTGGATGTGATGCATATGTACATGTTCCAAAGGAGAAAAGGACCAAGTTGGATAATAAATCCGAAAGGTGCATCTTTATTGGGTATAAGGATGGTTTAAAGGGTTACAAGCTTTGGAACCCAGAAACAAGGAAGGTTGTGTACAGCCGAGATGTGGTGTTTAGAGAAGTGAAAGATGTTGTTAAACATGAAGTCATATCAAAGGAACCTGAAAAGATAGAGTTTGAGCTAAAGGAGGATGAATCAGACTCTACAACAGAAGAAGACTCAGAAGATGAAGAGCCACAAACTCCAGCTTTGAGAAGATCAGTTCGGGAAAGAAGGCAACCAGAAAGGTATAGTCCATATGCTTTCTGTTCAGGTTTTGCCTTAACTATAACTGATGATGAACCTAGAACTGTCAGGGAGGCAGTAGATTCAGAGGATGGAAAACTCTGGAAGGAGGCCATGGTTGATGAAATGGCATCCTTGCACAAAAACGATGCATGGGATCTGGTGGAGTTGCCGGCTGGAAGGAAGCCCATTGGGAGCAAATGGGTGTTTAAGAAGAAGATTAATGTAGAAGGCAAGGTGGAGAAATACAAAGCTCGGTTGGTAGCGAAAGGATATTCCCAGGTGCCGGGAATTGATTTTGGTGAAATTTTTTCTCCTGTTGCCAAAGTTACTTCTATTAGATTACTTTTATCTGTTGCTGCTGCATTTGATTTTGAGATAGAACAGATGGATGTGAAGACAACATTTCTTCACGGGGATCTAGAAGAGGAGATCTAAATGAAGCAACCTGAAGGCTTTATGGTGAAGGGTAAGAAAGAACTGGTATGCAGGTTGAAGAAGTCTCTGTATGGGTTAAAACAGTCACCAAGGATGTGGTATCAGAAATTTGATACCTATATACGGGGACTTGGCTTCACTAGAAGCAAGGAGGATCACCGTGTTTATTTTAAATTAATTGGTGACCGTGTTATTTATTTGGTCTTGTATGTGGATGATATGTTGTTGATTGGAAATGACAAAGAAACTATCCAAGATTTGAAGACCCAACTGTTCTCCAAATTCGACATGAAGGATCTTGGTGCTGCAAACTATATTTTGGGCATGGAAATTAAGAGAGATCGGGCAAAGAGGAAGCTCTGGTTAAACCAGAGGAAGTATGTCAAGACTATATTGCAAAGGTTCAATATGCAGGATAGTAAACCGGTGAATGTTCCTATTCCTGTAGGTGTAAAGCTGTCTGCTAAACAATGTCCCAAGACACAAGAAGAAGAGGAGGATATGTCCCGTGTTCCAAATGCAAGTGCAGTGGGTAGCCTGATGTATGAAATGGTATGTACTAGACCAGACATTGCACATGCAGTGGGAGTATTGAGCAGGTTTATGTGAAACCCAGGGAAGGAGCATTGGACAACAGTGAAGTGGGTTTTCAGATATTTATGTGGCACTAGTGATTATGGATTGTGCTACCAGGGAAGACCAGGATTGGAAAGAATGTTGGACATTCGTGGTTTTGTTGATGCAGACTGGGCTGGAGATCTGGACCAAAGAAGATCTACAAGTGGGTATGTGTTTAGCCTATTTGGAGGTACAGTCAGTTGGATGAGTAAAAGACAGTCTGTAGTGGCGCTTTCAACTACAGAGGCAGAATACATAGCAGCCACTCATGCAAGCAAGGAAGCAGTTTGGTTGCAGAGATTGTGTTCAAGTATGGGTTTGGTACAGCAAGCTATAAGGATAGACTGTGATAGCCAAAGTGCAATTTTCTTGGCTAAGAACCCTGCTTACCATTCAAAGACAAAGCACATTGATGTTCAATATCACTTTGTTAGAGATATGGTTGAGGCTAAAAGGGTGTTGCTGGTAAAGGTGGACACTTTGAAGAATGTTGCAGATGCATTGATGAAGTTTGTGAGCACTTAGAAGTTCTATTGGTGTAGAGAAAAAAAGGGTGTTGAAGAATTGGGCCAGTGACTAAGCTCTCCTGTGTCCCCCTGCGAAAAGAAAACAACAAGTGGGAGAATGTTGGGTATGTGTTATATTCTTTCCACGACTAATCACACGCGCAGGGTTAGGAGGGGGGGTGATAGCCCCCTCTTTGCGATGGAAGCAATGGGGGGGTCATAGGGGGGGCAGTAGCCCCCCTTGTCAGGGTCTGGGGCAACGCCTTGAAAATTTTTGGTCCTTAATTTCCAGTGGGTGGTCTGCGCCAATGGTTTTGCACATGGTTTTTGGGTACGATGGTTTTCGGCCCCTGGTATTTTTGTAGATTCGGTCAAGGGAAATATGGTTATGTTCTAATCCAGGGTTAATGGATTAGGGTTTATGTATGCTTCGGCATGTATATATGTGTTATAACACTAAAAGGAATATAATGAAATATCAAGTTGGTCGTCCCGATTTGGGATCCAGGGGAAAATCTCTGTGTTTATCTATTTTACGTTTTATGGTCTCGCTATTGTTTATTTTCTGTTATAAGATTAGTGTGTAGATAATTTTTTTTCAGGGTTAAAACCTACAATACATGAAGATGAAGCTGAAAATACTAATGATCAACTTCCTAATATATCAGATGATCATGTCCAAGGTGTTCGCAAAAAAATGGCACATTCTGAAGAAACAAAGTTGCAAGAAATTTATTTATAGTTAAAGAAAATATTTGAAGGCACATCCGAGGAGATTTGTGTGCCACCTAGTGCCACACCTATTGTGGAAAAGGAGCAACCGATTCAGTCTTTTGCCATAGAAATCACACCAATTACATCTTCTGCTAGTAAGGTGCTAGGAACTACCACACCTTCTTTATCCACAAGTATGAGTGATTTTTCATCACCTAGTCTTGGTTTTGAAGATGTATCAACTTTAGTCAAAAGAAAAAGAATTATTCAAAGCCTTTATAGGTCCACAGAAAGGGAAGCCAAAGAAATAAAATTAGAAGGGAAGAAGGCTTACTTGATTGAGGTAAAAGATGGTGAGACTACTGGATCAAATGCCTCAAGGTGTGCCATAAAGTTGGGCACAAGAATAAGGTCTCATTTGGATGTTACCAAATCCAAATTTGCAGATCAAGATCCAAGAAATGTTGATCAAGTGATCCAACAAATGGAAAATGTTTTTGAGACTATTGGTGGAAGGATTTTTAGTAAATATTATAAGCGTAGAATGAGAATTTTGATGAATAACTTTAGGCATAAATGAAGAAAATTAATCTTGGATGGAAAAGATAGGGAGAGTAGCTTGACTCCCAAACATTGGGAAGATTTGAAGGGAAGTATGCAAGTTGAAGAGGATTTTTCAAAGAGTATAAGAGTGAAGAAAGAAAGAGAGCATGTGAAGGCTCGATATTTTTTGGGTCAAGGTGGGTTGTGATCCAAACAACAAATATTTGTAAGTATACAATTTTTTTGTTGAATATTGTACATTGTGTTATGTGTTTTGATTTTTCTTAATATCCAACTAATTGTGCGTTGAAAATGATTTGTGGGTTGAAGGAGCTAATAGAGAACTAGTGGCGAGTGAAATGGCTCATCATATGGTAGACTTAGAAATTTCCAAACATAATTATATGTCAGAAAATCCAATAGAAAGTTATTTTCCATCTATTGAAGTTGAGAGTAGACAAATAGGAGCTGTGTCTACTGTTGAAAACCATAGTAAGGATTATAATCATGCAATGCAATGTATAACTAGTTTGGCAAAGACAATCAACCATAGCCTCCTCCATTGAACCTGTTGTTGATGCATGGAAAAAGAAGGAATTTAACATTGATTTAGACGAGGTAAGAAAATTATAATTCCCTTGCAACTAGTGCTTCACTTGAATTTGTAATATGTTAATGATTGGGTTCCATTTCCCTTGACTCATGAAGCCTTATTTTATTGGAAATTCCTGTCAATCACAAGAATAAAATGTAAATTTGGGTGGTGCAAGAATGCTGAATGACTCAAAAAAGGGCCATTAACATGTGAAGGTATGTTTTTGTAGATATATACATGACCTATATGCTTCTATTTTAGTGTTATTAAGATTTTAATGTTTTAATATTATATTGACCGTTTTCTGCTATGTTATAACTTATTGTGTTTTAATGTAATATTTGATTTGTGCATAATGAAATCACATATAGGATGTTAAAGGAAAAAAGGTTACCTTGAGAGTTCTAAAATATGATGAAATTTATGCACCTAAACATTCCCAATTGGTGCCAAATCCTGTTGGTATTTCAGATATTAACTCAATGAGTGTATATTATTCAGTTAATTCAATATCTATGTATGTTTTTGCAATTTAGTTGTAATTATTTTTTTCCTAATATGTATGTATACTTTTTTGTTTTTGAAAGTTCTTATTAAATATGATAGGGCATGACCTACTCTAGTTAGGTGACAAAGTGAATATATTAGATCCATATGATAGTGCTATTGCTGAAATTAGATGAATTCAGTCAATTTCTGTCATCCATGGAGTGCCACTTGGTCTAGAAGACGCAAATGTAAATTTCATTAATGTCACAAGTAACATCCCCCCTTATGTATGAAGATAAAATAGATGGATGTGTTCGTTTGAAGGAGAAGGAAAATAGTTTCACTCGATGGCCGAAAAAGTATTTGGAAAAGTCATCGATCTAGATGGTCTTCTTGTTCTTGTTCATATATAACTTCTCAAATCCAACCACTCTTTTGTGATAACTCGGATACATAACAGAACTTTTTTTTTCCTTAATATTTGGACTAAGTTCTAAAAATCCTCATTTGGATTTTAATGCAAATAAAATGTTGACTAAATGATCACACATATTGTATGGAAGGACTTGGTCACCCTGGATGTCAATTATAAACTTTCCATAGCTTTTTGATTGTATTGGTTTACAAGTTGATAGTTTGGATGATACAATGGAAAACATGGGAATATATGGCTTGTTGTCACTAATTAGGGCTTATGGGTAAGAGATTTGTATGTAAATATGTTGTCAGGTATTTTTGAATGTATGTTTACATTTATGAGTAATTTTTATTAAATATTCATTTCATTGTTCAGGCAAACAATTAAGGCTTTGGAAATGTTGTTGCTTCCTATGGAAAAATATGGAACAAAATCTCTTGGTTCCATGGGGAATGATACACCTTTAGCTATGATGTCAAATAGAATAAAAATAATATTTGAGTACTTAAAGAAGATGCTTGCTCAATTGAAAAACCTTCCTATTGATCCAATTCGTAAAGCAATTGTCACCTTAATGGAATGCATGATTGGTCTAGAAGGGGATCTTACAAAAACTAGTGAGAAGCAGTGCCATATAGTTTCTCTTAAAGCTCATATTCTTTCCATTGAGGAAACTTACCCAATTAAAAAAATTAATTGATGAGGTTGGTAGAGCAAAGTGCTTCATATCACATTTCCAAAAGAATGTGGCTCTATAGGATTGGAAGAGACCTTGGATAGGATATTCTTGGAGGATTGTATTGTAATTCGTGAAGGTTACAAATTACTATTACTATTAGAAAGAGGTGGGTAATATAAATGCCTTTACTTGCCTAACTTGTCAATTATGGTTATTCTAATAGCCAAAGAAGGCTTTGATCATTGTTAATTCAAGGAGTCTACAGAAGGTAATTAATTGATGATACTGGTGGTATTTGGGGAGAGTACATCGTCTGAGCTAGCATCATGATTTTCACTTATTTACTAGACATATTGTTAGGCTTATTATGTTTTGTGCATGGTAAATTGCAGGCATGCATGTGAAGGCTTCTTTTTACATTAGACTAGATATTTGCTATTATCATTTATTTTAGATGTTCCTCTACATGGTGCAAAAATTGTCTAGTGTGGTGGACTTCTTGTCCATAAAGTCATTGGTGACATTTTTGTTACAAGAGATTCAACTATTGGTGTGGGGTTTATGAGTCCTCCCCCACATCATGATATATATTCCATTGAATATCTTACACAAATTCTTTATGATCTTAAGGTAATTATATAGTAATGACACAAGGGAGAATCTTTGTTTTACTTCTTAAAGAATATGTACACATTGTTCTATTATGTGCTATTTTATTTTTATTTAGTTCTTACAGTGGTTAGAGATTGTGACATGACTTGAGATATCCTAGTAAGGAGATGGACCAAGCATTCCAATTGAAGATTAAAAAGGCTTTATTCCTGAAATTTATATGTAGTTCTATCAACTAATATGTGAAAAACGAATTTCATAATTTATGCTTAGATACTAGTAGAGCCGATTTTTTTTTTCTTCTGACATGAAATGCATAGGAAAAATTTTCATCTAAATTGTTAAAGTTGTTGATGGTAGCCCTGCAAAAGATAATTAAAGCTATTGATGGAGGGGCTAATTCTAAGCCAGCTATAGAAACAATTCTTTATTCTTCACTACCAGAGCCTGATTATGAAGCCCGTCCTTGTGGTTCATTTAGCAATCCCACAAAATGTGAAAAGCTACTATTGTGGACACTATCCTCGTTAAGGATATCTAGAGTTTCAACATCTGTAGATGAGATCACTAAAATGGATATTTCCAGGAGAACCTTGGAACCTTTACAAGATTCAGAATCTGTGAGAGAATTGATTTTTGCTGATATGTCTTCATGTTTTGGAAGCTCTGGTGAGGGATAGCAAGGAAAAATAGAAACTTTTGGGCTAGTTACAGAGTTTTCTACAAAGGATGTTGGAGTAGTAAAGAAAGAAGTAGAAGGTATGAATTTTGATAACAATACTGTTCTTATAAGGGGAATTTAGACTAAAGTAGTTCATTTGGAAGAGTTACTGGAGGAAAATTTGATGTCCCAGAACATCAAAAGAGAAAATCCTTAGTTGAAGATACGTTTATCTCTTTAACTTTCAATATTGAGAACATTGAAAGCCCAAGCCAAAAGATTGGAGATTTAAAAGGTTAGGTGAAAAGGGGGGTGATTATTTTGGCATAGGTGGATTTGATTTAGGGGTAAGATTCTAGAAATTAATGACTCAGCAGAATCTATTCATGAATAGCTATAGTGTAAACAGTGAATAAGTTAAGCCTTACTCTATGCATTCAAATTTTGAAGCAACTGTTTGGTCAATTTAGTGTGTCCTAAATTGCTGCATTTAATTTGTCAATCCAGGAATCGTAAACTGATGAAGTGCGGCGCACTATATGTGCAAGATAACCTATTTCTTAACTTTTTGTCGTTTTTGGTTTTCTAAGGTGAAATGGAAATTCTAAGATGAAACAAGTTTGGTTATGTTTGTTCAAGGAAGTGATATCCCCTATAATGATTTACCAACTTGAAATTTTAAAAAGAAATTTGAAATTTACAATGTGCTGCTGAAATGAAAAAGTGCTGCTAGTCTAATAAATCAAAATAATGAACTATTGAGCATGAAAACCAAACTATTCTTGCTGCCGAATAAACACAAAAGAAACTATGCTTAAGGAAATTCAAAATTGCAACAAAATAAATCTAAATCAGATTACATCAATTTATCTTCTGATCCTTCATCATTAGTCCAGCTATGATTTTTGGAAGTAATCATAAACAACTTGAGTAACTGATATCTAACTTGCAGAAAGTAAACTAATATCAAACCATACATTCATGATTCAATCCCTCACCATCAGTCCAGTTGTGGCTTTCGGAGGCAACTGAAGATGTCATGCACGATTTAATATATCTAAATTTGCAGAAAAGAAACTAATATTAAACTACACATTTCATAATGCAATCCCTCACCATCAGTCCAGCTGTGGCTTTCGGAGGCAACTGAAGATGCTATGAGCAGCTTAATATATCTAAATTTGCAGAAAAGAAACTAATATTAAACTACACATTTCACAATACAATCCCTCACCATCAGTCCAGCTGTGGCTTTCGGAGGCAACTGAAGATGCTATGAGCGGCTTAATATATCTAAATTTGCAGAAAAGAAACTAATACTAAACTACACATTTCATAATACAATCCCTCACCATCAGTCCAGCTGTGGCTTTCGGAGGCAACTGAAGATGCTATGAGAAGCTTAGTATATCTAAATTTAACTACTGAAGCAGATAAGAAAAACTGAAATGAACAAAGCAATACTGGAATTAAACAAAAGCTATGAAAATCAAATTAGCAGCAGAATAATGTTAGTTCCATGTCATTAGTCAAAAGCTATGAAAATGCCCGGGCTGCCTATCTATAACCTGAAACAAGAACACTGATCAGTGATTAACAACATAAAACATGAAAGACAGAAATGAAATGGAAATTATGGAAGTGTATAAACAGAAATGAAACAAATGCAATGTATGAACATATGAATGGATTATGACACAATGATTTCTAAAGAAACGAAATGAAAATTATACACTAATGTACAAAACCTTAGCTGAGCAGGGGCCCTCTACACCAGCCTTGGCAGCAGTCCTCAAATACGAATTAAGTTGGAAAACAGAGTCTTCTTATATTAAAAAGCAGTCATTACAGAATGGTGATGTTACGGCACAAGTGCAGCGTAATCACACTACAGAGCAGACTAATAAAAGATAACAGAGACTAACATCAACTAACTCTATATGCGTATGCAAACGCATTATATATAACAACGAACTATAACTGTCTCCTAAAGTTCATGCTGGTGGAGAGCACGTAGACCACTACGTCCACGGATCTAGGATCATGGCCATGTTGGAAAGTAAATCTACGAGAGGTGGATGCTTGAATTCGACTCTGGAGCCCTGTACAGATGTCGATTTATCCTCCGCAGGCTTAGAAACGACCGTATGAATCTTCATGTGACACGAAACAGAGTCCTGCCGACATGAGACTCCATGGTTGACTTCCATGTGGACGCCTTTCACCGCGACTTCTTTGGATGAGTTTGCTTGAACCAATAGGACATGAACCATGTCCACGTCATTCCTGACCTGCCCATGTGGCTCGTTTTCCTTGTAGACACCTGTAGCATAGAGTTTCACAAAATAGCTGCGGAAAGTTGCAGCAGCTGCGGAAAGTGGCAAGATTCCGCAGCTGAATGAACAAAATCTAAATCAAATAGAAAACACAAAAATATAATTAAAAACCATGTTAGATGCTCTCTTGCACATGATATTGACAACTTGGGAGGTTCGGGTGAGTGAAAAAGGTATAGAAAAGTGTATGGAAAAGATGCAGATTTGAGACTCAACATACCCCCACTGTGAAGGTGTTGCATGTCCTCATGCAACCAAAATTTTGATAATCTTCTTCAGTTCATGTGCCTTGACACTTCAGCCAGCACATCCAATCCTCTCCTCTTCTTCCTTGGTACTGCCAACATTCTGGGTTTCTTTATTAAGCACCTAAATTTGATATTAATGAGTGCTCTGCTCAACTTCTGGCATTTCCTTTTCAATTTCTTATTCTTCTTCTGCCATATTCCCAAATGTAGCATGGTATTATCATGGATGATTTTGTCCAGTTTTCCTTGTTCTTTCAATGTCTCATTTTCATTTTTGATGTGCTTATTTAAAAGCTCTAACTCAAAAATTTCTTGTTTTAGTGATTGGACCAAATCATCCTGCAATGTATGAGGCTGAATGGAAGAAGTACTTGGACTTGTGGCTGCCTTTTCCAAAGATTCTATATAGTCATATACTTCCTGCTGCTTGGGGTCTATTTCAGGTGTCATTTTTATTGGGTTGTCCCCAAAATGCCGTGAAGGAGAGTTATTTTCAAAATCTGGCTGAGGAGGGCTTACATCAATATCTTGCTGAGAATAGGATGGAGTATGTTCAATGTCTGATTGGGAATGAAATGAACCAGGTTCACTAACTGACTGAGATGGACTATGGTCAGCTAGGGACTGTTCAGATGTCTCCTCACCCAAATCAATGAAATGGGGACCCTTAATTTGTGTTTTCCTCAATTTCCCCTTAAGTCTGCTGCTTCTCCTCACACGCTGTGGTACACTATCCTTTTGTTTTTGTTTTCCTTTCTCTGCCTTCTTGGGTATAGATGACTGTTTTTGAAGATAAACTAATCTTTCAGATAGCACTTGATGATCTTCCTCTTCAGAAGAAGGAGTTTTATGTACAGCCTCAATAGTTTCTCTCTCTTTTGGTGTTATTGGCTTCTTACCCTTGATTTCCTTCTTCTTCCTTTTTACCAGTCTCTCTTCCCTATCAGTTCTTTCCATAGTAGTAGTAGGAGTATTTTGGATTTCATCAATTGTTCTTTTCCTCCTACTTCTTCTTGTTGTGCTAGCTGCGGGAATTTCCTGAGTAGGAGTAATTTGGGTTTCAACATTTATTCTTTTTCTTCTACTCCTTCTTGTTGAACTACCTTCAGGAATTTCCTGAGGTTCCTCAAAGAAATTTCTAACCAGAAATTGTTCCCATGTATCTTTCTTTTCCTTTAACTCCTTTTCAATCAGAATTTTTACAAGGCCGTGGTGATATAGATGGGGTTCTACATCTCCCAAATGTTTCTGAACAATCACGGACATTTTCTTCAAACTATTGAATAGAAAATATGGGAGATTGAGAGTTTGATTTTCTAGAAAATTCATCAATAGCCTGGTATGGTACATATACATGGACCCAAAACGGCCTTCACATGTAATGAATTTCTGAACAACTAGCAGTAAAGTAGCCCATTCCTCTTTTAATGCATGCACAGGAATTCCTCTTTTAAAAATAGTTATGTCCATACCTTGGTTTCGTAAGATCGTTCTCCATGCCTCATCACTGATGCTTTTATTTTTAAACCAACGCTCACCCTCCTGAAGAAGTTCCGTGGCTGTTGCTATAGATGCTTCATTGACCGCAAACTTGAGGTCTCCAATCTCTGCTTCCAATCCATTAAATGACCTTGCAAATGCTTTCGTAACTTCTTTGTGATAACCTCTGAATTTCTGGATAAAACGTAGCCAATTTGCTTTCTTCAATATCTCCTTTACTTGTGGATATCCCTCTATAAACTTAGGTCCTTCCGGCTCTGCTCTTAGCAATTTACCCATTTTTCTTTTCTGCTCTTCACAACTTTGCCTGCGTGAGGGTTCAAATGGAAATAGAACGATTGAATGCACAGGATCGAGCACAATGACTGTGGGAATGTATCATAAAATGGGAATGAGCACCATAAATGGAATGGAGTGAGACTGTGGGTAGATATCCGAGAGTGAGAATGAGCACAAGGAACGAAATGGAGTGAGACAGAACAGAGTGGGGTTTCATAAACACGGCAGAGACACGACATTCGGCAGCGTTTTGAATTTTGGTGGCTGCACAATAAATATGAGCACGTTTTAACAACGGTTATGGATTTATGCGGCTGTAAGAGTCCTTGGTCAAATCAAATACGTCTCATTGTCTTCGGTGGGATATTGGAACATGAGTGAAAATCGGAATTTTAATGATGAAACCGTTTGTGAATGAATGCAAGAGGATAATATGGAGATCGTGAAAGGTTACGGAACTGTCAATATAATCATTGCACGTAATGGATAGAGCTCATGGTTCAGAACTATATAAAAATGTGTTTTTCAATGCTATTTGAAATAAATTTTATTCATACCTTTGGAATCTTTGCCTTTTCCCTTGCTCTTCAACTAATTGATCTCCATTGGTGTCTTGAATGCTCCATGTCTTCATTTTTGATCCTCTCACCTGCATTTTATTTCATAATTATGGAAATAACATCTGACTGTACATTCTCTTTGAAAACAGAGTAGTAGCTGCGGAATCTTCTTCTGGCTGCGGAAACTGGAGTCAGCTGCGGAAACAGATGTCAGCTGCGGAAACTGACACAGCTATTACTTGGATGAATGGAAATGAACAAATGACAAATGACCAGATGGAAATGGTCATGAAAAAGATTTTTATTGATGCAATGGAATGAAATGGATAAAATGAAGTGGAATGAAGTGAAATGAAATGGAATGAAGTGGAATGAAATGGAGTGGGTGGTGACAAAGCTTGTGAAATGAAAGAGAGATTTTTTTTTTTTGGAAAATATAGAGTGTCAGGTGTTCCTGATTTTCACCCTATATTTTCTGCATAAGACTGCCAATCAATGATTGGTTTTCAGGCTTATACCATTTTTTTATTTTTTATTTTTATAAGTTGAAAAGAACAAAAGAACTAGGTTGGTGGAGAAGAAGAATTCTTCTGTACCAGCCTGATTGCAGAACTTTCTTGAAATATTTTGACAAAATCCTCTTTTGAGAGTGGCTTATGATAAACTTTCAATCTATGGCCATTCACAATAAGAGGAGTTTGAAACTCATCAATGGTCTTGATTCTTACGGCTCCATTGCTAAAGATCTTGTCAATCTCATATGGCCCAAGCCAATGAGTCTGAAATTTTCCTTGAAAATCTTTAAACTTGGAATCAAATAACAATGCCCAATCTCCTTCTTGAAAATTCTTCTCTTTGATATACTTGTCATGCCATTTAGCTCTTTGATATTGAACTAGATCAGTTCTTAGAATTTCTTCTTGTCTGATCTCATCTAGCTCATTCAACTGCTCCATTCTATGCTTTTGGGCTTCTGATAAGTCCATCCCCAACTGAACTGCTATCTTAAAGGTCTTGACTTGGAACTCAATGGGGAACAAGACTTCTTTCCCATAAACAAGTTCATAGGGAGAATGTCCTGTTGTATTCCTCCATGTAGTTCTGTAGGCCCACAAGGCTTCTGGAAGCCTTTCTGCCCAATCTCTTCTATGTAGATGAGCAGTTTTGGTGATGATACTTTCAAGAACTTTGTTTGTGGACTCCACTTGACCATTTGCTTGTGGATGGTAAGGAGTAGATCTTCTGTGCTTGATTTTGTATTCTTCCATCAACTTCTCCACCAAATTTGATGTGAATTGGCTCCCCTGATCTGTCACAATCTCTCTTGGAACACCAAAGCGAGTAAAAATATCCTCATAAAGAAAATGAACAACTGAATTTTCAGTAGCAGATACTAATGCTTTGGCTTCTACCCATTTAGTAACATAATCAGTACAAACCAATATATACTTCTTTTGCTTGGATGGTGGATTAATAGGTCCAATGAAATCTAAAGCCCACTTTTCAAAGGGTTTAATGAGTACCTGTGTTTGCAATGGCATTTCATTTGAAAGGGTAGGTTTCCCTACTCTTTGGCAGCTGTCACACCTTTTGACATATTGTTTTGCATATTTGAAGAGGGAAGGCCAATAATATCCTAAAGAGAGGATTTTATAGGCTGTCCTTTTGTCTGAAAAGTGTTCGCCGCATGGTTCATCATGACATGCCTTAAGAATATCAGGCATTTCATCTTCCCTGACACATCTTCTGATCACAAGATCTGGCCCTGTTTTAAACAATTCGTTAGAAATCCATGAATATCTTGAACTCTCCTGAATAATTTTTCGTTTTTCTCTTGGAAATAAATGTGAAGGTAGTTTCCCTGTAACCAAATAGTTAGCAATATCTGCATACGAAGGGGTCTTAATAGTTACTGCAAACAAATATTCATCAGGAAACTTATCTTCTACAGGAGAATCTTCTTTAGTATTCTGAATCCTAGACAAGAAATCAGCTACTGTATTCTGTTTTCCTGGTCTATCCAACACGGTAATATTGAATTCTTGCAAAAGTAAAAGCCATCTTGTCACTCTGCCATTAGTAACAGGTTTGTTCATTAAATATCTAATTGCAGAATGGTCAGTATGAATAAAAGTTTCATAGCATGTTATGTAATGTCTAAACTTATTAATTGCATGAACAACGGCTAAAAACTCTTTTTCAGTCACAGTATAGTTTAACTCTGTAGGAGTCAAATTTTTACTGGTATAATAAATGGCATAAGGAATTAAATCTTTTTGACCCAACACAACTCCTAGAGCTGTATCTGAAGCATCTGTAGAAATATGAAAAGGGAGTTTCCAATTTGGTCCTCTCAAGATAGGTGCTTCAGATATTCTTGTTTTCAAAGTTTCAAAAGTTGATTGACAATCAGGATCCCATTTAAATTCACAATCTTTTGTAAGCAATTTGAAGAGTGGAGATGCTATTTTAGTGAATTTTTCTATAAATCTTCTATAGTAACCAGTAAATCCTAGAAAACTTCTAACATCTCTTTGACAATTTGGAATAGGCAACTTGGAGATGACTTCAACTTTTGATCTATCAACCTTAATCCCATCTCCTGAAATATGATGTCCTAAAACAATCCCTTCGGTAAACATCATAAAGCATTTTTCATGGCTTAATGAAAGGTTTGTTTCTTTACATCTTATAAGAACTTTTTCCAAATTTTCTAATGCCTCTTCAAATGAATTACCATAAATTGTAAAATCATCCATATAAACCTCTACACAATCATGGATTAGATCAGAAAAAATTCCTAGTACTGCTCTTTGGAATGTTGCTAGTGCATTACATAACCCAAAAGGAAGCACTCGGTAGGAAAAAGTTCCCCATGGACAAGTAAATGTGGTCTTATATTGATCTTCAGGTGCTACCTGAATTTGATTATAGCCACTAAAACCATCCAAAAATGAAAAGTACTTTTTACCTGCTAATGTATCTAATACCTGATCAATAAAAGGCAAAGGAAAGTGATCCTTCAAAGTCGCTTTGTTCAATTCCCTGTAATCAATGCATACCCTCCATTTACCATTCTTTTTAGGCACTATAACCAAAGGAGAAACCCATTGGCTATCTGAAATTGGATAAATGAAGTTTACATTGAGAAGTTTTTGGAGCTCTTCTTTCACTATCTCCCTAAGATTTGGATTCATCCTTCTTTGAGGTTGTCTGATTGGTCTACTGTTTTCCTCAATATAGATATGATGGATGCAAGTCTTAGGATCAATACCCTTCATGTCGGTATACTCCCATGCAAATGCAGTAGAATGTTTTTGCAAGATTCTGGTTAGTTCTTCTTGTTGTGACTTCTCCAAATGTTTGTTGATATTCAATGTTTTTCCTGGAAAAATCTCAATAGCAGAATTACCAAACTCTTCCATAGAGTAAAGAGACATTTTTCTTGATGAAAAATATTCTATGTCAGATTCCAACTGAAATTGTGTGGGGTCATATTCTGAAGATGTCTCAAAATTTTCTAATGTGTTCAGAATTTGACTATCCTCACTGATTTCAGAAATGGTGAGAACAGGTTGTATAATATCCTCATCATCAACCCATTCATTGTCTCCTACTTTTGTGATTGCTTTTGCTGGAGGATACAAATTGAATTTCTTTGTCGAATTACCATTAGAAATGTACATATCCCCATATCTACAACTAATGAAAGCATCAGCTGTGGCTAGCCAAGGTCTTCCTAAGATAAGTGGGTGCCCTTCTAGATTACTCTTGGGAGTCAAAATCATAAAATCTACCGGATATTCCCAAGAATCTAAGGAGACTGAAATATCTTCTAATACACCATCTGGTTTAATAATTGATCGATCTGCAAGTTGCAGTAAAGTAGGTGTAAAAGAAGGTTAGGAAGTTTTAGCTGGTCCATAGTCTGTCTACTCATAATGTTGATAGCAGCCCCTAAGTCAATCAATGTGTTTGGAATTTCTATCCCATTTATATGTGTCTTGACAATTGGACTTCCTGGATCTACATACTTCTGCATGGTAATTTTTCCCATCATAATATCTGCAATCTTTCCTACCAGATGGATTCTTCTTGTGTCTTTTAGTTTCCTTCCCGGTCTTTTGAAACTCAACTCCTTTATGGTTTTTGCTAGAATAGGAATTTCTCGAATGGCTTGTAGCAAGGGAATCTTGATACACACATTCTTCAATTCATCTAGAAAGTCATAGTTAGGCAACAAGATTTGTTTTTCCACCCCCTTGTCAATTTGTAGTCTTTCAGGAAAAGGAGGTGTAGATGAAGATGCAGGTTGCTCAACTATAGGAGTTGTGGATGTTAACTTTTCTTTTTCTTTTTGCATGCTTGGATTTTGAAGAGATTCTTCCTCATAACCCTTATTGACTTGAAGAGAGTCTTCCTCAGAGGTATCTTGCTCTTGAATATCTATAGAAGGTTTTTCTAAAACTATACCAGATCTGAGTTGTACATCGTTGAGAGGAACAATCATATAGGTAGGAAATTGTTGTCCTTCTACCATGTAAGTAGTCTGAGGATTCTTATTGTTAGGATTTGGCAATGGCTGAGCTGGAAGTTGATTTGTCTTTTGTTGGTATGGAAGCATGAGTTGAGGATTTGGATTTTTTTGAGAAGGTTGTTGTTGTGGAAATGGCAATGAAAGTTGTGGATTTGGATTTGGAAGTTGTGGAGCTTGTTGATTTTGAAAAGATGGAGGATATTGATAAAATTGAGCAAATCTCCCATAAGGATTTTGCATCCCTTGTACCCATGGCTGATATGAATTTTGATGTTGGGGCCAAGGTTTTTGCCAAGGATTCCAATTTGGTTGGGTTTGAAAATTCATAGGGTTGTTAAACCCTTGAGTTTGTTGTCCCTGCCAAGGTCTCCTTGCGACAAAACAGAGAGATTCTACTGAATTTGGGTCTTCTTGAAAAACAACTTTGAGTCTAGGAATTGAAGGACAATCCTTGATCTCATGATTCTCTGAGCAAATCATACATGTTTCTACAACTTTTGCATCCAAGGGACATTCCCTTAAAGCATGTTTCTTCCTACATTTCGGACAAAATATGGCTAAAGCATCTGTTTCTGCTTTCTGCTTGTTTTGGATTTTAAGGGTGTCCAGTTGTTCACTAAGGCTCCCTAAGATATCAGTTTTGAACTCATCAAGCATGTTACCAATCTCTTCCCTACTTACTGATCCAGTTGCAGATTTGTTAGCCCTAATAAGAGAAGGATCCCTAGGCCCTTTTCCTGTTTTAGATTTTCCCCTTGAGAGATGGACACATAGTTATGTTATATCACGAAGTGGAAGTTGAGAAATGTCTCCTTTCCCCATCATGTTTAAAATATCTATCCATTCATCTCTAATGGATTTTAATATGAGGGCTTTCAAGGTTTCTTCATCTAAGTTGCTCATCTTTGCTCTTTTCAAATTGTACTGAAATATTTCAAGTAAGTCTTCCAAATTTTCATCTTCTTTTTGCATCATTTTGAATACCTCATCCTTGTGATTGGTGGGCATACAATAGTCCAAGTATCTATCCAAAAATGTTTGTTTCATATCATTCCAAGTCCTGATAGATTGAGTGGCTAATCCCATGAACCATTTCAAAGCAGATCCCTTCAATGTTGAGGGAAACAGTTTGAGTTTTTGAGAATCTTCCATATAGTCATAAGTTCGGCACACTACTTCAAACTCAAACAGAAATGTTTCAGGATCCTCACTTCGCAATCCATAAAAGTTAGGGAGAACAGATGGTGAGATATTTTTCATTGTTGCATGAGTTTCCTCATCAACTATAGGGAAACCAAACAAATTGTCTCCTTCCCTATTTCTACCATTATTTCCTTCACCATTGTTTCCTCCATTGTTTCCTCCTCTTCTATCTCTACCTCTACCTCCATCTATTACTTCCTCTGCCATGATAGTTTCTTTAGAGTGCTTAAAGTCCTCTAGTTCTTCTACCAAGGGAGGATGAGAGAGAGTCTCTTTGTTTTCTAAATGGGTTTTGGTAGGTGGTATAGGAGAATCCTCTAATTCAGCTGTTCCTTGACTTCCAAAAATCTTAAGGCTAGGGGTAGATGGTGGTGAATCTGGTCTATGCCTTGAAGAAGATGGAGTTGTGAAAATCGAACTCTTGGCTTTAGCTATAAACCTTCCCCTAAAATCTCTTGCTCTATGCATGTCATTTTTTTTTATTTTTTTTAAAAAAAGTTGGGCTAATAATTCTCTTTCTGATCTTCCAGATCACACTAGGTGCAAGAAGAGAGCATACTTAAGAAATTACTAAACCAATAACTCTCTTTTCTGATCCTCCAGATCACACTAGGTGCAAGAGGAGAGCATACTTCAAGAAGTTATCGAGTTTTCCCTTCTTTTATTATTTTGTTTTTTTTTTTTTAAGAAATTGGCTACCTAGTTACACTTCCCCGGCAACGGCGCCAAAATTTTTGGTCAATTTAGTGTGTCCTAAATTGCTGCATTTAATTTGTCAATCCGGGAATCGTAAGTTGATGAAGTGCGGCGCACTATATGTGCAAGATAACCTATTTCTTAACTTTTTTTCGTTTTTGGTTTTCTAAGGTGAAATGGAAATTCTAAGATGAAAACAAGTTTGGTTATGTTTGTTCAAGGAAATGATATCCCCTATAATGATTTACCAACTTGAAACCTTAAAAATAAATTTGAAATTTACAATGACAAGACTTGAAAGGAAATGAGAATGTGCTGCTGAAATGAAAAGGTGCTGCTAATCTAATAAATCAAAACAGTGAACTAGTGAGCATGAAAACCAAACTATTCTTGCTGCTGACTAAACACAAAAGAAAACTATGCTTAAGGAAATTCAAAATTGCAACAAAATAAATCTAAATCAGATTACATCAATTTATCTTATGATCCTTCATCATTAGTCCAGCTATGATTTTCGGAAGTAATCATAAACAACTTGAGTAACTGATATCTAACTTGCAGAAAATAAACTAATATCAAACCATTCATTCATGATTCAATCCCTCACCATCAGTCCAGCTGTGGCTTTCGGAGGCAACTGAAGATGTCATGCACGATTTAATATATCTAAATTTGCAGAAAAGAAACTAATACTAAACTACACATTTCATAATACAATCCCTCACCATCAGTCCAGCTGTGGCTTTCGGAGGCAACTGAAGATGCTATGAGCAGCTTAATATATCTAAATTTGCAGAAAAAAAACTAATACTAAACTACACATTTCATAATGCAATCCCTCACCATCAGTCCAGCTGTGGCTTTCGGAGGCAACTGAAAATGCTATGAGCAGCTTAATATATCTAAATTTGCAGAAAAGAAACTAATACTAAACTACACATTTCCTAATACAATCCCTCACCATCAGTCCAGCTGTGGCTTTCGGAGGTAACTGAAGATGCTATGAGCAGATTAGTATATCTAAATTTAACTATTGAAGCAGATAAACAAAACTGAAATGAACAAAGCAATACTGAAATTAAACAAAAGCTATGAAAAGCAAACTAGCAGCAGAACAATGTTAGTTCCATGTCATTAGTCAAAAAGCTATGAAAATGCCGGGCTGCCTATCTATAACCTGAAACAAGAACACTGATCAGTGATTAACAATCATAAAGCATGAAAGACAGAAATAAAATGGAAATTATGGAAGTGTATAAACAGAAATGAAACAAGTGCAATGTATGAACATATGAATGGATTATGACACAATGATTTCTAAAGAAACGAAATGAAAATTATACACTAATGCACAAAACCTTAGCTGAGCAGGGGCCCTCTACACCAGCCTTGGCAACGGTCCTCAAATACAAATTAAGTTGGAAAACAGAGTCTTCTTATATTAAAAAGCAGTCATTACAGAATGGTGATGTTACGGCACAAGTGCAGCGTAATCACACTATAGAGTAGACTAATAAAAGATAACAGAGACTAACATCGACTAACTCTATATGCGTATGCAAACACATTATATATAACAAAAGAAATATAACTGTCTCCTAAAGTTCATGCTGGTGGAGAGCACGTAGACCACTACGTCCACGGATCTAGGATCATGGCCGTGTTGGACAGTAAATCTACGAGAGGTGGATGCTTGAATTCGACTAAGGAGCCCTGTACAGATGTCGATTTATCCTCCGCAGGCTTAGAAACGGCCGTATGAATCTTCATGTGACACAAAACAGAGTCCTGCCGACATGAGACTCCATGGTTGACTTCCATGTAGACGCCTTTGACCGCGGCTTCTTTGGATGAGTTTTCTTGAACCAATAGGACACGAACCATGTCCACGTCATTCCTGACTTGCCCATGTGGCTCGTTTTCCTTGTAGACACCTATAGCATAGAGTTTCACAAAATAGCTGCGGAAAGTTGCAGCAGCTGCGAAAAGTGGCTAGATTCCGCAGCTGAATGAACAAAATCTAAATCAAATAGCAAACACAAAAATATAATTAAAAACCATGTTAGATTCTCTTTTGCACATGATATTGACAACTTGGGAGGTTCAGGTGAGTGAAAAAGGTATAGAAAAGTGTATGGAAAAGATGCAGATTTGAGACTCAACAGCAGCAACAACTCCAAAACATCAATTGAAACAACAGGAGCCTCATGATGCATTTGGTAGGTCTAAGCTTTTAAAACCATTGATATCTAATGGGCCAAAAAGGGTGCATTTTGTGAACCTTGTCTCTTCAATTAAAGGTGAAAGTATTGAGCATCCAAATTCATGCATTACAGACACAAAATAAGCAACTCTATCCAACATATGATGACCAACAAGTGTAGTTGAAGTCAAGCAGCTTGTTGAAGCATGTTATCGATGGAAAAAAGACATTCTAAGGATATTTTTCTAAAGATGACTCCATTCACAGTAAGCCCTACTCTTCACTCATAAGTGAACATAACAAAGAAAGTTTTGTTAGAAGGGACCAATTTTTAAGTTATGATCTTGCCTTGGGTTGTAGTGATACACTAAAGAGTGATTGTTATATTTCTGATGTTGAAGTTAGTATAAATATGTCATCTAATCCTATTGTTTTTGTGTCTGCAAAGGCCTATGAAAATGTGGCCACTATACTGGTGTTGAGAACTTGTCATCTCATTTAAATTCACTTTGCATTGACAGAAAATCAAGGAAGTGAAAATTTAAGTAATTTAGGGCAGTCATTTACCATTCCTCAACAGAAGTCGAAGTAGGCATGTCTACCTAGTGCAGTAAAAGATATATTCTTGGTTAATAAACATATTAGCAGTAGGTGGTTCATTTCCTCTTTAGCCTCACTATGGCATGGATATCTTCAGGGACCTCTATGCCTCTTTTTTGGTGTTGATTAAAACAACTTGCGTTTCATAAAAGACTTTGAATATATTGTTTTTTGTTTCTAATTAGACTTTCTAATCAGATCTTTAGTTAGAAAATATGGGTAGTATTTTCACATACAACAATATATTGTGAAAGCACAATAGATGCCATTTCATAGGATAACAAATTTATGTTATTTTGTGTATCAAACTTCATGCTGAGTCTGTGTTTCTTATTTTTCTTAGGAAGCATAAGGGTGTATTGTCGATTTGGACCATTCTTTCCTGGCTAATCCAACTGTCAGAGTACAATGGATTATATTGGGGAGGATGATCAAATTATGAATTCAAATCCTACAAAGCAAGGAAAGGATATGCGTAAAGAATTCACATTCAACAAAGTGTTTGGAGCATCTGATACTCAAGGTTGGCTCTCTTTTTAGAGTATTGAAAACCTTTTACATGATTGTAAGGTGAAATCTATTAAATCATAACATTATTCATGTTGAATTGCAGAGGAATTGTTTTTGGATACCAAGCCATTGATCAGATCTGTTCTGGATGGTTACAATGTTTGCATTTTTTCATATGGGAAAACAAGTTCTGGAAAGACGTACACAATGGTAATAACAACCATCTTCTAGTTTGTAAATTGCAGTTTGAAGCACTGTCTTACAAAACTAATAAGGGAATGAGTTCACTGCTAAAGAAATTCTTTCATAGAAATACTTTGCTCTAATTTTTGTGCCTTGCTTGTCTAGAATGGTCCTAAGGTAATTACAGAGGAGAGTTGGGGTGTGAACTATCAAGCCTTGAATGACTTCTTCTAGATATCAAAACAAAGAAAGGATACCTTTATATATGAGGTTTTTCTTCCAATGATTGAAATATACAATGAACAAGTCCAGGATCTTCATGTTTCAGAAAATTCCAATAAAAGTTATCCTTATGGATCATATGGAGTTGTATTTCTTGTTTTTAAATATTTGGATTTCAGTTTCTTAGAATAAAATAATCCTTACCTAGCACATTGGAAAATCCAAGACACATATATTTAAGTTTCATAGATAGAAATAACCAATCCAAATTATGCAAGGGCCAAGCTGGAAAGAAATACAAAATGGTAATAAAAACTATATTCTCGTTTGTCAATTGCAGTTTGAAGCACTATCTTGCAAAAATAATAAGGGAATGAGTTCACTGCTGAAGAAATTCTTTCCTAGAAATACTTTGCTCTAATTTTTGTGCCTTGATTGTCTAGACTAGTCCTAAGGTGATTACAAAGGATAGTTGGGGTGTGAACTATCGAGCCTTGAATGACTTATTCAAGATATCAAAACAAAGAAAGGATACCTTTATATATGAGGTTGTTGTTCCAATGATTGAAATATACAATGAACAAGTCTAGGATCTTCTTGTTTCAGACATTTCCAATAAAAGGCATCCTTCTTGATCATACAAAGTTGTCTTTCTTGTTTTTAAATATTTGGATTTCAGTTTCTTAGAATAAAATAATCCTTGACTAGCACATTGGAAAATCCAAGAAACATATATTTCTATTTCATAGATAGAAATAACCAATCTAAATTATGCAAGGTCCAAGATGGAAAGACATACACAATGGTAATAACAAGGACCTTTCCTTTGTTACAGACTCTATAGCTAGTAAATCTCCTTGTTATGTCTCCGATCGAAAGGAGATAGAAGTGTTAGTATGAATCCTTCGTCGAAGTGTACGAAAAAGGACCACTTTAGCTACGCATAACTAATAGCCCTAACAACAAAAGTGGCTGCCAAATATCTTCAGATCTGAGGTTAGTAATAAAAATGCTGCAACAACCAGATCTATAAATGGAAAGACATTAAGCAGTAAAGTAAAGGGTTTGCTCCATGCATCCAACAGACAAGACAAGAACACAATTTTTTGAAAGAATTTTATATTACAGGGCACCTGGGAGGAAAACAAGAAGGTGTATCCAGCTCTCCTCAATGGGATGGGTTCTTTGTAGTCCTCAGCACTTCAGATCTAAGCTTTCTCTCTCTTGCAAGTGTAGAAAACCCAATGTAAAAATGAAGCTCAATGGGAGCAAATGATGATGAAAAGTGAGACCAAGTGTATAGATCCAGAGTGATCTAATAGGCAACAAAAGGTGAGGAATGATGGGGAAGAACCCTCCTATTTATAACAAAATATTGGGTCATTCTAGATCTTGGTGCATGATTAAAATAATGTTAACCAAATCTAGATCCACCTTTATGGAATATTTTATTATATTTGTTGGAGGAAAGGGTGTTTGACTTGGGTCAAATCCCTTGATTACTGAAAAATAAATAAATAAATGATTTATTTATCTTTTTAAGGAAGTGGTTGTGAGATAATCAAATAAATAATGATTTATTTGATTAATGGTGGGTGATTTGGTCATATTTAACAAGGAATATTATCTAAATAAGATTTAAATAATTATTCCTAGAAAATAATAAGATAACTAAGGGTTTATCTCATTAATTTCTTTGTTTTTGGGTTAAACATGACTGGGAATAATAATTAAATTATGGTTTAATTAATTATTCCATGAGGAAAATCAAACAAATATGGGTTTGTTTAATATTTCCTTTTGGGGTTTCCTGTTTTAACATAGTGAAAACGGTTTTACTTAGGGTAAAACTGGTCTTACATGGTGTACTTGGGTCCATCTAATGATAATAGGTTAGATGACCAAAAAATGGTGTAACATATTGCCCCCCAGCGTGCGAGTGTCAGGAGCAAATCGTATGACCGAAGTACGTTGTAAGAACTCAATCACTAGACAACAAAAGGGAAGTCAGAGAGAGAAAGGTGAGGTAGATAGTGTGCTGAAGGACTAGACCCTGAGGAGACGAGACTCGCAGGTGCAACAAGTCTCTTTTTATGAGAGGGTACCTGTGCTGAAGGCGGCGGGGGAGGCATACCTATGCCCGCCGTGACAAAGTACAAAAGAATAGTGTGTCGAGTAAACAAGGGACCGAACCATAAAGTACAGCTGGTCATAATCATGAGCCAGATAAAAATACAATGAGGAATCCCACATACATGCTGTGCCTGGGATAACAGCCAGGACTTGTACAATAATATCTGAGTACATGAGATACAAATACAACCCAAATGCCCCCTATAAATGGGGAAGGGCTCACAAAATCTGACTGATACATGCAATTTGAAGAGGCGCTGCAAGTGGCTACGACCAACATCATCAAATATCTGGAGCTGCATCGAAGGCTGCAAAGAAGAGGTCATCCGGGCATGTGGGGGGCTACCTGCAGGGCCACCCCCTCATGAGGGTTGAGACATCTCACACACACCCGGGAATCATCAAGAGCTGCTGCTGGATCACTGGACCATCAAGTATACGGATCTCGATCATGCTGAAAGGAGCTGGAGAAACAATCAAGTCAAAGGGAAACAAGAGGTCCCTTTTCCTGATCCGAGGCACCGAACAAGAGTGGAAGCTGGAACCAAGGTACACCGCCCTCTAGACCTGACTTCTGGAAGGAATGATCTGATGTCGACAGAAGGAGGTCCGCCATAAGTGAGGCAATGAGAAATCCTCAACTAAGGCACGAGAGAAAATAGTAGAGCGACGGACAGACTGACACTAATGATGATGGTGAAATGGAAAGGACTGAGTAGCGAATGGACGGCTTCCCTTGTTAGAGCATAAAGGGAATGAATGACATGGCAGGGACTGACACAATATCATAAGGGATAGGGGACAGTGGGACTGAAGGTCATAATGTGCAACACAAGAGAGAGACCAAGCAATGAAGGATGGAGGGCTATAGCGGGGTACAAAGGGACTCGGGATAGACTCCATGAATGCGATGATGACTCAACTTGGATGCGCTAAACAAGGGCGACTTGATGGTGCTGCCACACAGTAAAGGTCCAATGGGGGACCATGAAAACATGAGTAGAAGATGGTAACTCATGACGAAAATTGACATGAACAAAGACAAGTAAGGAGGAAAAATGGTGCCCCGAGTACAAGTGTTGTAAGTGAGGAAGTTCGATTTGAAGGAGAGGTGAAGTGATCCTTCTTGGACAAAATAGCTCCTGGCGAAGGATAAAAGTACAAAAAAGATGCTGGCTATCTAAAAGAACATAAAACACGCATCTCAGAAGGGAAATGCTAAGGGTAATATTTCTTAAGATAGAGTGCATTACGAGGATTAGGAAGAGGATTGCCTTCGAAGTCCTCTAAAAGGTATGCCCCCTTAACAAGACCCTTACTGATGACGTAAGGGACTAGCCATAATGAGTCAAACTTCCCGTGACCAAGGACATCATGGGCTTGGTCACATACTAAAACAAGGTCGCCTTTGAGGCTGGACTTTTTGGTCATATTGAGCTTTGGTGCGTTTCTTGGCCGCTTCCATGGTTTGCAATGCAACACGACAGTCTTCAGAGGCACGCTAAGGCATGATAAGTCGTTGTTCTAGAGGTTGGGTGTCAGGGAGAAGTTCAACAGCCAGATGAAGGGAAGGGATGTCATCCTCGATTGGTAAGACTGCCTCCTCTCCAACAACGAGGTGAGGAGGGTTATGGTTGAGGGGCATAGGTGCCCCCGAGCATGGTGTGGTCATGCCAAAATGTATTTAGAAAAAAGGGGGATCTAAACACATTTAAATGATGTGGTGTGCCATTTGTTCGCGTTATGGTTATGCAGTGTGAGAAAGGAAATGGAGGATTACTAATCTCTTTTGGTACTGCATATAGGGATCAAATGGACTTTAAGTTTCCGAGTTGGCATACCTGGTGTCACTATCCCAAAAAGAGGATTTGGAGATAATGAACTGATGCTCTCGTAGAAAAGCTATAGGTTGGTCAACAATAATGTCTAATAGACTGGGTTGTTGATGTAAGATGAGGGAACGATAAGGGGTATCATCCCTAGAGTGATCTGAAGTGATATGGGACTCTAGAGGTTCTTCTAAATGTGGAAGAATACTGGGACTAAAGTCAACACGACCAGATACACTAGGAGAGTTGTGGAGAATTACTTCTCTTGGTATCTCAAATGTGGGTGCCCCCTTACCCAAACATCGGGTTTCAATGTAATGGCCACAAGGTGGATGTGGTGTGAACGCATGGGTTCGATGTAAGGGGGGATAGAGAAAGTCAGGGGTGGGGATTTGTTCCATAATGTCGTCATCGTGATAGAAGATGGGGTGACTGGTGGAAGAAAGACCACCTGACGTGGTGAAATGACCGGACTCATCATCATGAGAAGAGAGGTTCACATGCGTGTCGTCACAAGGGGTGACAAAAGAGTAAGAAGATAAAGGATCTCCCGATGTTGAGCCCAAGGTGATCGCTGAAGGAAGGTCAGGAGAAACAACAGGGGAATATTGAGATGGAATGTTCCCCGAGGGTCTCATGGATGATGATAGGTAGAAAATGCTGGATGAAGGCTCCGTCATCTTGACATCATGAGGGGGAATGTCGATGGGAGTAGTCATGTTTGGTAGTTTTTCCAGAGAAAAATGCGCAAATAGGGGAGAGGTGGACTCATTACGCTTGGCCTCGAATTGGCGGACCGTGGCTAGGGAGGTGCGGAAGTCCTCGAGGCAGGGACAAATATGGGTGTAATGGCCATGGAGATCACACAAAGCACAGGGGTGGTTGGTGTGAATAGTCTTGGAGTTCTTGGTCGTGGTCGCGGAAGGAACAAAGGCTGCCGGGACCATGGACTCAGGGAATGCGACATTAACCATGGGCTTGAGATGAAGCAATTCAGGACAGGTATGGGTGGCGTGGCCGACAACGTCACACAAAGCACACTTGATGGTATGCTTTGGAGGCCGAGGAGGGGCAGGGTTTTTCGGGGTAGACTTGTCCTTTGATGCCCCCTTATGAGCTTTGCCCTTCTTACCCGAAGCGGTCGCAACAGGAGGTGGTTCCTGTTGAGGTGACTGAGGCACTGTTGCAGCGGGCGAAGTCATGGGGACCAGTTGAACCGGGGTCAAAGCGATATAAGGTTTGGGATGACCAGGCAAGGTGGGGGCTGGTGGATCAAGGTACCAAACGGGGATCCCAAGGGTCAAGTTAGGAAGAGAGAGGGTGGCCATGATTGGTACCGTGTACACTCCTGGTGGGGGAGCTAGGAATGGTATCTAACCAGAGGGGTAATGGCCAGGTGGGACGGTTCCTAAATGGCTAAGGCCTGGAGGAACCGTGTCAGGGGGATAAAGGGGCTCATGACTACCAACTGCAGGTGAAGGGCTAGGAGCAGGTTGCGGAGGGCAAGGTTGCTGACTAGCCGAAGCAGGTTTCTTGAGAGCAGCCTGAGACGATTGCATCATGCAAACATTCGATGAGCTGGGGTCAGAGATAGGAGGAGGGGGGAGACTAGGAAAAGTTCCAAGAAGGGAGGAATCCTTCGTCGAAGTGTACGAAAAAGGACCACTTTAGCTACGCATAACTAATAGCCCTAACAACAAAAGTGGCTGCCAAATATCTTCAGATCTGCGGTTAGTAATAAAAATGCTGCAACAACCAGATCTATAAATGGAAAGACATTAAGCAGTAAAGTAAAGGGTTTGCTCCATGCATCCAACAGACAAGACAAGAACACAGTTTTTTGAAAGAATTTTTATATTACAGGGCACCTGGGAGGAAAACAAGAAGGTGTATCCAGCTCTCCTCAATGGGATGGGTTCTTTGTAGTCCTCAGCACTTCAGATCTAAGCTTTCTCTCTCTTGTAGGTGTAGAAAACCCAATGCAAAAATGAAGCTCAATGGGAGAAAATGATGAAAAAATGAGACCAAGTGTATAGATCCAGAGTGATCTAATAGGCAACAAAAGGTGAGGAATGATGGGGAAGAACCCTCCTATTTATAACAAAATATTGGGTCATTCTAGATCTTGGTGCATGATTAAAATAATGTTAACCAAATCTAGATCCACTTTTATGGAATATTTTATTATATTTGTTGGAGGGAAAGGGTGTTTGACTTGGGTCAAATCCCTTGATTAGTGAGAAATAAATAAATAAATGATTTATTTATCTTTTTAAGGAAGTGGTTGGGAGATAATCAAATAAATAATGATTTATTTGATTAATGGTGGGTGATTTGGTCATAGTTAACAAGGAATATTATCTAAATAAGATTTAAATAATTATTCCTAGAAAATAATAAGATAAATAAGGGTTTATCTCATTAATTTCTTTGTTTTTGGGTTAAACATGACTGGGAATAATAATTAAATTATGGTTTAATTAATTATTCCATGAGGAAAATCAAACAAATATAGGTTTGTTTAATATTTCCTTTTGGGGTTTCCTATTTTAACATAGGGAAAGCAGTTTTACTTATGGTAAAACTGGTCTTACATGGTGTACTTGGGTCCATCTAATGATAAAAGGTTAGATGACCAAAAAATGGTGTAACAAGAAGGGACGGAGTTCACCACCCTCTTGAATTCTCCTTTAAAGCCTACCATTCCCGCTTTATCCTAGCCATTGGATGGGATGTTAGCTGCTGCTACAAACAACCCTGTATAGGGGGGCTAACACCTTTGGGCCAGTACCAGGATGCTTAACATTGACACATCGATGCATTCAAGGGCCAACAAACTGAGTTGCGGTTTTAAGTGATCAATAGAAGGATATAATTTATATGAGCTGTTGCTTTCCGGTGGTATATATATTTATGCTAGCTGTTAGTATGAATCCTTTGTCGAAGTGTACGAAAAAGGACCACTTTAGCTACGCATAACTAATAGCCCTAACAACAAAAGTGGCTGCCAATATCTTCAGATCTGTGGTTAGTTAGACATAAAAGAGCTGTAAAAAACCAGATATATATGCATGGAAAGACATTAAGCAAAAAATAAAAAGGGTTTACTCCATATACCAATAGACAGACAAGAACGATTTTTGAGAAAGGAATTTTTATATTAATGAGGCTTTTGGGAGGAAAATAAGAAGGCATATCAATTCTCCTCGATTGGGATAGGTTCTTGGTAGTCCTCGGCACTTCATGTAGTCCTCAGCACTTCAGATCTAAGATTTATCTCTCTCGTTGATGTAGAAAACCCAATGCAAAGAAAGGAGCTCAATGGGAGCTCACACAACAAATGATGGAAAAATGGGACCAAGTGTATAGATCCAGAGTGATCTAATAGGCAACAAAAGGTGAAGAATGGTAGGAAAAACCCTCCTATTTATAACAAAATATTGGGTCATTCTAGATCTTGGTGCATGGGTTAACGAGATCTAGATCCACTTTTTATGGAATATTTTATTATATTTGTTGGAGGGAAAAGGTATTTGACTTGGGTCAAATCCCTTAATTTGTCAAGAATAAATAAATAAATGATTTATTTATCTTTTTAAGGAAGCGGTTAGAAGATAATCAAATAAATAATGATTTATTTAATTATTTAAGGAAGTGGTTAAAAGATAATTAAATAAATAGTGATTTATTTAATTATTTGTGGGTGATTTGGTCATATTTAACAAGGAATATTATCTAAATAAGGTTTAAATAATTATTCCTAGAAAATAATAAGATAAATGAGGGTTTATCTAATTAATTTCTTTGGTTTTGGGTTAAACATGACTCAGAATAATAATTAAATTATGATTTAATTAATTATTCCATGAGGAAAACCAAACAAATATAGGTTTGTTTAATATTTCCTTTTGGGGTTTCCTGTTTTAACATAGTGAAAGCAATTTTACTTAGGGTAAAATTGGTCTTACATGGTGTACTTGGGTCCATCTAATGGTAATAGGTTAGATGACCAAAAAATGGTGTAACAGATTGCCCCCCAGCGTGCGAGTGTCAGGAGCAAATCGTATGACCGAAGTACGTTGTAAGAACTCAATCACCAGACAACAAAAGGGAAGTCAGAGAGAGAAATGCAAGGTAGATAGTGTGTTGAAGAACTAGACCCTGAGGAGACGAGACTCGCAGGTGCAACAAGTCTCTTTTTATGAGAGGGTACTTGTGCTGAAGGCGGCGGGGGAGGCATACCTATGCCCGCCGAGACAAAGTACAAAAGAATAGTGTGTCCGGTAAACAAGGGACCGAACCATAAAGTACAGCTGGCATAATCAGGAGCCAGATAAAAATACAATGAGGAATCCCACATACATGTTGTGCCTGGGATAACAGCCAGGACTTGTACAATAATATCGGAGTACATGAGATATAAATACAACCCAAATGCCCCCTGTAAATGGGGAAGGGCTCACAAAATCTGACTGATACATGCAAGTCGAAGAGGCGCTGCAAGTGGCTACGACCAACATCATCAAATATCTGGAGCTGCATCGAAGGCTGCAATGAAGAGGTCATCCGGGCATGTGGGGGGCTACCTGCAGGGCCACCCCCTCATGAGGGTTGAGACATCTCACACACACCCGGGGAATCATCAAGAGCTGCTGCTGGATCACTAGACTATCAAGTATACAGATCTCGATCATGCTGAAAGGAGCTGGAGAAACAATCAAGCCAAAGGGAAAAGAGAGGTCCCTTTGCCTGATTCGAGGTGCCGAACAAGAGTGGAAGCTTGAACCAAGGTACACCACCCTCTAGACCTGGCTTCTGGAAAGAATGAGCTGATGTCGACAGAAGTAGGTCTGCCATAGGTGAGGCAATGAGAGACCCTCAACTAAGGCACAAGAGAAAAGAGTAGAGCGACGAACAAACTGACACTAATGATGATAGTGAAGTGGAAAGGACTGAGTAGCGAATGGACGACTTCCCTTGCTAGAGCATAAAGGGCATGAATGACATGGCAGCGACTGACACAACATCATCAGGGATGGGGGACAGTGGAACTGAAGGTCATAATGGGCGACACAAGAGAGAGACCAAACAATAAAGGATGGAGGGCTATAGTGGGGTACAAAGGGACTCGGTATAGACCCCATGGAGGGAATGATGACTCAACTTGGATGCTCTAAACAAGGGTGACTCGATGGTGCTGCCACACAGTAAAGGCCCCAATGGGGGACCATGGAAACATGAGCACATGATGGGAACTCATGACGAAAATCGACACGAACAAGGACAAGTAAGGAGGCGAGATGGTGCCCCAAGTACGAGTGTCGTAAGTGAGGAAATTCGATTTTAAGGAGAGGTGAAGTGACCCTTCGTGGACAAAATGTGTCCTGGTGAAGTATCAGATCACAAAAAACTAACAGATACCCATTTGAGGTCTGGGTGAGAGCTTTCCAATGGTGCAGAAGGTTCGTCAAACGGGGCTACGGTGTGGTCGCAGCAGTCGAAAGAAGAAACAGGGGTTCTCTTTTAATAAGGCAGTTTTCCCTCCAAAATCCCTCATTTGCTATTGTTGCTATGGTGAATGTAGAGAGGAGAGAAGGCCCTAAATCTTGCGGCGAACGTAGCGGACAAACTGACCGTTGGAATTGTGATCCGTCAGTGGCAGGTAAGAGGTCTAACCTTTCTTTTGCATTTTGATGGATTACATTTTTAGTTTAGGGCCCAGAATCCCAGAAATAGCCCCTCCTTCATCTCTACGGCCGGGTCGCACTTTTTGGGGAAAAAAGTGCGACCTAGGATGCAGGTATCAGGGCAAAAAGTGCGACCTGGTCCAGAAAAGGGTAGAAAACTGCGACCTGGGAGATGAGGGGGTTTTGGTGCTGTTTGATGGCTGAGAGATGGGTTTTTGTGTTTGGTTATGGTATTCCCGATCTGTATGCTGACAAAGATGATGTTTTTGTGCAGGTATGGTAGATTTGCGGGTGAACTAGAGAGAGAGAGACCTGGGGACACTACGGGCAGAGATCCAGGCGGATCATGGTGTCCGTCGTGTACTGGCCAGGTTTGGGGTTCTCAAGTTTTTGGAGAACCCGTTGATGAGAGCAGGAGAACTGTTATTGGCCCGGATTATCAGTTACTGGGATCCAGATCAGGAGGTCTTTGTAGTGCAGGGGCACAGGATCGAACTGACGGTCCAGGATGTGTATTTCCTAACGGATCTCCCGCCACTTGGGATGGTGGGAAACACACAGCCAGTATTGCCGCGGGGGCGGCATATTATGGAGTTCGTGGAGCGTCATTGTCGACCGGGTCTCCAAGTCAAGAGGACTCGAATACTGATTGGGGATCTAGAGAGGCTAGAAACCCGTGCAGTGGCCGCAGCTATGCTGCGTATCTTGGGCAACTAGGCGCTCCATCACATCACTGGGGGCAGATGATGATAGTGGAGAGTGTATTGGGTGGGACCTACTTTGGGTGGGCCCAAATGATGTTGGTGGCGCTAAAGCGACAGTTGTCGCTATGCAGGCTGCAGGTGAACCATGATTGCTCATATGGGACTTTATTGTGCGCCTTCTTCTTTGAGAAGATCTCGACCTTGAGGCCTCGTGTACAGCTTCCATATGGGGGCTCGAGAGAGCCCAGGATGTGCCGTTGGGGACGACTACTGTGCAGGGAAGGAGGAGGGGCGGTCGGGCGAGTGTTTCGACCTGAGTTTTTTGCCCATTGGGATCAGATGCCGTTGTACATAGACGACTATCCCTACAGTGGGATGAGTTATTGTGGAGACCCGGACCTGCCACTTCCGCCTGGTCGAGTCTGGGGGCCCGATGGTGAGTGACAGATTGCTATTCTTGTATGATCATGTTTACAGTTGTTTGAATCGTAATTTAGGGTACTGATTCATGTACTGTTGGTATGCAGATATAGCACCGGTAAAACCGGCCGGATATATGGGACGACCGGCAGCAGCTGGAGCTGCAGGTCCTAGTGGGTCGAGAGCAATGCACAATGAGGATGCATCCGCCCTCCTGGAGGACATCCGCCGTAGATGCGAGACGTTGCTGACTGGAGTTTCAGAGCGCAGGTGGCAAGACTTAGATGACCAGTATGTGGAGGCGTGCATTGGTCTGCCCTCAGAATGACGAGGTGTCATGCGGTGCATGGCGATGGCCGGTCAAGGCATACGTGATCTACGGGCTACAGGGGCAGAGCCATTGGCTCGGGATCCGCTAGATAGTGATTAGGTGTGGGGCATGTGGTGCCCCCTATTATGTATGTAGGGGCAAGTGGTGCCCCCAGTTTTGAGTTTTTGTAACATGCTATGGGCATATCATATGTATCAGAGTATATGGACTCTAAACACATGTTTGTTGCGACACATATTATGGATATGCATCGTTTGGAATGATTAGTGTTATTGTCTTGTATGAAATGCGTGTGATAAATGCCAATCTAGAACATGTTTTGCGATACTATCTACATAGTGATTTTGGTCTCGAGGTACATGGTTGAAAGTTATGGTTTCAAATGCATGTATCAAGAGTTTCACTCATAAATAGCGTCTAAACAGCACAGGGTTATGCACACGATAAACACCATTTAGTTTCATTACAAGAAGTAGGGAATCCAAACGAACGTGCAGATGGAGGATGCGATGAAAGAGAGCATCGGCTAAGAGACCACGCACTGCATCATATTCGGCCTGGTTATTGGTGGCAAAACCAATGCAGACCCTGTTAGAGAGAACAAGGGCATGCAAGGGGGTAAAGATGGCCCAACCTGCCGAGGCTAGATTCCGGGAGTAACGACTTGCACCATCGGCGTAACCGATACAGGGTGTGGACGGGGGGTCCTGCGGAATGGTGTTACAAGACAACAAATGAGGGGAGGAGAGGCAATGAGGGCAGCGTGAGTGCACAGAAGACATCGGGCAGCAACTGCAGGAGGGAGTGCAAGGAGCAGGATGACTATGACTCATATACAAACTGGAGCGTAGCATATGAGGGCTAACAGAAGTATGGTGAGGACTCGGGCTGCGGAGGTCAACGGAGACACGGGTGGAGTGATCTCGTGTATGGGTAGGGAAAGGGTGGTCAAGGGACACAACAGGGGAGGATGCAGACGGGCTAGGCTCCGAGTGTCTTGCAGAGGAGGATAGGTAAAGAATGGTTACAATAGACTCCGTCATCTGAACATCAGGGGGGGGAATGTCGATGGGAGCAGGGGGATCCTCAGGCTGACCTGAAGCCAATGCGCGAGGATAGGAGAGGCGGATTGATTTTGTTCAACCTCATATTCTCGGATCACCTCTAAAGAGGCGCGGTAGTGCGTCAGGTGAGGACAATGGTGGGAGTAATGGCCATGAAGACCGGTCAACGCACAGGGTTTGTTGGTGCGGAGAGTCCTTGGGTTCTTGGTTACGGACGAAGAAGGAATGGAGGCTACAAGGACCGTAGACTCGGGGAACGCGACTTTAACCATGGGTTGAATACGGGGTAGTTCGGGACAAGCATGGGTGGCGTGACCGACAACATCACATAAGGCACAAGGCTTTGCGGGCGGAGGAGGGGCCGGGTCAGTCGTGGTGGGCTTGTCTTTGGGTGCCCCCTTGCGGGCTTTGCCTTTCTTTCCAGGAGCCATCACGACAGGAGAAGGGTCCTGTGGCGGTGCTGAGGGCACAGCGGCAACGGAGGAAGCGAGGGGGACCGGTTGGACCGGTGTCAAAGCCATGTAGGGTTTGGGGTGACCAGGAGGGGTGGCGGTTGGGGGATCAAGGTACCAGACCGGGATGCCCAAGGTCAAGTTAGGGAGAGATAAGGTGGCCATGACGGGGACAGAATATACTCCGGGAGGGGGAGCTAGGAAAGGGATCTGCCCAGCAAGATAATGACTAGGAGGGACAGCTTCGAGATGGTTAAGGCCAGGAGGAACTGATCCATGAGGATAAAGGGGTTCAGGGACACCAGCTGTAGGGGGAGGGCTAGAAGGAAGAGGTCCGGCTGGCTTAGATGAATGGCTAGGAGCGGAAGGCGGAGGGTGAGGGGAGGTTGGGCCGACTCAGCCGAGGCAAAAGGCCGCGACGGTACCTCGATGATTGCATCATGAAAACATTCGATAAGCTGGGATCAGAGATATGAGGAGGGGGGAGACTAGGAAAAGTTCCAAGCAAGGAGGAATATTTGTAGACGTCGGGGGAGACAATGTTCAAGGAATCGACGGTTTTCTTATTGGCTACAGAAGAGATGGTTGTCTCTGGGGAGATCTGAGATGGTGGCTCATGGTAAGTCAACTGGTCGATGGTGACTATCTTTCCATTGTGAGGAAAAGACATCTTGCGAGAAACCGTGGATGGGACAGTAGACATGGCATAGGTGTAGCTTTGCCCCAATAGAATGTTCTAGTCTAGAGGGGCGTCAATGACTTCGACATCAACCCAAACGGTCTTACCGGCAAGGGTGATAGGACAATTACGGAAAATGCCAATGGGCTGGGAGGCGTGGCCGTCCCACGCTCGAAGGGTGATCGTGCAAGGGCCAATGTGGATCCGAGTTAAGCCTAAACCGGCTTTACATCACGCAGGTGGATGCCCCCTCATCAATTATACACCGGGACACGTTGGCGTTCCGGATCTTGACTGGGATTTGGAAGGCGACGGAAGGAGGAAGAGGAGGATGATCCAATTGAGTGGCATTGAAAACAATCATTTGGTCATCAACAGGATCTACAGCGCCCACGGCAGATAGCAGAGCCTTCTTTTGGGAAGGGAACGACTGGAGGAGTTCCAGTGTGGAAATGGCAGCAAGAGATTGCGCCAAATCATCTACTATGCTATACGAATGAGCAGCTCGACCAGAAGCAGCGTTTCGACGTAATGGTCCCTTAGGAATCTTGGTATGGACCTCAGCTTTGGGTTGAGGGATGTGTAAGGGGCCACTAGATGTCGAAAGAGGCTCTGTAGAACCTGAAGAGGGAGGCTCGGGGGCAGACTGAGCAGGAGGCTTGGGGTACTGATGAGATCGAGTTTGAAGGTGAAGGTCGACGGTCGGGGAAGGATCGGAGTGCATCATAAGGATATGGTAATTGGAGGAACCAGAAAGAGAAGGTGGAGTGGTGACCTGGCTGTCAGGCGGTTGGGTAGCCACGAATCCTTGCTGAGGGAAGGGATCGGTAAACACAGCTGGTTGAGTAGTGGCCACATTAGGAGGAGCATGAGGGGAGGCGTGTTGTCCGCGCAATGTGGCTTGAGACTCCCACATCTGCTGCATCTGGGGTAAGAGGGGACAATCGTGGGTGTAATGGCCATAAACACCGCAATACGAACATGGCTTGTTTGTGCGAAGCGGCCTGTCCGGCTTAGGCTGAGTGCCCTGTTGCTAGTTGGCAGTGTTAGGGTCCACACCAGAATTGGGTCCACGGGTACCAGGGGCAGATTGGTTTTGATTGCCTCTCCGCCTTCTTTGAGAAGAAGGGGGATTAGTCGCGCCCTGTTGTGAAAATACTTGCCCTGGAGGGGACTGTAAGTGATGTTGTGGGGGTGGAGGAGGCAAGGGAGATGGAAGCACATATACTAGGGGAGCTGGTGCACCAGGCTGCAGATAAAGGTAAGGGTTAGGTTGGGCAACATTGAGGTAAGCAGGAGGTTGGGCAAAAGGAGGAGGCATGCCGTATCCTGGATACATGCTACCGGGAGGGGGAAGAGTGCTAAAGGTGCTGGCCCCTCCCTGAGGGAGACCATAGCCCACAGGAGGGTGGGTATACAGATGGGAGAGAGCTCCAACGATACCGTCGGCGGAATGAGATGCCCCCGGGGCGTTAGCGCCGCCGGGCCTGGGGAGGTCAGGAAGGATGGTATAAACATAACCAGATTGAGCGTAGATCAGGTCATATTTCAAGGCTATTTGGAGGGCGGCTTCTTCAGTTTGAGGAAAGTGAGAGGCGACATCTTTTCCGATGGGAGCAGGAAGGGTGCGAAGGAACCAGTCCATGTAAACCCGATCTTTGAAGGGAGGGGCTCGACATAAGCTTCGTCGTCTTCGCCATTCCTGAACATGGGCGGAAAGGCGTGTTGAAAATGATTTCTTGAAGGAAGTCAAGAGCTCCGTGCCAGTATCGTATCGGAGAGGGAGCTGGAAGTACGACAAAAAGGCTTGGGCAAGAGTCTCAAAGGTGATATGGGTAGAGGTGGCTTGTTCGACATACCATTTAGAAGCTTCGCTGGTAAGTGTGCGTTGGAAGAAACGAAGACGGATGGAGTCATCGGTAATGGAATTGGAGGAACACCACATGTGGAAAGATCGGACATGATTGGTTGGATATTCTCCATTAAGGCCCTCAAACTTAGGGATGTCCGAGGGGAGCTTGGTTGGCATAGCGGGCCAATTAGCATTGTGGTGAATGGGGTCATTGATCAACTGATGGAAATCGGGGAGGCTGAGGCTTGCAATGTACGGCAGCATGGGGGTGGCCGGGGTAGTTCCTGTGGCGGTTTCGCTAGTAGTAGGGCCGACATTAGGACCGGGAGAACCGCTAGTGTTAGGCCCTGAACCAGACATAGTGAAGGTGACAGGGGGAGAACCAGGAGGAGAAGGAGGACCCGATGAATCAGGAGAGGAGTCGGAGTGCAGACTCAAAGGTGGACTGGCTCGATGATGGCGGGGCAGAGCAGGTCGATCAACCGGAAACTGAGGGTGAAGGCGAAGAAGTCTTCGGGAAAGGCGCCTTGGGGGCGTAATGATGACAGGAAGAAGGAAACCAACAAGGGCAGAAAGGGACAGAATCAAGTAATGTCAAGGGTAGATGAGGTGCAGTGACAATTGATTTTAGAGTCTTTGCCAGGCGGTGGTAACCAGGCGCTTCTTCACTTAGGGTCAGTGTGTGATGTGCGTTAATTTTAATTTTTAAACCCTTTTCGTTTTGAGAGCAAGAAAAAGTGTGCTGCGTAACTGAAAAGAAATCTGCAGAGAACAATATAGATTGCTGAAATAACAGAACATTTAACAGTTAACTATGCATCGATCTAACCCAAGAAGGTGGGTCTCTCAAAACTACTCTAAAAGAGGGCAAAAATCTATTCGAAACACACATAAAAAGAGGCCAATAGATCTAGGGTCAAAAGGGACAGGGATCTAGAGGATAAAACTGCTGTAAAGAGGTGCAGATCACAACCAAGAGACAGAGGCAAGGTGGCTGGAAAAAGGGAGGTATTCAGAAAAAAGCAGAGGGGGCAAGGAGGAGGCCCTAAAAAGAGGTCCAAACAAAACGACAAGAGGTGATTTGAAAGGAAGAAAGGCTGATTACAATGGATCTGAAAGGGAGGTAACAGATCTGGAAAAAGGGAGGCTGAAGCTCTGAAAAACAGACGGCTGAAACAGCTAGAACTCTTCCACAAAAAGTGGAGGGTACTAAAGCCCTAGGGGGCTAGGTTCCCACTTAGATGAGTAAAAACAGATCCGAACTTGGTCAAGGCGGGCTGAAACAGAGGCTAGGAGACCTTGACAGAAGCTGCAGCAAAACCCAGAAAAATTGCAGAAAAATCACTGAAAAATGGCAGGTCGCAGGTTCTGACCTGATTTCAGTGTAGGTTGCAGGAAACAGGCTGAAAAGTGCGACCTGGAGGTCCAGGTCACAGGTTTAGGGCCAAAAAGTGCGACCCCCCGTTCCGGTTGTCTCGGCGGCAGATTTTCAGAAAAGTTGCCGTCTTAGTTGCGGCTGGTGTCGCTTACCTGCGCAATAGGGCTAGAAACACACGGAAGTTAGAAATGTTGATGTTTTAGGTTTTTATGTGAGAAAAACAACATGAAAATAGGAGAAATAAACAGCTGAAGAGAAACCCTAGGTTTTGAAGTAGCTGGATATGCAGGAATAGGAAAAACGACAGCGGTCGTAATTTAAAACCCATGTGGAGTCGCCATCTGTTAGTATGAATCCTTTGTCGAAGTGTATGAAAAAGGACCACTTTAGCTACGCATAACTAATAGCCCTAACAACAAAAGTGGCTGCCAATATCTTCAGATCTGCGGTTAGTTAGACATAAAAGAGCTGCAAAAAACCAGATCTATGCATGGAAAGACATTAAGCAGAAAAATAAGGGTTTGCTCCATATACCAATAGACAAGACAATAACGATTTTTGAAAGAATTTTTATATTAATGGGGCACCTGGGAGGAAAACAAGAAGGCGTATCCAATTCTCCTCAGTGGGATGGGTTCTTGGTAGTTCTCAGCACTTCAGATCTAAGATTTATCTCTCTCGTTGATGTAGAAAACCCAATGCAAAGAAAGGAGCTCAATGGGAGCTCACACAACAAATGATGGAAAAATGGGACCAAGTGTATAGATCCAGAGTGATCTAATAGGCAACAAAAGGTGAATAATGATAGGAAAAACCCTCCTATTTATAACAAAATATTGGGTCATTCTAGATCTTGGTGCATGGGTTAACCAGATCTAGATCCACTTTTTATGGAATATTTTATTATATTTGTTGGAGGGAAAAGGTGTTTGACTTGGGTCAAATCCCTTAATTTGTCAAGAATAAATAAATAAATGATTTATTTATATTTTTAAGGAAGCGGTTAGAAGATAATCATATAAATAATGATTTATTTAATTATTTAAGGAAGTGGTTGAGAGATAATTAAATAAATAGTGATTTATTTAATTATTCGTGGGTGATTTGGTCATATTTAACAAGGAATATTATCTAAATAAGGTTTAAATAATTATTCCTAGAAAATAATAAGATAAATGAGGGTTTATCTAATTAATTTCTTTGGTTTTGGGTTAAACATGACTGGGAATAATAATTAAATTATGGTTTAATTAATTATTCCATGAAGAAAACCAAACAAATATAGGTTTGTTTAATATTTCCTTTTGGGGTTTCCTATTTTAACATAGTGAAAGCAATTTTACTTAGGGTAAAATTGGTCTTACATGGTGTACTTGGGTCCATCTAATGGTAATAGGTTAGATGACCAAAAAATGGTGTAACACTAGCCAACCATCTTCTAGTTTTTCAATTGCAGTTTGAAGCACTGTCTTGCAAAACTAATAAGGGAATGAGTTCATTGCTAAAGAAATTCTTACCTAGAAATACTTTGCTCTAATATTTGTGCCTTTCTTGTCTAGACTGGTCCTAAGGTGATTACAGAGGAGAGTTGGGGTGTGAACTATCGAGCCTTGAATGAATTATTCCAAATATCAAAACAAAGAAATGATTCCTTTATATATGATGTTGTTGTTCCAATGATTGACATATACAATGAAAAAGTCCAAGATCTTCTTATTTCAAATAGTTCCAATAAAAGGTATCCTTCTTAATCATATGGAGTGTCTTTCTTGTTTTTAAATCTTTGGATTTCAGTTTATCGGAATAAAATAATCCTTGACTAGCACATTGGAAAATGCAAGACACAGATATTTCTGTTTCATAGACATAAATAACCAATCCAAATTATGCAAGTTCCAAGATGGAAAGACATACAAATTGGTAATAACAACCATATTCTAGTTTTTCAATTTCATTTTGAAGCACTGCCTTGCAAAACTAATAAGGGAATGAGTTCACTACTGAAGAAATTCTTGCTTAGAAATACTTTTCTCTAATTTTTGTACATTGCTTGTCTATACTAGTCCTAAGATGATTATAGAGGGGAGTTGGGGTGTGAAATATCGAGCCTTGAATGACTTATTCTAGATATCAAAACAAAGAAAGGATAAATTTATATATGAGGTTTCTATTCCAATGATTGAAATATAAAATGAACAAGTCTTATTTTTAAATCTTTGGATTTCAGTTTCTTAGAATAAAAAATCCTTGAATAACACATTTGAAAATCCAAGACACAGATATTTATGTTTCATAGATAGAAATAACCAATCCAAATTATGCAAGGTCCAAGATTTCAATGCCCTTAAACACTCAAGATTTCAGTGCCTGTTAACGCTATTCACCTAGATTTAATAATGACGTGGTGGGTTGACAAGTATTTTTATTACTCACAAAGTGTTATTTTAGGGTATTCGAGTGAAAGCGATTTGTCAAGCCTTTTTATTACTCACAGAGTGTTACTTTAGGGTATTCGAGCAAAATGATATATATGATTGTTATACGCATGATATGAGATGGAGATGAGTGCCGGCTTATCCCTTCAGAGTTTCACAAACTTACCACTAACCTCATCATCTTCGGCTCTGAAACCTGCCATATTCCACTCTACAATTGCTTGCCTCATCCCCGTGAGCCTAAGAAACACCCGCACTCCACAAATTGGACCCCTCTTGCTCACTCACACGAAAAACTAATTTATGGGAGACACCACCTATTACTTGAAGTCACTCACTGCATCTCAAATTCTTCATCCTTCCCCAGTTTCAGTCACTGAAATGATCAAGAGATGCAAAGAGTGACATCTGGACAAGGTCATAGAGAGACAGAAGAAGCTCAAGTTAGTCAACCATATCAAGCACATCCTCCTCAAACAACCCAACCACAAAATGTCTGTGACAGAGCTTGCCAAGCATAGAAAGCACCTGGGCCTCCAGAGGGGACACAGACTTATCCCCATATTGAGAAGGTACCCATCAGTCTTTCAAGTAACTGAAGAAGAGGCATACTGCTTCTATTTCACATTGACCCCACAGGCACAACAACTGCACTAGAAAGAAGTGCAAATTAAATCTCAAATGGAGGGCCTCTTAGTTGAGAATATCAGGAAGATTTTAATGATGCCTATGAGCAAGAGGGTATTTTTGGAGAATATTTCCCACTTAGCCACTAATATGGGTCTCCCCATGGATTTCAAAACTAATTTATCCATCTTTCTATTGTTAAGAGTTGGAATGGTGTTATTTCAATTTTTAACAGCGTCAGTCAAGGTCAACAAGCATAATATGTTGTAGGAGGTATCCTATACCTTATTGATTCTATTATACTCATATCTTCGAAAATTAAAGCATTTATTAGTACAGGCTCTAAAATTTGTGATGAAATAAAGGCGCTAAATTTTTTGTTAACAGTAGCAGTAGAGGAGAGGTGACTGAATTCTAGGTCTTTGGGGATTCCTTGGTTATCAATTGGTTGAATGCAGCTTTATGATGGAAGAATTGTTTTTGCAACCGATTCTGGAGTAGTCGAAGACAATCAAGGCACAATTCTTGAAGGTATCATTCGATCATATTTACAGATAATTTAAGTCAGAGGCTAATGAATTGTCTAAAGAAGGCTTGCTAATGATGCAAAACGATGATTTAACAATATGGTAAAGCAATTATGGTGTAAGACTCTAGGAGAGGTCATTGCAAGAACTAGGCTTGTGAATATATATATATATATATATATATATATATATCTCAGTCAAGTATTGTCTTATGCTTTTTTTTTGCAGGAGGTATCCTATACCTTAGTGATTCTATTATACTCATATCTTTGAAAATTAAAGCATTTATTGCTACAAGCTCTAACATTTGTGATGAAATAAAGGCACTAATGTTTTTGTTAACAGTAGCAGTAGAGGAGAGGTGACTGAATTCTATGTATTTGGGGATTCCTTGTTTATCAATTGGTTGAATGGAGCTTTAGGATGGAAGAATTTTTTTTGCAACCCATTCTACAGTAGTCGAAGACAATCAAGGCACAGTTCTTTAAGATATCATTCCATCATATTTACAGATAATCTAAGTCAGAGGCTAATGAATTTTCTAAAGAAGGCTTGCTAATGACGCAAAATGATGGTTTAACAATATGAGAAAGCAATTATGGTGTAAGACTCTAGGAGAGGTCATTGCAAGAACTAGGTCCATGACTTTACACACACACACACACACACAGATATATATATATATATATATATATATATATATATATATATATATATATCAGTCAAGTATTGTCTTGTGCTTTCATTCTTTAGTCCTCAGGTCCACCTTATTTAGTATAATTTCAAACATTTGTACAAACTTTGTCAGTTGATAGGTACCTCAATAAGAAATTTATCACAACAACAGTAACACTTCATACTCAACATGTACGACTAGAAAAGTTCGCATGGGTCCTTCCTATTATCACTTTGTACTTATTTTTATGCATGTGAAATAACTGCTTAGGTTGACTCTAAGTACCACTAGTAGAACTACTAAGTTTACACCATATGAAAATACTTGAATTCTATTGATGGAAAAATAATTGCCTCTTTTATTATTCGAAGCATCCATTGTATCTATATATTGTTCATAAACATAAAATTTTTAAAAATAGGAGTTAAAAAGAATCTTGCACAAAGCAATAATTAGATCATTCTAGCAAGCCAAGAAACTTCAAATTATTAATGACACCATTGCGCAAAGATGCAGATTATGGGCATTTAACACATGCCTCAAACTTGATAGAATATAAAATTTTGAATGATTGGCTTCATGTAAATGTACTCCACAACATGCTATATTCTAATATGTGTATACACATATTTTCTCAAGCTCCACACAAAAGAAGGTTTGAGAACTACGAAAAAATATTTATGATGTTACTTGTTCACAAATTTGAGAAAGCTTCAAGGGTTACAATCAAAATCTAGAAATTTTTGTTTCCTGGTGGAATGTGAGACATTCTTGGATTTGTATAATTCTTCAATGCTTGTTTAGGATCTAGGTAATTGTGAATGATTAAGAGATTTCTATCATTGTTCTATACGATTCCCATCCCCTATAAGTTATCAAAGGCAAGTTAAAACCTGATTAGACTAAGGGATAACATATTCCATTGCAAAACTTTAACCTTACAGGGAAGTGCACTACACTTGTTTGATACTTCCACACATTTTGAGGGCATGCCAATAGAAATGTCAATGTTATTAGATACACTAGCATTGGTTAGTTTTAGAAAAGTTCTCTTTGGAAAATATGTTGGTTTCATGAAGTAATATTTCCAACCAAGAGGATAAAGACTTGGCATGTCTAGGACATAGTGGTGTTATTTCTTGCCTGTATTTGTGATTTATTAGTATTCCACCACTAATAAATTCATTATGTAGTTGTTTGTTTAGTAGTATATTAAAACAGTGACTTGTTAAAGGAAAATGATTCTAGTTTGTTTGAACTTCATAAACTAGAAGGAAATCTAGCTTTGAATTCGAAAAATGGAATATATTCTGAAAAATATGTTTTTGAATCAAATATAAGCCCATGTCCTAATCATTTAAAAAAATTGGTCACGATAATAAAAAATGATTTTGGACACGATGAATTACATAACTCTCCAGCTCAAAAACAAGTTAACATATTTAGTTTTGTCTGCATCAAAGAAAAATGAATGAGTAACATTAAGTTTGCTTTGAATATTTATAGAACCATTTTAGAGATTCTAACTGGAAATTGTGTGTGCTAATCTTGCTCAATTAATTACAGGGAAAACAAGGGGCATACATAATATGTTGGCTTATGGGAATTGGATTCCTTTTCCTTTGGAATAGTACGTTGATAATTGAATATTACTATATTGAAGCTATATTCCTGGTTAGTATCACAATTTACAAAGTCTTGTCTTATTCCTTTTTATTTTCTTGTTGTAATCTTGTGTCAACAATACTTTGCTCCACCCATTAGATTTCTACTAACCAGTTTTATTGTTGAAGTGTCACTGCTTAGAGATAACTAGAGGAAACGATACAAATACAAAAGAGCAGCATGAGACATTCTTAGTAGAAATTTCTAGTTATGTTGTGTTTATTTGTGACATTTTATTTGCTTTGTTTATACAGGTCATCTGGCTACATAGTGGCCACTATTTCCCAACTAAAGAAAACTTATTTGAGTTTCTTGCTTTTATGGGGGAAAATGACATTAACAATATTGCTGATGTTGAGGTATATATCATATAAATCCTTTATAGTATACTTTAGTTTATATTACAGTGTTCATCGAATTTCATGTCTTATACTCTGCATTGTAACTTTTTTTGTTTTCTTTTTGTAGAAAATGGACTCAATATTGATGGTAGGAAGCAAGGATTGAATAAAGAGGGGAAAAATAACACTAGAGTGAAAAAGAGAGAGAAGTGTATTGGTTTAGTGGTACCCTTAGAGCCAATATCCTGCAGAAGACACACTGATGAAGACTGATGGTCAAGTTTTTAGAGTTGGTGAATTCACTTGCAATTCCTTGGCAAGATAATGATAATGTTTTGAAGCGATGAACAATATTTTATCTGTCAATTGTACTCCAACCAATATTAAGTTGGAAACTCATATTGTAATACTTGACATTTTATATAATATAATTTGTGGTTGGAATTATTTATAGTTGCACTTGATATTACTTGGTATTGTAATTAACATATGTAACTTTGTGTTTTCATATTAGATGAACATGTAAATTGTATGACATTTTTTTTTAATTTAGTTTCAAAATCATACTAATTAATTTATGTTGATTAATAATGAACACATAAAATCAATCTAAAACTTTTAAAATAGTAGTTTATATTGATTGATGATGAACACAAATAAAATGAATATACGACTAAATTAGTCATTTCTAATGATTATTAATGAAAGTAAATGAAATGAATATAAACTACTAAATTTATCATTTATATAATGAATAAATGAATACTACAAATGATAAAGTCGTGACTACAAATGATGACTAAATTTTTCATATATACGACTGTTAGTAGCTAATTTACAGTATCTTATAACACGACTAAAATTTAGTCATATTTCTTCGGTCATTGGTTTCAAACAATGACTAAAATTTGCATATATATGACTATTAGTAGCTAATTTACAATATCTTATAACACGACCAACATTTTGGTCATATTTCTTTGGTCATTAATGGATTTCTTGGGTGATCATATAGTCATATATTTTGTTGTATATTTGGTCATTAATTGTGACAGTTAATAACCAAATCAAAGATTAAATCAATGATTAAATCAATGACCAAATCAATCACCAAATTAATGAATAAATTAATGATCAAATCATTGACTAAATTAATGACAAATTCAGTGACTAAATCAATGACTAAATCAGTCGCTAAATTAATGACCAAATTAATGACCAAATAAACAACTAGAGAACAAAATTGAGATAACCAATTAATGACTAAGCTAAAAAGAACCAAAAGTTGGTTGTGTTATAAGATATTGTAAATTAGCTACTATTAGTCACCAACCAGAAAATAGTCGTTTATATGAAAATTTTAGTCGCTTTTTTAGTAACTAATTAGCCATTTTCTACTAGTATTATAGGTGAAAAAATTCCAGTTCAAACAATATTTCCAGAACTTGATGAGGAAGGAAAAATCATATTGAAACCTAAAGCAATCACGGAAACAATAACTTGACAGCTACGAAATTGATCAATTTCAGAGTATCTCATCAAGTGGAAGAACTTACCCACTGAAGATTCTACATGGGAGGATGAGAATTTTATACAGAAGCACCCAGAGCTACTCAAGCATTGAGGACAACACTTTTTTGAAGGAGAGGGGAATGTTAGGTCCCTATATTACTAGTGTAGTCCCTTATTGTTGTTAGTGTAACGCTCTTATTGTTATTGTTGTACCCCAGTAACCTCAATTTTGTTATTATTGTGCCCTTACATTATTATTGTTAGGTTGGCTAGGATTATATTGTGACCCCATGGACTCCTATATATAAAAGGAGGTTTTTTCATTTGTATCATCCAAGAATTTTTCATTTATATAATGTAAAGAAGGTTTCCCCATCAAAGTGGCTTATTTCTAAGGCGCTGATCTCTCTTTTCTTCTATTTTTGGAGCTAGTTTCATAACAGATTGATACACTATTTGATAGTGGTTTACAAGAAAATATTATTTCGGAGGACATTGTAAAGAAGTTAAATTTAGAGACCATTCTACATCCTATACCCTATCCTTTAACTTGGGTATGTAAGAATGAATAATTACAGGTTGCAAGGAGGTGCAACCTTAGATTTTCAACCACTAAAAACTTTCTTGATGAAGTTAAAATTGATGTAATTCTGCTTGATATTTGTGGTATAGTTTTGGGAAGTCCATATCTTTATGATAGGAGAGAAAGCTTTCATTGGCATGAGAACAAGTGTCACTTGTTCAAGAAAGGGATTGAGTGCATTTTTAGAGTGCATAGTAAGAAGATGAGTTTGTCTCTTATGAATGTTGGGAACATGAAGAGAATTGAGAATTCTAGTCAAAATTAAGCTTTGTTAATGTTCAAGCATGAATATGGTGTGAATGAGGCCTTTTAAGGAAATGCATGAAATGAAAAATATGATTTCATTGAGGTTGCTAATAACTAGGTAACAAATTGCACTTAACACGATGGGAAGCTCGTCAGTGCGGGGAAAATTTGTCACCCCACGTGGCCGACAAAGCCTGAAATTGTAGGAAAGATTGCAGAAGGTGTGATTTGTAGGACATATAGTGCAAAAACTTCAAAATATCATAAATTTTGCAGTTTTTAGCCTTTTTGGGAGCAAAAAGAGGCTAGACATGGGTTTTGATAGTTCTGAAGCCATTAGAGATACTATTGAATCCCTTTAAGCACTATAATCTGATGTAAACACCATTTTTTGAGCATAATGCAAGAGGCAAAACCATTGGAAATTGGACCAGGAGATGTAGCCTAGGAGGGGTGAACTCCATCATTTCCTGTGTTGTTTACTGTTATGGTGATGTTATCTCTTGTTTTCTACAAAAACTGAATTATTTATTCAAGTTTATGTGTTTAAGAACTAGTGATAAGAAGGTTAAAAACCTAATTAACCACTTGCAAAATTTACATAATCCTCAAGTAATTTCACATACAGATCAATATATATTAATAATCATCATTATATATGACTATTTTTAATAAGTGAAAATAATTTCCCCCACTCTACAACCTAGTATAGGGTGGTTGTGTGAGGGTTAGATGTTAGATGTGTATAGTGTAGGCCTGAGATGTAATATACATATCACATTAAAGCATGAAATGTGAGATATTTCTTAAATTCAGTATTTTTATATTGTAATTTATTTTATTAATAAAATTACTAACAATTTTTTAGATAAAAGAAAATATATTATACATATCAAATTAAAATACAAAACATATAAATAGTACTTATAAATTAACATCCATTTTATCATATAAATTAAAATGATGATTCCATAACCTATCTTAAATTTAATTAATAAGCGGATACAAATTTAATATTTACAATATAACAAAAAATTTAATCATGAATATTTACCATGGATATTATTAGCTTCTAAATAGGATTTTTTACAATACCGAGAAGAGAAAGATAGAGGGAGGAAGGGAGAGAGAGAGAGGAGGGAAGAAAATCATAATACCAAAGCATAATACCATGGTTTATCAATACCATGTGTAATCTACTAAGGCTTTTGATTATTATGTTATGGATCTAGGCTTTTAATTATTCTCTTACAATAACATGGGCCAATACCATGGATTATTAATACCATATGCCCAAAAACTATAATTTATTTCAAAATTAAAATATTTTACAAATACTTTATTTTAATTTAATTTTATAATATTTTTTAATTAAATCTAAAAGAAAAAAGGTTATAACTACTTTTAAGGTATATTTAAACCCTCCATCCTCACAACTACTAAAACATTCCAATTGAGATTAAATCGAGGTTTTAATAAATTAAAAGTGAGAATACTTTTATTACGTTCTTAGGCCATTAGATTCAAAAGTTAAAGTTTTATATATGTTTTTTATAATGTTAGTTTTTTTTTAAATAAGTTATTGAATTTAGGTTTTGGTGACTTTGTCAAATTACACAAAAATAAAAATAAACGTAAATTAACTAAAAAGATTGACATATTGTAATGAACAATTTAACTAGGTCAAATAAAAAATAAAAATAATACTAAACTATAGAAACAACCCATGGTATTGACTCATGGTATGCATGTGGAATGTGGTTTATGTAAAGGGGGAAATTAAGATGGCCTAACTCTAGATCTACCAAGAGCCAAGAGAGATCAAATGTCTTGATATGCAAACCTCATTGATCCCTCTCATCAATAATATAGATCTAAACTAATTATTTAATAAAATTATTTACTAAACTATAAAAACAACCCATGGTATTGACTCATGGTATTCATGTGGAATGTGGTTTATCTAAAGGGGGGAATTAAGATGGCCTAACTCTAGATCTACCAAGAGCCAAGAGGGATCAAATGTCTTGATATGCAAACCTCATTGATCCCTCTCATTTATAATATAGATCTAAACTAATTATTTAATAAAATTATTTTTAAATGTTTATAACCGTTATTCTTTTAAATTTTTACTTAATAAAATGTATCTAAATTTCATACATCCAAATATACATAGTTTTTCTTATTCTATGTTATTTTTGTTACAACTATTTTATTATTCCAAACATACGTGGTTTTTTTGTTATATATTATTTATGTTACAATTGTTTTATTATTCATGAGTAGTATTTCTTAATATATAAAAAAATTAATTAATAATGAAAAAATTTAAAATATGTGATCTTTTTAAATTTCCAAATTATTTCACATGACATGATTTATCTTGAGCAATAATGATGAATGTTCATAATTCTGATTTATTGAATAACATTAAATTTACCTTTAATTACTTAATTGTAATAGTTTGTAACTACATAACAGTTTGTAACTACATGCATACTCTTTCTTCGGTTCAAAAAAAACTATATACATATCTTTAATTACCTGATTTTAGCTTTTATAATTTTTCATATTATATGGTGTCAAACTTACTCAACTTTTTATTATGAAATTTTAAGCAATGTTTCTCACTACATAATTTTAGCTTTTATAATTTTATTTTATTTTCAATTCCAAACAAAACTTACAAAAGAAAAAACCCACTTAGTCCTTATTGTATATTATATTTTTACAAAATTGACACTATGTGATTAAAAATAGAGTAAGTTGAGACAAATTTAAGGGGTTTTTTGTACAATTTTTATCATAACCTTTCCCTCCATCCAATATATAATGTAGAGTCTTGTGAAGAGAGAGTATAATTTAGTTTATAACTTGATCCACAATCAAAGAAAATGGCTAGGGATTTCACAAGTTATTAGTTTATAACTTGATCCATAATAAAATAAAATGGCTAGGGATGTCACAAATTATCATTCACACAGTGATGTATTGACGTTCTTAGTTGAAATGGATCCTATTAGATGCATGGTGGCCAAATACACTAAAAAATTCAAAAAATATATATGTTATGACATCCATATTGTCTAGAAATCATCCAAATTTCTCATCTTATACAACAATTTCTAACAATAACCACTCAATTTACTCTCCAATTTTGAAACCCCCACCCATGCTGGGGAGATCACACTGTAAAATCAAATGTTCCTCTGGTTTTTTTAAGGGGTTCATAAACAAAACATACAACAAGAAAGTCAATATTGTGATATAATAACTAATTTTTAAATCATCGTGACAAACAAAACATCACATTAGCTCACATAATATATATAATGATATAAGGATCTAAGATGATAACAAAGTTTTGAATCATGATAACTAGGTGAAAACCAAAACTAAGTTGTAGCCACAAGCAAAAAATCACAACAACTCACAGAATATATCCAAGGTTGCAATGAACCCCATACATTGTGATGGACCTCATGGGAATTTTAGTGCACCTATAACACCACCCTAATAATTCTATACTCTTGATCAATTTAGAATAACCTAGGATGTGTAAAATATTTTAATAAGATAAACAAAACAAACAACAAGAAAGTCAATATTGTGGTATAATAACTAATTTTTGAATCATTGTGACAAACAAAACATCACATTAACTCACATAATATATATAATGCTATAAGGATTTAAGATTATAACAAAGTTTTGAATCATGATAACTAGCTGAAAACCAAAACTAAGTTGTAGCCACAAGAAAAAAATCACAAAAACTCACAAAATATATCCAAGGTTGCAATGAACCCCATACATTGTAATGACCTCATGGGAATTTTAGTGCACATAGAACACCACCCTAATAATTCTCTATTCTTGATCAATTTAGAATAACCTAGGATGTGTAAAATATTTTAATAAGAAACTAGATTTGTAATTATGAAATATAAAACTATAACTTAAATTTGTGAATTTACTTTGTATTTTTTTTCTTATGTATATAGAGAAAGAATAAACCAAGTTTGGAGTTAAGAAAATAAACCATAACATAAAGAATGATATCTCCTTCCAAAAATGTCTCCATATTAAAATGATATTCACTTTGTTGTATACCAAGACTATTGTTCTTCATATACAATTTCTAATAAGCATGCAATTGCTGCTCAGATATATAGATGAACTTGAAGTAAACTCTATTTTTGTTAATAAAAATTCTCTTTATTGACATATATGCTAGATAGATCATACTCAAATGCATTTAAAATATCTTATTTGAGTGATGTGTTGGATTATTAATCACCAAAGGATATTCACCCCCAATTTCCTATTTCAATATCTATAACAAAATTTGTATATATGTGAACATATTATGTTGGTTTACATATATGTTTTCACCCCCAATTGCCTATTTCAAAATCTATAATTTTTTTTTTTTGGTTGATAACTCTTATCATCAATATCTTTGAAACCTCCATGACTTGCTTCCATGGAAGAAAAATTTCCCTTTCATTCCTTCACGATGACTTGTTCTCTGCAACATCTTGTTTCTTCTAGGCTACTCTTTCTTATGCTATTGCCTTATTATTTCTTATAGGCTACTCTTTCCTATGCTATTGCCTTACGACGTTTCTTTTGCAACATATGGTGCAATTGCTAGTATATACATACATGAAATTTATATAATATAAATAATATTATAAAATAACCATGATAGATGCATATTAACCAAGGATCAAAGCGAAGAGAGAAATAAAAGTGACTAACAATGATAGAGGTAGGATAGTGCATGATTCTTTAATTAAGTTTTTTATTATTGTATTTTCTTTAACATGATTGATCGAAAATATAGGTTTAATCTTTTAAAACCAATTTTTTTTTTTTAAAATTTAGATAATTTCTTAAATACAATACAATGGGATCATATTTAAGAGAGAGAGTGATATGGAGGGAGAATAAAGTCGGGGAGAGATACATAGAGGTGGGAGAAACAAGGAGAAAGAGGAAGGAAGAGAGAGAGAGGAGGGGGAGAGAGGAAGAGAGATGGATTTGGAGGGGGAAATAGATTGAGGGAAGAACAAAGAAATTGAGAGATAAAGGTGGAAATAGAGAGAGAGTGACAAGGGAGGGATGAAGATGGAATGAGGGAGAGAGGAGATGAGGGAACATAGAGAAAATGAGAGGGTAGAGATAAGGAAAGAAGGGGAAGATAGAGACAAGGAGACATAGATATGGAAGGGGAAGAGAGGGGGAGTGCGAGAAGGAGAGAGGGATGGAGGTAGTTATAGAGTTGGAGGGTGGAGAGAGAGTGTGTGTGTGATGTGGGGGAGAGACAAAGGGAGGTGGGGGAGAAAGGAATTGAGAGAGAGGAGAGAGAGGGGGAGAGAGAGGTGGAGTTGGAAGGGGAAGAAAGATATAGAGATAGAAAGGTAGAGAGGGAGAGGGAGTAACAAGGGAGAGATGGAGAGATGGTGTGTGTGTGTGTGTGAGAGAGAGAGAGAGAGAGAGAGAGAGAGAGAGAGAGAGAGAGAGAGAAGGGGAAGATAGAGATACAAAAGGGGAAGAGAGAGAGGAAGAGTGAGATATATAGATATATAGAGAGAGAGTGTGTATGTTTTGGGGGTGAGAAGGAGAGACAGGGGGAGATCGAGATATAGATGGAGGGGCGAGAGAGGGAAGAAGAGAGAGGCAAAGAGAGGGGGGAAAGAAGAGAGAGAGAGAGAGAGAGAGAGAGAGAGAGAGAGAGAGAAGGGGAAGAGAGAGATGGAGAGGGAGAGAGAGAGAGAGAGAGAGAGAGAGAGAGAGAGAGAAGGGGAAGAGAGATAGAGGGAGAGACAGATATATATGCAGATAGATATAGAGAGAGTGTGTGTATGTTTGGGGATTGAGACAGAGAAACAATGGGAGATATACCTATACATGGAGGGGGCAGAGAGAGAGAGAGGAGAGGAAGAGATAGAGAGAGAGAGGGAGAGGGAGAAATAGATAAAGGGAGGGAGAGAGAGAGAGAGAGAGAGAGAGAGATATGGGGAGAGAGAGTATGAGAGAGGGAGGGAGATAGAGACAGAATAGAAGGTGGAGAGAGGGAAGAATAAATAGATACAAAGAGACAATTACAAAAATATAAATTAAGTAAGATCTAGGAATTCATGAATATTTTGGTTTTTCATAAAATAGATGTATTGATTTCAGTGTAGTTGTTGATTTCTAATAATAATTGATTGTTTCCACTAGATGCATTTATTTAAGTGTAGATGTAGATTTCTAATCCTATTTAATACCTTACACTACATGAATTGATTTTAGTGTAGATTTTGATTTATACTCCTATTTTATTGCTTGCATTGGATGCATTGGTTTCAATGTAGATACTAATTTCTAATCCTATTTGATCACTTGCACTAGATACGTTGATTTCACTGTAGATGTCAATTTCTAATGCTATTTAATACCTTAAACTAGATGAATTGATTTCAGTGTAGATATTGATTTCTAATCATATTTAGTACCTTACACTAGATGCATTGATGTTAGTGTAGATGTCAATTTCTACTCCTATTTTATTTCTTGTACTGGATGCATTGGTTTCATTATAAATATTGATTTCTAATCCTATTTGATTGCTTGCACTAGATGCATTGATTTCAATGTAGATATTGATTTCTAATAATATTTTATTGCTTGCACTAGATACATTGATTTAAGTGTAGATGTTGATTTCTAATCCTATTTGATTGTTTGCACTAGATGCATTGATTTCACTGTAGATGTTCATACCTGATTTGATGCAACTAGATGTATGATGTACATTAATTTCAAAGAAACTTGATTAATATTGTGTGTTCATTTCAGTGTAAGCATATCTCTTCCCCTTCATCTATATCTCTAACTCCCATTGCCTCTCATTATTTATATTTCTATCTCACCTCCAAAACATATACACACTCTCTCCATATCTATCTATCTCTTTCTCTCCTTCCATTTTCCCCTCCTCTCTCTCTTCCCCTTTTGTCTCTCTCTAACACTTCTCTTTATATATATATATATATGTTCCTCCTACCCTATCTTTGCCTCTCTCTTCTTACCTCTCTCCTCCCCTCCATCTATATCTCTATATTATTAGAAATATGAGAGAGATGAGATGAGAAAACGATTGTGAACACAACAAATCACATTATTTTTTTTTATTGATCATCAAAATTACATATATAGGATATAAATCACTGACTTCCACATATCTAGATCCTAAGAAAGTGGATCTACGATTGTGACATGACACAACAACAACTCGTACACATGGGAAATAACCGCATATAGAATAACACCTCAAAACACTCACTAACAACTTGTAATACACATGACACACATGACATGGAAGCATTACTTCCAACACCCTTCCTTAATGCTTACATGTAGAAAATATAGAAAACATACATTACAACAATGAATAAATCTTTGTTAGATTTGTCTGATATGGTCATCACTAGCACTCATATCCACTCTGAAATCTCAAGGTTTTCGCTTTATTCTTCACCACACTTTCAAGCTTCCCACTTGATCCATTTAAGACATAACCGCTTCAGACCATCGTTGGTGTGCTTTCCAGAATTTACGCTTCTCAACCTCTCGGAGCGCAACGGGTCAGTCTTAATACTAAACCATCCTATGGAACTACCACCATCTATGAATCCATGACTATCCACAACCTTCATCAGTTATCTAGGACATCATTCTCGATATAGAATGTCTTTAGCACAAAATTCTACAACTTGACCTTTTATAAAATAACCTAGACTGACACTCTCAGAGCACGACGGGTCACACCAGCTTGACCTTATTAAGAAGTACCCGTGACTAATTCTCTGGGAGCATGACAGGTCACATTAATGTGTTGAATAGTTGGCATGTTATTTTTCATTAATACTTATTTATCTTGTAACATTTTCTGAGTATTCTAAATATTCTTTAGATGTTTAAGAAACTCTTAATAAACCATAAAACTTGATGCAAACTCCTTTACACTGGGACACACATGTAACTTAACAATTGTTTTATTATTAAATATAACCCTGGTACTTCACAAAAATTTAAAAATTAAATATAAATTCCAATATTTAAAAAATGAAATACAATTTACAATATTTTAAGTTTATGGTTATTTTATTTTATTTTCAAAGAAAGTTAAAGGGTATTGTGGCTTTATAATTTTATTTAATGTTTTATATGGGGTTTTGTATTTGGTTATAATTTTATAAGAGAGGGTGAATATGAAAACCAACTATCTAAAAGATAAAGCATATCTCATAAAATCTGGATGTTTGACCAAAACTCACATAATTTTGTTAATACCATCCCATACTTTTTCATTCAATATTAAACCACGTTTTTCATTCAACATTAAATAACAAAATTATTTGTAAATTTAAAATTTATTGAATAAAAAAATTCATATGATTTTTATATAATAAATTCAATCATTCTAATTCACCATCCATCCTATAGACCATTTATCTTGTAATATTTACTTTTAAGTATTCTAAAAATTCATTAGAAACTCTTAATAAACCATAAAACTTGATTCAAACTTCTTTACTGTGGGATAGGATATGTTAACAATTGTTTTTCTATTAAATATAATTCTCATAATTTATAATTTTAAAGAATTAAATTATTTTTTTATTATGTAAATAAATTCAGCACTATCAAAAACCCAGAGCACAATTTCCGGATTTTGTCATAATTTTACCAAAAAAATTATTATTTTTTTCAGAGGCCTGAGGTATAGTGGACGACGTAGATGTCTACGGCATCGGCGGATAAGAGAACATATTACGTATATCGGAGGTTGTGCTGCGCAAGCTGTGGAAACTTTATGTTTAAATATCTTATAAGGGAGGTGAATACAATGTTGCGCTTTATGCGGGAGGTGACTGCTTTCGGTGCACAAGTCTTTTATATTAATACACAAGTCTGTATATTATAAAAGACAAAACCAACAAACTTTTATATTAATACACAAGTCTGTACGCTGTAGGCTGCTTACATATAACTTACCACTTCCAGATAATTTAATTTATACACAAGTCTGTATTTATACATAATATGATAACACATTTAAATATGATCTGTAATACAATGCTGCGGTACGTGTAAAATATATATTTTTAGGAAACACATTTAAACATCGTATATGATACAATGTTGCGTTGATTGGTCGTACAACGCGAGGCACTTATAACAGACTTCTTTATCGAGCCGCCATTGACTGTGAAGAATATAAATATATAAATATGATATGTAATAATATGATGTTGGGTTGATTGGGCAGGCCACAAGGGGCGTTAAAAGGGGCAGCCCTTATCCAGATTGCAGATTGGTTTAACACACCGATATGGCTGTCTGGATCCACTCTTTTTTCCATTTATATTGACAGATGTTAAAGTGATGACGAAATTATGTATCATTTGAAAATGGTCGAGTTTAAATCTAGTGTTTGAATTGTATTTTTGATAGTGAAAATAAATTTAACATTATCAAAACAATTTAGTACACACAAAATACTAAAATTTAAGCACTATAACCTAAATACAATTTTCTTTTATAATCTTATAAAAATTCCTAAATTATTTTGTGATATTTTTTTTTAAAAGAGTAAGGCGTTATTGTCCTTACGCCCTTGAAGAGCTCAAGGCATCATAAGGGAATCCAAACAAAGGGAACATTACAAATCCTCTTGCCCAAAGATTTCTTGCCCTCAAGCAATCCACATTTATCTACTGTATATACATTTTTACATCAATACCAAGATATCGTATAAACCATTATGCGACATCATGCTTCCGAGGTGTCCAATATTGAATGGATCTCTTGATATATGGATCCCAAAAAATTCTCTGACTCATCCTTCCATCAATAAATCCACATGGATCTCAATGCCCCCTTGGCCACCCTTCATTGCCCATGTCTAAGGGTTCCTTTTGTGCCACGCCTCTAACTATGGATGATGCTCCATAAATTATCCACTCAGTGAGATACCAACTTTGGATATCTCACCATTAAAACTCGTGGGAAGGATTGAGCACGTGACCACCTATAGAAGGAATAAATATACTATGTCAATGATGCATCACACATAACTCATGTTGCTCCACCCAGTCAAACCATAGGATCCCTCTAGAAAACTTTTCCCCTCTCTCTCCAATGTACATAGGTGGGATACTAATGTTGCAATCCCTACCGATGTACTCCTACATAGGGTTTCTATGAAAATCCCAAGTATGCTTCTCTTGCTTCCTCGCTAAGATTTTAGTTGTTCCCCAATACTAGAAATAGTAGTATTGTTCTTGGCATGGCTAACTCCTAGGACCTCAAGCTCACTGATTTGCTGCAAGATGGTGTCTCAGAGTGTCCGGGTCTTCTTCTTCTTCGACATAAGATATGTTTTGAGGTGCTTAATATTATCCTAGTGGCTATCATTTGGACATCATGTAGCCTTGATGGATACATATACATCTAATTGCACCTCATCAATATTTAACCCTAAATATGGATGCTCAATTTCCTTGAGCATGACTCCAAATGGAGCCTTCAACTGGTTCTCCAGATATGACTCATCATGAACGCTATGTATTCCATGTCCTTGCACCCTTGAGTGCTCTTCTCCTTGGTCATCTTCATACATGGGAACTATCTGTTGGTCATCGTCATCATAATTTTCACATGATTGCTCATACTCATCAAGGGTGTTCTCATGAAAATAAATGGATTCAACTATAAAATAATCCATCTTATCATAATTATTATAAGGAATATCGTCTTGTTTACCCCTATCATTTCTACCATATTATCTGAGCATGAGTGTTTAGGCTTTTTCCTTCTTAATTCATTCTTGATGCTTGCTTTTAACCTTTGCATCCTTGTCTTCACCAACACCACTCAAGTGATCAGATGGAAAATTTTTATATTGCATCCCCATCAAATATTCCTTGGTCAACCTCCTTTTGAAAAATTTCATTTTCTTCTCAACTAACATTTATGCTAGTTCATAAGCAGCATGTGAGAAAATATGTTCCCTGCTCCAAAAGGCCCAAAAAATTGGATTTTAGCTACTTTAAAATGGCATCACAACCTCCCATAACTAAAGACAAAATAGACTCCATGTTTGTTTTGATGCCATTTGGATGATGTTCTTTAATGTTGAAGAATCATTGGAACATTTAAACAATCAAATCATTGCACTCTAGATAAAACATGATTTCATATGATTTGACTCCGACCATTACTTCCAAAATCTTGAGCCTCTTTACCAATGTAGGACCCATGATGTCATCCAACTCTTGAAAGTTTTCTACTATTAGTTGTAAGAGTTTCCTCATAATGTTATCATTGTAAGGAGGTATAGGTGAAGTTAGCCTTATAATCTCACTAATATAGAAGCCACCATAAGTTTTACCCCTTCACAACAATAATCCAAGAACTTGTGTTGGATCAAGGAAAGCATGTATGGTTCTAGAGCCCAATTTAAGCTTCTTCAAGATGATTGGTTCACCTTGGAAATATGTGAATCTATTTCTTCCAATTTTAGAAGGGATTTTATTGTCATCTTCATAAATTCAAATATGAGCTGAATGAAAAGAGCACATTTCCTATCTCTTATTCCTTTTGTATATCCCTTGGCTGCTCCATTTTTATAATAGCATGGAGTCCTCTTGAGAAGGGTATTTTGTTCTACCTTTTTATCTAGTCTATATTGTAGCCCACTAAGGAAATATTATGTTGTCTCATAAGTTGTTTTAAGAACTTGTTGACGGGAAAATATATCCGGCCAATAGCAAGGGATCTCCCTGGTAAAAGGTCCCAATTAGATCTTGAACCGTTTGGAATAGGGATCCCGTCCGGGGTGTGGGTCTGGCTACCACTGATTTCTCCTTTGCTTTGGGTCTCGCTTAAACTCTATAAAACAGTGGGTACACACCTATTCAATTGATGCAAGACATATGATTGATGCATTAAATGTACATGCAGCACTATGAGTAGCAAGAGGAAATAATAAAGCATGAAGACCGAAGGAAGTGTCGTTAGCAACACTTCATTAGGGTCATGCTTGCAAACTGTTCTGACCGCAAAGGAAACAGTTCCTCACGGAAAGAACACCCTTCTCTTCCTAAAAGTTTAAATGATAACATGAACACAGATAAATAGTCATCAACATTCGCTAAGAAAGTAAAATAAACTCAACCACCATTAACATACTCAGCAAACTGTTATGCAACTGTGATGTGAATTGAAAATATAGTTCCCTTAATCTTAGGATGTTCAGAAACTAAAACTATAATACTCGACAGTGCTGATACATAAGACAACACCAGATCCACAAGGGGATTTTTCAAAATGCTTGCATTAATGCTTAAGTGTATAATCCTCTGGTAATACAATATACTCAGCTCGAGTCCCAAACCAAAGATCCTTTTACAAGCTCCTGAAGGAGTATTTATAATACACAACCTGCCCTTTGGGCTTCCTTGACTTTTCATCTTCTTGATCGTTGGGCTGCCTTGCAACCCAATCTTTTCTGTGACTTGCGACCTGAGCTGTTGTTGCGAACTGTGACCTGACTGGGTCGCGGGGTCGCAAGTTGTAAGAAAGTGAGAGATTGCGACCTTGCGACTAGGTCGCTGGGTTGCGGGGTCGCAAAAAGGAGGAAAACCGAAGAAATGCGACCTTGTGACCTTACGACTAGGTCGCTGGGTCGCCGGGTCGCAAAAGGAGGAAAAAACGAAGATATGCGACCTCACGACCTGTAGATGTGCGACCTGCAACCTTGGCAGATCTGCGACTTGTAGTCTTCTTTCGGTGGACGTGGCCAGGTGCTTCGAACTTAAAGTGCTTTCTTCGGAGATTCATGAGGACGCACTTGTTTTGAAAAGGTCTCGCTGTTTGCTGGGGAAAACCTTCGCTCTTTGTGCAAACCCAAAGGTTCTTCCTGCAATAGAATAACATAGGTCATAGATTGAATAATAATAATGTTAAGGGCATTTTGATTAATTTGCAAAAGAGAAAACAATGAATTTAGACCCCTGTGTGGTTAAGACTTTGTCATCAGAGATAATGGCATGTGTAGGCCATCTCTGTGCCTCTTCAATCATTATAAATGCAGATTAGTATGGCTGTAGATTGATTTCAAAATGAAGACTCAATTGATGGGAAGTGTCAGCTTGGGCAACATGCTCCTTAGGTTCTCTGTGACATCCATTATGATATGCACTAACGATACTCCTTTCATGTTCAACAATTTTCACCAAGACATTAATGAGGGGAAGGCCCTTCGAAATGGGGTTCGGACTGAGGGACGATCAAGTGATTAAGCATGTAGGAGAAAAGTGATTTTATTAGATACTATTTTCCAACTCTTGGGATGTGCTCACGATCTTGCATGTTGACACGACGAGTGAAGGTGAGGGCGCTACTCCTTAGTGAAGTTGCAGGGTTGCAACGTAGTGGGGTCATGCTGCTGACTCGTTGTTGAGCCTATGCGACCCAGCGACCTGTGGGGAATTTAGACTTAGAGCTGTCCTTTGAAATGCGACTTTGTAGAGGTTGCACAGTCGCATTGCGACCTATTCCTCAGTGTTGTGACCCAGCGACTTGATAATAGCGCGAGGGATGAAACTGCATAAAACCTGAGCGTAGCCATGACTTCGAAATCGTTGCAAAGATGGGCCACGCACAAGTATTCGCTTCGTGGTAGCGCCTTCACCAGAAATAATTCTTCGGGCCTGCAAATTACAGGTAACTGTGTACACCCAGCTCTGACCTTCAGCATATATGGGCTAGATTCATAACTTTGTTGGTGCCTCGGAGACACAGTTGTAGGCGTTTCAGACCTACAAGTCGTGAAGGTTATGCTGGATGCAGCGTATTGCAGAGGGCGCAGGTTTTCTCATAGTTTTTATTTGCCATGCTAACGCGACCATAATCGAAGGGATTCGACCCTTTCTCGCATTGAATATCAACCAGGCCGAATGTTATTACTGCATGCCAGCCCTGAGCGGCTTAGAAGGGCATCAGATCCTTGCATGTCGGGATTTATTGCTAACGCAGCGCGAACAATCCCTGCAAATATGTGTGTCAGTGACCTCCTCGATCAAAAATCCTTCGTCTGCGTGTAGTAACGAAATTATCTGTCATGCATGGAAACCTGCATGCGTGTAGTGCGGCATGAAGAGTATGGGCTCATTCTGTCCAGCTCCTCATGGACTCGTGGAAGATCCCTATGGCGCTGATTATGGTGTTTTCTGATGAAACGATTTTATAATCGTGCGCATGGTAACCTCTAGCGAAATGCATTCTGCACTGTTTATAACTGATCGTATTCCATCCTTCTGTAACTCGTTGGGTTATAACCACACGATGGTTATTCTATCACTGCTGTCGTAGATCACTTACAAGGTTTGACTTGCATGTTTTAACCACATATCATAACTGCTCTGACGAATAAACTCTGTCATAGAAATGCCATGTATTTCCCAATAGCTTTGATCAATGTCTTAACCATAATGTTTGACCGCCGTATGTATATGTTTGCTCCAACTTTTACCACAGTTTGAAACCCCGCTCGAACCTTTTCACCCATTCGTGATGTTTTGAAAACCATATTATTTGTGATGGTTTGAAAGTTGACCACCATGTATAAAAACATTTCCATTTGGCTCCACGCAACGTAAATATCGAATGTATGACTCCATGCAATGTGTCTTCATATAGTTATGATCCACCATTGTAATCGTAAATTTGATCACCTTATATATATCTTTCTATAGTTAGAATCTCTTTCTCGGCCATAACATCAATATTCTCTACTCATCATGCCCCCAACCTACATTATGTGACTTATACAACCATAAATCAAACCCCCAAATTATGTGAATCTCTTTCTAATCGTAAATTTGATTAATATAGTTAGAATCTCTTTCTCGGACATAACATCAATATTCTCTACTCATCATGCCCCCAACCTACATTATGTGACTTATACAACCATAAATCAAACCCTAGTACAACCAACTAACACCAACAACATAATTTCCTCAACAATACTCTCACTCAAATATCAACACGCTAATACCAACAACATACTTATTAGGAACATAACACAAGCAATATAGTGACATGGCATATACAACGTTATCAACATAAAACGATATAGAAAAATACAATTTATTCATTTAGAAAATGCACATATTGGCACTACTCAACAAGTACAATGCTCACACAACAACTATTATTAGTAGTGACAATATGATAACATACATAAATCTGACCCCAAAATACTAACAGTCAACTTTACATGGATTTCAATGTACTATACATATGTATAATTCTACAACATACCAGCAACCCCAAAACATCACACCCATCACACCTTGTCTATTCAATTCAATTGCACCCTATTTCAATGCTAGTTGATCATTGTGTGGCATTATTAGTGTAACCCCCTTATTTATATTGTTTTGCCCATGTAGTCCCCATATTTTTATTATTGTACCTCATAGAATCCCACTATTATCATTGTTGTGCCCTTACATTATTATTGTTATGTAGGATCTGATTATACTGTGACTCCTTAGACTCCTATTTATAGAAAGTAGGTTTTGTCATTTGTATCATCCAAGAATTGTTCATTTATGTAATGTAAAGGAGGTTTCCCCCTAGAAGAGGCTTATTTATAAGTCATTGATCTATCTTTTCTTCGATTTTGTGAGTTGGTTGCATAGCATTTGGTATGAGAGCTTTGGATTCTAAGGGTTCGCTTCTTCAAACAAGTCATCTTGGAATTTTTGCTAAATTTTTTTTCTTTTTCTTTTATAAAGCTTGAGAAGCTAAAATTGAAACCACGTGGATTCAAAATACGAGTGAACCTTGTGTACAAATTTCAGATCTTGGTTCGCTATATTTTCTGGAGATGTTGTCTTCCAGCCGTCAAACTTGAATTGATGGCAGCCGTCAAACTCAAATTTATTATCATAGGCCAGCATTTGGTATCTTCGGGTATTTTATAAAATTTATTATCATATGTCAGCATTCTGTATCTTCGGGTATTTTATTTATTTATAAGTTTTTGGAAATTTTTGGTTCTATTTTCAAGTTAAATTTGAATAGAGTTTGGTATGGATCGGTTAGAATTACAAATTAGAGTTTGTGAATTCTCTATAATTTGAATGCACAGAAATTATGTACATATACAATTCAAAAGCGAGGAGCGTCCTCATATTGTAAGGCACCTCTTTTATCGGGTATCACGTTTGAGTTTCAACTAGTAGAGTCGTGTGGAAGTCAACTTAGCAGAAGAATTGTTTCCTTTCGTGTGTTGGATGCTATCATGGATTTTTTTGGAAGTTGCTATCTCACATGTTTTGACTATGATTTGTAACTCACATTTCTATCATTAATCATGCTCAACAAGACATTCGTGTCTACCAGCTTCAGGTTTAAAGATGATATTAAATGCTTTGGATAATGCTTCTTACGTGGATAATTGTTTTTGGTACTTGAAGAATCAAAGGTCAGCCCTCTCACGAAAAAATGAAATTGTGTGTGCTAATCTTGCTCAATTAATTACAGGGAAAACAAGGGGCATACATAATTTGTTGGCTTATGGGAATTAGATTCCTTTTCCTTTGGAAAAGTATGTTGATAGTTGAAGGTTACTATATTGAAGCTATATTCCTGGTTAGTATCACAATTTACAAAGTCTTTTCTTATTCCTTTTTAGTTTCTTGTTGTAATCTTGTGTCAGCAATACTTTTCTCCACCCATTAGATTTCTACTAAGTAGTTTTATTGTTGAAGTGTCACTGCTTAGAGATAACTAGAGGAAACGATACAAATACAAAAGTGCAACATGAGACATTCTTAGTAGAAATTGCTAGCTATGTTGTGTTTATTTGTGACATTCTATTTCCTTTGTTTATACAGGTCATCTGGCCACATAGTGGCCACTATTTCCCAACTAAAGAAAACTTGTTCGAGTTTCCTTCTTTTATGGGGAAAAATGACATTAACAATATTACTGATGTTGAGGTATATATCATATAAATCCTTTATAGTCTACTTTAGTTTATATTACATTGTTCATCTACTTTCATGTCTTATACTCTGCATTGTAACTTTTTTTCTTCTTCTTTTTGCAGAAAATGGACTCAATATTGATGGTAAGAAGCAAGGATTGAAGAAAGAGGGGAACAATAACACTAGAGTGACAAGGAGAGAAAAGTGTATTGGTCTAGTGGTACCCGTAGAACCAATATCCCACATAAGACACACTGATAAAGACTGATGTTCAAGTTTTAAGAGTTGGTGAATTCACTTGCAATTCCTTGGGAAGATAATGATAATGTTTTGAAGTGATGAACAATATTTATCTGTAAATTGTACTCCAACCAATATTAAGTTGGAAACTCATATTGTAATACTTGACATTTTATATAATATAATTTGTGGTTGGAATTATTTATAGTTGCATTTGATATTACTTGGTATTGTAATTAACATATATAACTTTGCATTTTCATATTATATGAACATGTAAATTGTATGACATTTTTTTAAAATTTAGTTGCAAAATCATACTAATTAATTTATGTTGATTAATAATGAACACATAAAATCAATCTAAAACTTTTAAGATAGTAGTTTATATTGATTGATGATGAACACAAATAAAATGAATATATGACTAAATTAGTCATTTATAATGATTATTAATGAAAGTAAACGAAATGAATATAAACTACTAAATTTGTCGTTTATATAATGAATAAATGACTACTACAAATGATAAATTCGTGACTAAAAATGGCAACTAAAATTTGTATATATACGATTATTAGTAGCTAATTTACAGTATCTTACAACACGACTAAAATTTAGTCATATTTCTTCGGTCATTAATTGGTTTCAAACGATGACTAAAATTTGCATATATATGACTATTAGTAGCTAATTAAAAATATCTTATAACACGACCAACATTTTGGTCATATTTATTTGGTCATTTATGGATTTTCTTGGGTGATCATATAGTCATATATATTTTTGCATATTTGGTCATTAATTGTGACAATTAATGGCCAAATCAAAGATTCAATCAATGACCAAATCAATGACCAAATCAATGAATAAATTAATGATCAAATCATTGACTAAATTAATGACAAAATCAATGACAAAATCAATGACTAAATTAATGGCCAAATCAGTGACTAAATTAATGACCAAATATACAACTAGAGAAAACAATTGAGATAACTAATTAATGAATAAGTTAAAAACAACCAAAAGTTGGTCATGTTATAAGATACTATAAATTAGCTACTATTGGTCACTCACCGAAAAATAGACGTTTATATGCAAATTTTAGTCGTTTTGTTAGTAACTAATTAGCCATTTTCTACTAGTGTTATAGGTGAAAAACTTCCAGTTCAAACAATATTGCCAAAATTTGATAAGGAAGGAAAAATCATATTGGAACCTAAAGCAGTCACGGAAACAAGAACTCGACAGCTACGGAATCGATCAATTTCAGAGTATCTCATCAAGTGGAAGAACTTACCCATTGAAGATTCTACATGGGAGGATGAGAATTTTATACAGAAGCACCCAGAGCTACTCAAGCATTGAGGAAAACACTTTTTTGAAGGAGAGGGGCATGTTAGGTCACTATATTACTAGTGTAGTCCCTTATTATTGTTAGTGTAGCCCTCTTATTGTTATTGTTGTAACCCAGCAACCCCAATTTTGTTATTATTGTGCCCTTACATTATTATTGTTAGGTCGACTAGGATTATATTGTGACCCCATGTACTCTTATATATAGGAGGAGGTTTTTTCATTTGTTTTATCCAAGAATTGTTCATTTATGTAATGTAAAGGAGGTTTCCCTATTGAAGTGGCTTATTTCTAAGGCATTGATCTCTCTTTTCTTCTATTTTTGGAGCTGGTTTTATAACAAATTGATACATTGTTTGATAGTGGTTTATAAGAAAATATTATTTCAGAGGACATTGTCAAGAAGTTAAATTTAGAGACCATTCCACAAAGTAGACCCTATCCTTAAGGTTGGGTATGTAAGAATGAATAATTACAGGTTTCAAGGAGGTGCAACATTAGATTTGCAACCACTAAAAACTTTCTTGATTAAGTTAAACTTGATGTAATTCTGCTTGATATTTGTGGTATAGTTTTGGGAAGCCCATATCTTTATGATAGGAGAGCAATCTTTCATCAGCATGAGAATAAGTATCAGTTGTTCAAGAATGGGATTGAGTGCATTTTTAGAGTGCATAGTAAGAAGATGAGTTTGTCTCTTATGAATGTTGGGAAAATGAAGAGAATTGAGAATGCTAGTCAAAATTAAGCTTTGTTAATGTTCAAGCATGAATATGGTGTGAATGAGACCTTTCAAGGAAATGCATCAAATGAAAAATATGATTTCATTGAGGTTGCTAATAACTAGGTAACAAATTGCACCTGACACAATGAGAATCTCATCAGCACGGGGAAAATTTATCATCCCACGTGGCCGAAAAAGCCTGAAATTGTAGGACAGATTGCAGAAGGTGTGATTTGTAGGACATATAGTGTAAAAACTTCAAAATATCATAATTTTTGCAGGTTTTAACCTTTTTGGGAGAAAAAAGAGGCTAGACATGGGTTTTGATAGTTCTGAAGCCATTGGAGCTACTATTGAATCCCTTTGAGCACTATAATCTGATGTAAACAACATTTTTTGAGAATAATGAAACAGGCCAAACCAATGGAAATTGGACCAAGAGATGTAGCCCAGGAGGGGTGAACTCCTTCATCATTTCCTGTGTTGTGTTTACCGTTATGGCGATGTTGTCTCTTGTTTTCTACAAAAACTGAATTGTTTATTCAAGTTTATGTGTTTAAGAACTAGTGATAAGAAGGTTAAATACCTAATTAATCACTTGCAAATTTTACATAATCCTCAAGTAATTTCACATACAAACCAATATATATTAATAATCATCATTATATATGAATATTTTTAATAAGTGAAAATAATTTCCCCCACTCGACAACCCAGTATAGGGTGGTTGTGTGAGGGTTAGATGTTAGATGTGTATAGTGTAGGCCTGAGATGTAATATACATATCACATTAAAGCATGAAATGTGAGATATTTCTTAAATTCAATATTTTTTATATTGTAATTTATTTTATTAATAAAATTACTGACAATTTTTTACATAAAAGAAAATATATTATACATATCAAATTAAAATACAAAACATATAAATAGTACTTATAAATTAACATCCATTTTACCATATAAATTAAAATAATTATTCCATAACCTATCTTAAATTTAATTAATAAGCGGATACAAATTTAATATTTAGAATATAACAAAAAATTTAATCATGAATATTTACCATGGATATTATTAGCTTCTAAATAGGATTTTTTACAATACCGAGAAGAGAAAGATGGAGGGAGGGAGGGAGAGAGAGAGAGGGGGGGAAGAAAATCATAATACCAAAGGCCAATACCATGGTTTATCAATACCATGAGTAATCTACTAAGGATTTTGATTATTATGTTATGGATCTAGGCTTTTAATTATTCTCTTACAATACCATGGGCCAATACCATGGATTATTAATACCACATGAGCAAAAACTATAACTTATTTCAAAATTAAAATATTTCACAAATACTTTATTTTAATTTAATTTTATAATATTTTTTTATTAAATCTAAAATAAAAAGGTTATAATTACTTTGAAGGTATATCTAAAATATTCCAATTGAGATTAAATCGAGGTTTTAATAAATTAAAAGTGAGAACACTTTTATATATACATTCATGAAATTTATATAATACAAATAATATTATAAAAGAACCATGATAGATGCATATTAACCAAGGATCAAAGCGAAGAGAGAAAGAAAAGTGACTAACAATGATAGGGGTAAGATAGTGTATGATTCTTTAATTAAGTTTTTTATTATTGTATTTTCTTTGACATGATTGATCCAAAATATAGGTTTAATCTTTTACAACCAGTTATTTTTTTTTATAGTTTAGATACTTTCTTAAATACAATACAATGGGATCATATTTAAGAGAGAGAGTGATATGGAGGGGGAAAAAAGTCAGGGAGAGATACATAGAGGTGGGAGAAACAAGGATAAAGAGGAACGAAGAGAGAGAGGAGGGGGAGAGAGGAAGAGAGATGGATTTGGAGGGGGAAATAGATTGAGGGAAGAACAAAGACATTGAGAGATAAAGGTGGAAATAGAGAGATAGTGACAAGGGAGGGTGTAAATTTTTGTAGATGTTCTATGCTTGATGCAATTTTACTTTTATAACAGAAATCACATAAATATTTAAGTAAAATGTTGATAGAACATACCAGTGGATCTATAGAAGACAAACCAGAAACAGGAGAATGTGTTGGTGTGTTACGGCGGTCAACAGGATGCTTGAACCAGTAAAGTCTTCTTGGTCGGCCAACCCAGAATTTGTCACAACAATCCTCAAATCAATCATCCAGTCAACTCAAAGTTAACCCCAGAAAAGTCAATGCAGTCTAGAAAAGTCAACACAGGGCAGCAATAATAAATTCAATGCATCTCCAACTTTGGTCAACCTTTTGACCTCGATTTTTGTGCCAATGAGTACGACCTTCAAAAATAAACTCTCCACAAAATTTCAACCAATTCAGACCATGCGTTGACAAAAGTCAACGCTGGTCAAACTTGCCGAGAAACCCTAACTGCAGAAAATTTGTTGCGGTAAATTTTGTCCTTTAGCTGCAGTAGATTTCATCCATCCTCTCACGTGGGAGATGAAACTGATTCTCAATTGCTTGTAGATAATCAGAGGAGAAGATGTGTGATGAGATGAGTGAAAAGCTCTCCAATGTTGACTGTATTTATATCCATCATTGAGGTGTGTGACACATCTGTTGGGGGTGTAAAACCTTAAGGCCGACCTGCACTTAAATTTATTATAAATAATAAATTCAAAATAAATGTTCTGATCATCAGATTAAAATCAAGTTTATATCGATTTTACACCTATCCAAAAGAGGAATCCAATACAAATATTGGAACCTTCATCTGAGCATCATAAGATGGATTTTGGACCTAGTTGTCCAAATTTAACACTCCCTCCCAACTAGGGAGAACTCCATCCACCAGTGCAATCAAACATCGTGCATCATCTCGTCGTAACTTGATTTTCTGGCCTCTTTATTTCAGATCAGAAGTGGGTAAGTCACAAAGACATCTTCCCCTGATTGAAAAATTCAGCCCAGAGGTTCGAAACCTCTATCAGACTCATAAAGAGTCTCCAACCAAACTGAAGTTGGTTCATCTAACCCGAAGTCAGGCGGAGGTCCGAGACCTCACTAGACTTGATCCCAGATCAAGTGGTTGGATCGTGGCATCCTAGATAGAGTGTACGACAATCTCTGATGCGTCCATCAGTCTTTGCTATTAGTCTCTAGCTTTTCCCACCTCATTGGCCAAATGAGAGGTACTTCCCATGAGCCCTGAACTCAATGGGTAGGATGCATACGGGGCACAGATAATGAGAGGTGAACCAACTCAATAATCACAACGGTGGGTTCCAAGCACACCAACAAGGTTTGGAAAGCCTAGTCTTGTGGTTGCTCATAGCTCCGAGAAGCTGTCCCTAAAGCACCCCAGAGCTCCTCGAGCTCATCGTCCAACAGGACCCACATCATAGGGTCGTTCCAGGATACCAAGTCTCTCATGAAAGGTTAGGAACTTGAACTTCCCCAGGGGCTTAGTGAGAATATCCGCGACCTACTCATTAGTTCCTATATGATCGAGCCTTATGGCGTCTCGCTGTACTATATCCCAAATGAAATGGTACCTGATATCAATATGCTTGGATCAATCGTGGAACACAGGATTCTCGGTCAAGAGAATCCCACTCTGGTTATCATAGAGTATCACAGTGGTATCTAGCACATGTCCAAACAACTCACTAAAGAGCTTTTGCAACCAAACTGCTTCATAATAGGGCACACTTGTTGCAATCTATTCGGCCTCTATGGTGCTCAAAGACACTAACTTCTGCTTCCTGCTCATCCATGAAATCGAAGCAGAAACAAGATTGAAGCAGCATCCCGATGTGCTCTTACGATCCACCACACTGCCAGCCCAATCGGCATCAGTACATCCATGGAGTGTCATGCTTCCGGCAGTGTATCTTAGCCCATGGTTTATCGTGCCTCGAAGGTATCTCAGAAGATTCCTGGCACCAACCCAGTGAAAGTGATGAGGCTCAACCATCTGTTGACACAAAGTGTTCACTGCAAAACATATATCTGGATGGGTGTTCACTAAGAACATCAGGGCCCCTACGAGTTGACGATACTTAGTAGGATTTGCCAATATGGGCCCAACAATGCTGCCACTCAACTTCTTGAAGTTGAGTTCCATTGGTGTTGACATGGACTTGCAATCCACCATACCAAATCTTTCCAGAAGTTTCACAATATATTTTCCTTGGGAAAGGAAAATCTCTCCAAGTCTCTGCCAGACCTCCAGGCCTAGGAAGTAGTGCATCAGTCCCAGGTCCTTCATCTCGAACTCAGTCGCAAGCTCCCTCTTGTATTGATGAATGAGAGGGTCAACACCTGTCAGGAAGAGGTCATCCACATACAACACCAGAATGAGAGGCTTCCCCTGGACAACCTTGAAGTAAAGGTTCAGATCAACATTACTTCAGTGAAGCCTAGCTTCATCAAGTAGCTATCTATCCTCTCATAGAAAGCTCTGGGTGCTTGCTTCAACCCATAGAGGGATTTCTTCAACCTGCAGACATGAGTGTCCCAATCCTAGAATTCAAACCCTATAGGTTGTTCTACATACACCTCTTATTTTATTGCACCATTCAGAAAAGAGGTCTTGACATCCATCTGATGAAGACTCCATCCTTGCGTAGCAGCAAGGGCTATGATTGATCAAATGGTGGTATATTGTGCCACAGGTGAAAATATGTCATCATAATCTATTCCTTCCTTTTGAGAGAAGCCATGGGCAACAAATCTTGCCTTGAACTTTTCAGCACTTCCATCAGATCCGTGCTTGATCTTGTAGAGCCATTTCGCGGTGACAATTGATTTGTCCTCCGGTCTTGGAACCACATCCCAGACATCTTTCTTCATTATGGACTCATATTCTTCTTGCATAGCATCCTTCCAGACTTGATGCTTTACATCTTACTCAAAAGATCTAGGTTCAGATTCTAAAATAGTACTCATGGCAGCGAGATACCCTTGGTATCTACACAACTTCTTGATTTCTCGGAATGTCCGCCTCAGGGCAGCATGTCCCTTAGCATCTTCGAGAGTGTCCCTGAGCCATCATGGTCTCTTTCTCATTGAAGGAGATGGATCGATTTGGTCCATTGGTCCTTGAACATCAGGCATTGTCTCATCTTGTGGTTCTTCTTGATTTCCAGGCCTTGTTTCATGATCTTCCTCAGATCTCGGAAGATCTACTACTTTCTTCAGGGAAGCATCTTCATTAAAAGTGACATCATGGCATATCTCTACTTCCCTTTGACTAGGTACATAGACTCTATAGGCCTTAGAAGTTTCGCTTTAGCCCACAAAAATTCCTTTCTTCCTAGAAGCATCCAAATTACTTCTCTTTTCTTTTGGCACATGAAAATAAACAGGACATCCAAAAATTCTAAAATGTGAGACGTCAGGTTTCTTACCAGTGAAAACCTCTTCAGGAGTTTTGGAGTCCAGGGCGGAATGAGGGCATCGGTGTTGAAAGTATACAACAGTATTCGTAGCTTCTCCCCATAGAAACTTTGGTAGACCCTGGTCACATAGCATGGCACGGGCAACTTCCACAATGGTTTTGTTCTTTTTTTCAGCAACGCCATTCTGCTCAGGAGTATAGGTAGTAGTAGTCTCTATCTTAATGCCAGCTTCTCTACAAAATTCCTTGAACTCATTTGACTGATATTCAGTGCCATTGTCGGTCCTCAAAATCTTGATCTTCTTCTTTGTCATATTTTCCACCAAGGCTTTGAAGGTACAGAACCACATGAAAGCCTCATCCTTCTTCTTCAAGAAGTATATCCATGTTTTGCGGGAGAAGTCATCAGTGAATGTCATATAGTAAGAACATCCTCCCAGGGATGTCACGGGTAGCATACCAGATAGATCAGAATGGACCAGTTGCAAAATATCAGATGTCTTTGTGACACTTGAGGGGAAAAGGTCCCCTTGTATGCTTTCCTTCGGCACAACCCTTACATACACCTTCATGATTATTTCCAAAATCGGGCATCCCTGTCACCACCTTCCTTGCTTCGGGAAGGGCCTTGTAATGAAGGTGTCCAAACCTTCAGTGCCATAGTTCAGTTTGTCGGATAGTATCACATGTCATAGCTCCTAGTGGACTTCCTTCAACCTGGTAGAGTGTTCCAACTCTAAAGCCAATCATGATAGCTTCCTTGAGATCCTTCTTCCACATGCACACCTTTCCATCAGTGAATGCCACATTGAAGCCTTTGTATTCGATGGTTGATATATACACAAGGTTCTTCTTCAATTTTGGTACATAGAGTACATCCCGCAAATGTAGGACTTGTCCTTGAGATAAGTGGAGGGTCACAGTGCCTGTCCCTTTCATGGGATATGTGGCATTATCTCCAAGGATAATTTCTAGATTAGTATCCTTCTCAACCATGTCAGAGAGTGCTTCCTTGAACCCAGTGATGTGTCTTGAGGCACCACTATCTATCAGCCAGACATCCATAGTGTCGGGTGGGGTTGCAGCAGAGAGGGAAGATATAAGAACAACATTTGACTCCTCATACCTGGAGTTTCTAGACCTTTTTCAAGATTGATTTTTTCCACCAGAGGGAGCCTTCCTCTTTCCTTTGGACCTATCATTTCTTTGATTTCCATTCCTCTGGTTGTTGTTGTTGTCATCACTATCGGGAGAATCCTTATTGAAAGGACATTCTATAGCATAGTGACCAGGCCTATGACAAGTGAAACACTTGCCCTTCTTTCCTTGGGTCCTTTCTCTTCCTTTGTTCCTAGGACCACTAGAGTTCTTCTTTCTAGAATGAGCAGCATAGGTAGCATTTCTGTCATTTTCGTATTCCTTCATTCTTGTCTTTTCTTGCATGCATCTTGACAGTAGCTCGTCAAAGTTAGGAATTGTATTATTATTGAGAATGGTAGTGTTGAATACTTTCCATTCATATGGGAGACCTCCAAGTGCGGTGAGTATCATCTCACGATCGGCTATTGTCTCCCCAATAGCCAGCAGATTGTTCCTGATCTTGGTCAATTTCAGAAAGTATGTTTGGACAGACTCATCCTTGCCTTTCTTCAGATTCTTCAATTGGTTCTTGAAGAATAACACCTAGTTTGCATTGTTTAATTTGAACATTTGTATCAGCTTATCATACATCTCCTTGGATGTGCCTAGCTCAGATATGTAGGCAACCAAACTTTTATGTATGGATTCCCTGATCATTAGCTTTGCTTTGATCTCCCCCTTCTTATACTTGGTTTTAGCAGCAACAGTAGCAATGGATGGAGGTTCTTGTATCTTACCCAGTACATAGTCCATGAGATCATGGTCTTCCAATTTGAGATCTAATATCATATTCCAAGCATGGAAGCCATCCCTTCTAATCAGCTTGTCATCCTCCTTGAAGCCATAACTTGTGGAACTCATTTTTCTCAGTTGGTGATTGCTATAAGTTAGGGCTTGTGTTCACCTCAGCTCTGATACCATGTAAATTTTTGTAGATGTTATATGCTTGATGAAATTTTACTTTTATAATAGCAATCACATAAATAGTTAAGTAAAATGTTGATAGAACATACCAGTGGATCTATAGAAGACAAACCAGAAACAGGAGAATGTGTTGGTGCATTACGGCGGTTAGCAGGATGCTTCAACCAGCAAATTCTTCTTGGTCGGCCAACCCAAAATGTGTCACAAAAATCCTCAAATCAATCATTGAGTCAACTAAAAGTCAACCAAAGAAAAGTCAACGCAGTCCAGAAAAAGTCAACACAGGGCAGCAACAATAAAGTCAATGCAGCTCCAACTTTGGTCAACCTTTTGACCTCGATTTTTGTGCCAATGAGTACGGCCTTCAAAAATCAAACTCTCGACAAAATTTCAGGCAATTCAGACCATGCATTGACCAAAGTCAGCACTGGTCAAACTTGCCTAGAAACCCTAACTGCAGAAAATTTGCTACGGTAAATTTCGTTGTTTAGCTACAGTAGATTTTGTCCTTCTTCTCACGTGGGAGATGAAACTTCTTCTCAATTGCTTGTAGATAATCAGAGGAGAAGTTTTGTGATGAGATGAGTGAAAAGTTCTCCAACGTTGATTGTATTTATATCCATCATTGAGGTGTGTGACACATCTGTTGGGGGTATAAAACCTCAAGGCCAACCTGCACTTAAATTTATTATAAATAATAAATTCAAAATAAATGTTCTACTCATCATATTAAAATCAATTTTATATCTATTTTACACCTCTCCAAAAGAGGAATCCAATAAAAATATTCGAATCTTCATCTAAGCATCACAAGATGGAGTTTGGACCTAGTTGTACAAATTTAATAGAGGGATGAAGATGGAATTAGGGAGAGAGGAGATGAGGGAACATAGAGAAAATGAGAGGTTAGAGAAAAGGAAAGAAGGGGAAGACAGAGACAAGGAGACATAGATATGGAGGGGGAAGAGAGGGGGAGTGCGAGAAGGAGAGAGGGATGGAGGTAGTGATAGAGTTGGAGGGTGGAAAAAGAGTGTGTGTGTGTGATGTGGGGGAGAGACAAAGGGAGGTGGGGGAGAAAGGAATTGAGAGAGAGGAGAGAGAGGGGGGGAGAGAGATTGAATTGGAAGGGGAAGAAAGATATAGAGATAGAAAGGTAGAGAGGGAGAGGGAGTAACAAGGGAGAGATGGAGAGACGGTGTGTGTGCGTGAGAGAGAGAGAGAGAGAGAGAGAAGGGGAAGATAAAGATACAAAAGGGGAAGAGAGAGAGGAAGAGTGAGATATATAGATATGGAGATAGAGAGTGTATGTTTTGGGGGTGAGAAGGAGAGACAAGAGGAGATCGAGATGCAGATGGAGGGGTGAGAGAGGGAAAAAGAGAGAGGCAAAGAGAGGGTGGAGGAAGAGATATATATATGGAGAAAAGTGGGTTAGAGAGAGAGAGAGAGAGAACGGGAGAGAGAGAGAGAGAGAAAGGGAAGAGAAATAGAGGGATATATATATATATATATATATATATATATATATATGGAGAAAAGTGGGTTAGAGAGATAGAGAGAGAGAACGGGGAGAGAGAGAGAGAGAGAGAAAGGAAGAGAAATAGAGGATATATATATATATATATATATGCAGATAGATATGGAGAGAGTGTGTGTATGTTCGAGGATTGAGATAGAGAAACAATGGGAGATATACATATACATGGAGGGGGCAGAGAGAGAGAGAGAGAGAAGAGGGGAAGAGATAGACAGAGAGAGGAAGAGGGAGAGATCGATAGATAGATAGATAGATATGGAGAGAGAGAATATGTGTTTGTATGCTTGAAGATTGATATAGAGAGATAAAGGAGAGACATAGGAAGATAGAGATATAGATGGAGGAGGCAAGAGGGAATAAGAGAGAGGAAAAGAGAGGGAGGGAGTAATATATATATATATATATATATATATAGAGAGAGAGAGAGAGAGAGAGAGAGAGAGAGATGTGTTTAGGGGGATGAGATAGAGAGAAAAATAAGGAAATATGGAGGGAGATATATATAAAGATGACAAGGGAAGATAGGGAAGTAGAGAAATATAGATAAAGGGAGGGAGAGACATAGAGAGAGAGAGAGAGAAAGAGAGAGAGAGAGAGGGAGAGACGAGAGAGAGAGGGATGGGGAGAGAGTGAATGAGAGAGGGAGGGAGATAGAGGCAGAATGGAAGGTGGAGAGAGGGAAGAATACATAGACACAAAGAGACAAATACAAAAATAGAAGTTAAGTTAGATCGAGGAATTCATAAATATTTTGGTTTTCATAAAATAGATGTATTGATTTCAATGTAGTTGTTGATTTCTAATAATAATTAATCGCTTGCACTAGATGCATTGATTTAAGTGTAGTTGTAGATTTCTAATCCTATTTAATACCTTGCACTACATGAATTGATTTCAATGGAGATTTTTATTTATACTCCTATTTTATTGCTTGCATTGGATGCATTGGTTTCAATGTAGATACTGATTTCTAATCCTATTTGATCACTTGCACTAGATACATTGATTTCAATGTAGATGTCGATTTCTAATACTATTTAATACCTTAAACTATATGCATTGATTTTAGTGTAGATATCGATTTCTAATCATATTTAGTACCTTCCACTAGATGTATTGATGTCAGGGTAGATGCCAATTTTTACACCTATTTGATTTCTTGTACTGGATGCATTGGTTCCATTATAAATATTTATTTCTAATCCTATTTGATTGCTTGCACTTGATGCATTGATTTCAATGTAGATATTGATTTATAATCGTATTTTATTGCTTGCACTAGATACATTGATTTTAAGTGTAGATGTTGATTTCTAATCCTATTTGATTATTTGCACTAGATGCATTGATTTCACTGTAGATGTTGATATCTGATTTGATGCAACTAGATGTATGATGTACATTAATTTCAAAGTAATTTGATTAATATTGTATGTTGATTTCAGTGTAAGCACATCTCTTCCCCTTCATCTATATCTCTAACTCCCATTGCCTCTCATTATTTATATCTCTATCTCACCTCCAAAACATACACACACTCTCTCCATATCTATCTATCTCTTTCTCTCCTTCCATTTTCCCATCCTTCTTTCTCTCTTCCCCTTCTATCTCTCTCTAACACTTCCCTTTATATATATATATATATATATATTCCTCCTACCCTATCTTTGCCTCTCTCTTCTTCCCTCTCTCCTCATTTCCATCTATATCTCTATATTATTAGAAATATAAGAGAGATGAGGTAAGAAAACGATTGTGAACACAACAAATCACATTATACTTTTTATATTGATCGTCACAATTACATATATAGGATGTAAATCACTGACTTTCACATATCTAGATCCTAAGAAAGTGGATCTACGATTGTGACATGACACAACAACAACTTGAATACACATGGGAAACAACCACATATAGAATAACACCTCAAAATACTCACTAAAAACCTATAATACACATGAAACACATGACATGAAAGCATTACTTCCAACACCCTCCCTTAATGCTTACATGTAGAAAATATAGAAAACATACAATACGACAATAAATAAATCTTTGTGAGATTTGTCTGATATGGTCATCACTAGCACTCATATCCACTCTGAATCTCAAGGTTTCCGATTTATTCTTCACCACACTTTCGAGCTTCCCACTTGATCCATTTAAGACATAACCGCTTCAGACCATCGTTAGCGTGCTTTGCAGAATTTATGCTTCTCAACCTCCTGGAGTGCAACGGGTGAGTCTCAGTACTAAACCATCCTATGAAACTACCACCATTTGTGAATCCACGACTGTCCACAACCTTCATCAATTATCTAGGACATCATTCTGGATATAGAATGTCTTTAGCACAAAATTCTACAACTTGACCTTTTATAAAATAATCTATAGTGACGCTATCAGAGCACGATGGGTCACACTAGCTTGACCTTATTAAGAAGTACCCGTGACTAATTCTCTGGGAGCATGACATGTCACATTAATGTGTTGAATAGTTGGCATGTTATTTTTCATTAATACTTATTTATCTTGTAACATTTTCTGAGTATTCTAAATATTCTTTAGATGTTTTAGAAACTCTTAATAAACCATAAAACTTGATGCAAACTCCTTTACAGTGGGACAACACATGTAACTTAACAACTGTTTTCTTATTAAATATAACCCTGGTATTTCACAAAATTTTAAAAGTTAAATATAAATTCCAATATTTAAAAAATGAAATACAATTTACAATATTTTAAGTTTACGATTATTTTATTTTATTTTCAAAAATAGTTAAAGGGTATTGTGGCTTTATAATTTTTTTTAATGTTTTGTATGGGGTTTTGTATTTGGTTCTAATTTTATAAGACAGGGTGAATAAGAAAATCAACTATATAAGAGATAAAGCATATCTCATAAAATGTGAATGTTTGACCAAAACTCACATAATTTTGGTAATACCATCCCATACTTTTTCATTCAATATTAAACCACGTTTTTCATTGAACATTAAATAATATTTTTTTTTTTATTTGAACATTAAATAACAAAATTATTTGTAAATTTAAAATTTATTAAATTCAAAAATTCATATAATCTTTATACACTAAATTCAATCATTTCTAATTGACCATCCATCCTATAGACCATTTATCTTGTAATATTTACTTTTAAGTATTCTAAAAATTCATTAGAAACTCTTAATAAACCATAAGTTTTATTCAAACTTCTTTAACAATTGTTTTTCTATTAAAGATAATTCTGATACTTTATAATTTTAAAGAATTAAATACAATTTACAATATTTTAATAATTATGGTTATAGTTATTTTATCTTAATAGAAGAAAAATTTAAACGTACCGTTACTTTTTAATATTTTTTTTTATTGATGGTGTCAAAATTTTGTATTTGGTTTAAAGTTTATGAGGAAGGATTGAAAATGAAAAGATTTCCATATTGACTCAAAACTACTTTAATTTTGGTAATTTTTCTTTTCAATATTGAAATTAGTTTTTTAATTTAACATTTAAAAAATAAATTTTGTCTGGGTCAATGATGGACCAAATCTAGTGCAATTCTAGGTGAGGATATATCATTGCTAATCACATTAGGACATTGTTTTAGGATACCATTTTTCCATTTATCTTTAAAATTATTATTTTAACTCGAATATTTTATAATTATAAGAGGTTGGTAAACGATGCCACAAATTTATTTGGATGATAATTTTCTTGCCGGAATAAGAGAAGAAGAAAAATAAAAAAATCAAAATGCTGAATGTTTGAATTGTTTTTTTTATTATGAAAATAGATTCAACACTATCAAAAACCCAGGGCACAATTTCCAAATTTTGTCATAATTTTACCAAAATTTCTATTATTATTTTCTTTAGTGAGTTGGTTAATGAAATATATATATATATATATATATATATATATATATATATATATATATATATATATATATATATATATATATATATATATATATATATATATATATATATATATATATATATATATATATGAATGCTTTGAAAGACACTTTCTATAGCCTAGTGTAAGGGAGATGTGTAATTCATTCTATTCTCAACATGAAATTGACAAAAACGAGGTCACGACCACAATTCCTTGAGCCTCTTACCTTTATGGATATTATTGGTCTCACCAATGTCATTTTTAAAATATGTTTCTAACACTAAAATAGGCTTGTTTACTATGGATAACATCCTTGAAGTGAGGGGAAGTGGCTTGTGATCCTTGCAGGGATGTGCATTCCAATAAAACATTGCAATGATTACTACTTATTATGATGGACCAACATGTAATATCCCATTTAAAAATTTTGTTAAATTTTTTACGAATTCACTTAAGAAAATTTATGTCATGATTTTTATTCAAAGATGCCATGCAAATTTCACCAATTCATGCTAGAGAAACTGCCAACAAATATCCCAAAAATTAAGAAGTGCTACCACTCAGGAAAATTAAAAATAAAATACTACAATTATGTATACAACACAAGAAAAATGAAACAAAACTTGACCTTATTATATATTAAATATGGACTATGATATTTCAATGTGCCAATATAGAAAAATAGCCAAAAAGTGGTGGAGGTAATGGCTTGCAAAAATTGCTCCAATACTAAATTTGGCCTCTTGAAATATAACTAGAAATGAAACTCTAGTTGGAGATCTAGGTGATCCCCACTCTTGACCCACAATGTTTACAAGACCTACTAAAAAAATGATGTTAATGAAGCCTAATGAGGTTTTTAGATGAAATCTATACTACAATGAATTGGTGTTTCATCCAACACACCTATAAACCCAATGATTTTCATCCTAGGTCTCTTCGATCTTGAAAACCCAAGTTGCCAAAAACTCTCCACAAGAAAATACCCCAAATCCAAGATATGTCTAAATTATGTGCTCCCAAATCATTTTAAATACTTGATAGATATCTCTATAATCTTCTAGAAGTGCTCATTCTATTATTTTATTTCCATTATAGAACCTCCTCCCCTTGCAATTTTATTTTATTTCACTGTAGAGGCTTCCCCTTTTCTATTTTATTTAAGTGAATTTTTAATTCTGGAAAATGGTAAATCTACCTCTACAATCTCTCTAGTGACTGAAAGTCGGTTTTCATCATCCTATCATGTAGATCTCTTCATTTTAGTTCCAACAAACTATTACACTATGGTGTTTCTCCAAATAATCCTTCCCAAATGACACCTTTAGTGTATTTAATTAAAAATTTGTTGATAGTATCCCCATTTTACAGGAATTGTGAGAATGCAATGGAACTAAGAACGAACCATGCATAATTGAATTTATGGTGAAATAATGTAAGTGAACCCCATTAGACCCCATAAAAATCCTCCAAAACCTTATGGGTGCACTGATGATGTAATCTCGCTCCTGTGACTTGACTGACACCAACCTTGGAAATACACCCTAACTGCATGATAAGGGAAACCAAAAAAAGGGAACATTACAAATCCTCTTGCCCAAAGATTTCTTGCCCTCAAGCAATCGACATTTATCTACTGTATATACATTTTTACATCAATACCAAGATATCGTATAAACCATTATGCGACATCATGCTTCTGAGGTGTCCAATATTGAATGGATCTCTTAATATATGGATCCCAAAAAATTCTCTGACTCATCCTTCCATCAATAAATCCACATGGATCTCAATGCCACCTTGGCCACCCTTCATTGCCCATGCCTAAGGGATCCTTTTGTGCCACGCCTCTAACTATGGATAATGCTCCATAAATTATCCACTCAGTGAGATACCAACTTTGGATATCTCACCATTAAAAATCGTGGGAAGGATCGAGCATGTGAAAACCTATAGAAGGAATAAATATACTATGCCAATGATGCATCACACTTAACTCATGTTGCTCCACCCAGTCAAAACATAGGATCTCTCTAGAAAAATTTTCCCCTCTCTCTCCAATGTACATAGGTGGGATACTAATGTTGCAATGCCTACCGATGTAATCCTAAATAGGGTTTCTATGAAAATCCAAAGCATGCTCCTCTTGCTTCCTCGCTAAGATTTTAGTTGTTCCCCAATACTAGAAATAGTAGTATTGGTGTTGGCATGGCTAAATCCTAGGACCTCAAGCTCACTGATTTGCTGCAAGATGGTGTCTCAGAGTGTTCGGGTCTTCTTCTTCTTCAACATAAGATATGTTTTGAGGTGCTTAATATTCTCCTAGTGGCTATCATTTGGACATGTTGTAGCCTTGATGGATACATCTACATCTACTTGCACCTCATCAATATTTAACCCTAAATATGGATGCTCAATTTCCTTAAGCATGACTCCAAATGGAGCCTTCAACTGGCTCTCCAGATATGACTCGTCATGAAAACTATGTATTCCATGTCTTTGCACCTTTGAGTTCTCTTCTCCTTGGTCATCTTCATACATGGGAACTATCTGTTGGTCATCGTCATCGTAATTTTCACATGATCGCTCATACTCATCAAGGATGTTCTTATCATAATTATTATAAGGAATATCGTCTCGTTTACCCCTATCATTTCTACCATATTATCTGAGCATGAGTGATTAGGCTTTTTCCTTCTTAATTCATTCTTGATGCTTGTTTTTAACCTTTGCATCCTTATCTTCACCAACAACACTCAAGTGATCAGATGGAAAATTTTTATATTTCATCCCCATCAAATCTTCCTTGGTCAACCTCCTTTTGAAAAATTTCATTTTCTTCTCGACTAACCTTTATGCTAGTTCATAAGTAGCATGTGATAAAATATGTTCCCTCCTCCCAAAGGCCCAAAAAATTGGATTTTAGCCACTTTAAAATGGCATCACGACCTCCCATAACTAAAGACAAAATAGACTCCATGTTTGTTTTGAAGCCATTTGGATGATTTTCTTTAATGTTGAATAAGCATTGGAATATTTAAAGAATCAAATCTTTTCACTCTAGATAAAACATGATTTCATATGATTTGACTCTGACCATGACTTCCAAAATCTTGAGCCTCTTTACCAATGTAGGACCCATGACGTCATCCAAATCTTGAAATTTTTCTACTATTAGTTGTAAGAGTTTCCTCATAATGTTATCATTGTAAGGAGGTATAGGTGAAGTTAGCCTTATAATCTCACTAATATAGAAGCCACTATAAGTTTTACCCCTTCACAACAATAATCCAAGAACTTATGTTGTATCAAGGAAAGCATGTATGGTTCTAGAGCCCAATTTAAGCTCCTTAAAGATGATTGGTTCACCTTGGAAATATGTGAATCTATTTCTTCCAATTTTAGAAGGGATTTTATTGTCATCTTCATAACTTCAAATATGAGCTGAATGAAAAGAGCATATTTCCTATCTCTTATTTCTTTTGTATATCCCTTGGCTGCTCCATTTTTATAATAGCATGAAATCCTCCTAAGAAGGGTATGTTTTTCTGCCTTTTTATCTAGTCTATATTGTAGCCCACTAAGGAAATATTATGTTGTTTCATAAGTTTTTTTAATAACTCTACTAGAACCCTGGCAACAACCTATACAATTTTATAAAAGTTGTAGAATCTCTTTCTCGGCCATAACATCAATATTCTCTACTCATCATGCCCCCAACCTACATTATGTGACTTACACAACCATAAATCAAACCCTAGTACAACCAACTAGCACAAAAAACATAATTTCCTCAACAATACTCTCACTCAAATATCAACACGCTAATAACAACAACATACTTATTAGGAACATAACACTAGCAATATAGTGACATGGCATATACAACGTTAACAACATAAAACGATATAGCAACATACAATTTATTCATTTAGAAAATGCACATATTGGCACTACTCAACAAGTACAATACTCACACAACAACTATTATTAGTAGTGACAATATGATAACATACATAAATCTGACCCCAAAATAATAACAGTCAACTTTACATGGATTTTAATGCACTATACATATGTATAATTGTACAAACTACCAGCAACCCCGAAACATCACACCCATCACACCTTGTCTATTCAATTCAATTGCACCCTATTTCAATGCTAGTTGATCATTGTGTGGCATTATTAGTGTAACCATCTTATTTATATTGTTTTAACCATGTAGTCCCCATATTGTTATTATTGTACCTCATATAGTCCCACTATTATCATTGTTGTGCCCTTAAATTATTATTGTTATGTAGGATCTGGTTATAGTGTGACCCCTTAGACTCCTATATCTAGAAAGTAGGTTTTCTCATTTGTATCATCCAAGAATTGTTCATTTATGTAATGTAAAGGAGGTTTCCCCCTAGAAGAGGCTTATTTATAAGTCGTTGATCTATCTTTTCTTCTATTTTGTGAGTTGGTTGCATAACATTTGGTATGAGAGCTTTGGATTCTAAGGTTTCACTTCTTCAAACAGGTTATTCTAGAATTTTTGCTGTAAATTTTTTTTTTATGAAGCTTGAGAAGCTAAAATTGAAACCACGTGGATTCGAAATACTGGTGAACCTTGTGTACAAATTTCAGATCTTGGTTCGCTATATTTTCTGGAGATGTTGTCTTCCAGCCATCAAATTCGAATTGATGGCAGCCGTCAAACTTGAATTTATTATCATAGGCCAACATTTGGTATCTTCGAGTATTTTATCAAATTTATTATCATATGCCGGGATTCTGTATCTTCGGGTATTTTATTTGTTTATAAGTTTTTGGAAATTTTTGGTTCTATTTTCAATTTAAATTTGAATAGAGTTAGTTATGGATCGGTTGGAATTACGAATTAGAGTTTGTGAATTCTCTATAATTTGAATTCAGAAATTATGTACATATACAATCCAAAAGCGAGAAGAGCATCCTCATATAGTAAGGCACCTGTTTTATCAGGTATCACATTTGAGTTTCAAGTAGTAGAGTTGTGTGGAAGTCAACTTAGTAGAAGAATTGTTTCCTTGCGTGTGTTGGATGCTATTGTGGCTTTTTGTGGAAGTTGTTATCTCACACGTTTTGACTATGATTTGTAACTCACACTTCTATCATTAATAATGCTCAACATGACTTTCGTGTCTGCCAACGTCAGGTTTAAAGATGATACTAAATGCTTTGGATAATGCTTCTTACGTGGATAATTTTTTTTTGGTACTTGAAGAATCAAAGGTCAGCCCTCTCACGAAAAAATGAAATTGTGTGTGCTAATCTTGCTCAATTAATTACAGGGAAAACAAGGGGCATACATAATTTGTTGGCTTATGGGAATTAGATTCCTTTTCCTTTGGAATAGTACGTTGATAGTTGAAGGTTACTATATTGAAGCTATATTCCTGGTTAGTATCACAATTTACAAAGTCTTGTCTTATTCCTTTTTAGTTTCTTGTTGTAATCTTGTGTCAGCAATACTTTGCTCCACCCATTAGATTTCTACTAAGCAATTTTATTTTTGAAGTGTCACTGCTTAGAGATAACTAGAGGAAACGGTACAAATACAAAAGTGCAGCATGAGACATTCTTAGTAGAAATTTCTAGCTATGTTGTGTTTATTTGTGACATTTTATTTCCTTTGTTTATACAGGTCATCTGGCCACATAGTGGCCACTATTTCCCAACTAAAGAAAACTTGTTCGAGTTTCTTGCTTTTATGGGGAAAAATGACATTAAAAATATTATTGATGTTGAGGTATATATCATATAAATCCTTTATAGTCTACTTTGTTTATATTACAGTGTTCATCGACTTTCATGTATTATACTTTGCATTGTAACTTTTTTTGTTTTATTTTTGCAAAAAATGGACTCAATATTGATGGTAAGAAGCAAGGATTGAAGAAAGAGGGAAACAATAACACTAGAGTGACAAAGAGAGAAAAGTGTATTGGTCTAGTGGTACCCGTAGAGCCAATATCCCGCATAAGACACACTGATAAAGACTAATGTTCAAGTTTTCAAAGTTGGTGAATTCACTTGCAATTCCTTGCGAAGATAATGATAATGTTTTGAAGTGATGAACAATATTTTATCTGTAAATTGTACTCCAACTAATATTAAGTTGGAAACTCATATTGTAATACTTGACATTTTATATAATATAATTTGTGGTTGCAATTATTTATAGTTGCACTTGATATTACTTGGTATTGTAATTAACATATGTAACTTTGCATTTTCATATTAGATGAACATGTAAATTGTATGTCATTTTTTTAAAATTTAGTTGCAAAATCATACTAATTAATTTATGTTGATTAATAATGAACACATAAAATCAATCTAAAACTTTTAAAATAGTAGTTTATATTGATTGATGATGAACAAAAATAAAATGAATATACGACTAAATTAGTCATTAATTGGTTTCAAACGATGACTAAAATTTGTATATATATGACTATTAGTAGCTAATTTACAATATATTATAACACGACCAACATTTTGGTCATATTTCTTTGGTCATTTATGGATTTCTTGGGTGATCATATAGTCATATATTTTGTTGTATATTTGGTTATTAATTGTGTCAATTAATGACCAAATCAAAGATTAAATCAATGATTAAATAAATGACCAAATCAATGACAAAATTAATCACCAAATCAATGAATAAATTAATGATCAAATCATTGACTAAATTAATGACAAAATCAATGACTAAATCAATAATTAAATTAATGGCCAAATCAGTGACTAAATTAATGACCAAATATACAACTAGACAAAAAAATTGAGATAACCAATCAATGACTAAGCTAAAAACAACCAAAAGTTGGTCATGTTATAAGATACTGTAAATTAGCTACTATTGGTCACTGACCGAAAAATAGACATTTATATGCAAATTGTAGTCATTTTTTTAGTAACTAAATAGCCATTTTCTACTAGTGTTATAGGTGAAAAACTTCCAGTTCAAACAATATTGCCAAAACTTGATGAGGAAGGAAAAATCATATTGGAACCTAAAGCAGTCACGAAGACAAGAACTCGATAGCTACGGAATCAATAAATTTCAGAGTATCTCATCAAGTGGAAGAACTTACCCCTTGAAGATTCTACATGGGAGGATGAGAATTTTATACAGAAGCACCCAGAGCTACTCAAGCATTGAGGACAACACTTTTTTTAAGGAGAGGGGCATGTTAGGTCCCTATATTACTAGCGTAGTCCCTTATTTTTGTTAGTGTAGCCCCCTTATTGTTATTGTTGTACCCCAATAACCCCAATTTTGTTATTATTGTGCCCTTACATTATTATTGTTAGGTCGACTACGATTATATTGTGACCCCATGGAATCTTATATATAGGAGGAGGTTTCTTCATTTGTTTCATATTAGAATTGTTCATTTATGTAATGTAAAGGAGTTTTCCCTATCGAAGTGGCTTATTTCTAAGGCGTCGATCTCTCTTTTCTTCTATTTTTGGAACTTGTTTTATAACAGATTGATACACTGTTTGATAGTGGTTTATAAGAAAATATTATTTCAGAGTTCATTGTCAAGAAGTTAAATTTAGAGACCATTCCACATAATAGACCCTATCCTTAAGGTTGGGTATGTAAGAATGAATAATTACAGGTTTCAAGGAGGTGTAGCCTTAGATTTGCAACCACTAAAAAATTTCTTGATGAAGTTAAACTTGATGTAATTCTGCATGATATTTGTGGTATAGTTTTGGGAAGAACATATCTTGATGATAGGAGAGCAATCTTTCATCGGCATGAGAATAAGTATCACTTGTTCAAGAATGGGATTGAGTGCATTTTTAGAGTGCATAGTAAGAATATGAGTTTGTCTCTTATGAATGTTGGGAAAATGAAGAGAATTGAGAATGATAGTCAAAATTAAGCTTTGTTAATGTTCAAGCATGAATATCGTGTGAATGAGGCCTTTCAAGGAAATGCATCAAATGAAAAATATGATTTCATTGAGGTTGCTAATAACTAGGTAACAAATTGCACGTGACACGATGAGAATCTCGTCAGCACGGCGAAAATTTATCGCCCCACGTGGCTGACAAAGCCTGAAATTGTAAGAAAGATTGCAGAAGGTGTGATTTGCAAGACATATAGTGAAAAAACTTCAAAATATCATAAATTTTGCAGGTTTTAGCCTTTTTGGGAGAAAAAAGAGGCTAGACATGGGTTGTGACAGTTCTGAAGCCATTGGAGCTACTATTGAATCCCTTTGAGCACTATAATCTGATGTAAACACCATTTTTTGAGAATAATGAAAGAGGCTAAACCAATGGAAATTGGACCAGGAGATGTAGCCCAAGAGGGGTGAACTCCTTCATCATTTCATGTGTTGTGTTTACCGTTATGGTGATGTTGTCTCTTGTTTTCTACAAAAACTGAATTATTTATTCAAGTTTATGTGTTTAAGAACTAGTGATAAGAAGGTTAAATACCTAATTAATCACTTGCAAAATTTACATAATCCTTAAGTAATTTCACATACGGATCAATATATATTAATAATCATCATTATATATGACTATTTTTAATAAGTGAAAATAATTTCCCCCACTCTACAACCCAGTATAGGGTGGTTGTGTGAGGGTTAGATGTTAGATGTGTATAGTGTAGGCCTGAGATGTAATATACATATCACATATCACATTAAAGCATGAAATGTGAGATATTTCTTAAATTCAATATTTTTTATATTGTAATTTATTTTATTAATAAAATTACTAACAATTTTTTTAGATAAAAGAAAATATATTATACATATCAAATTAAAAACAAAACATATAACTAGTACTTATAAATTAACATCCATTTTACCATATAAATTAAAATAATTATTCCAAAACCTATCTTAAATTTAATTAATAAGCGGATAACAAATTTAATATTTACAATATAACAAAAAATTTAACCTTGAATATTTAGCATGGATATTATTAGCTTCTAAATAGGATTTTTTACAATATCGAGAAGAGAAAGATAGAGGGAGGGAGGGAGAGAGAGAGAGGAGGGAAGAAAATCATAATACCAAAGGCTAATACCATGGGTAATCTACTAAGGATTTTGATTATTATGTTATGGATCTAGGCTTTTAATTATTCTCTTACAATACCATGGGCCAATACCATGGATTACTAATACCACATGCCCAAAAACTATAACTTATTTCAAAATTAAAATATTTTACAAATACTTTATTTTAATTTAATTTTATAATATTTTTTAATTAAATCTAAAATAAAAAAGGCTATAATTACTTTTAATGTATATCTAAAATATTCCAATCCAGATTAAATCGAGGTTTTAATAAATTAAAAGTGAGAACACTTTTATATATACATACATGAAATTTATATAATATAAATAATATTATAAAAGAACCATGATAGATGCATATTAACCAAGGATCAAAGCGAAGAGAGAAAGAAAAGTGACTAACAATGATAGAGGTAAGATAGTGCATGATTCTTTAATTAAGTTTTTTATTATTGTATTTTCTTTGACATGATTGATCCAAAATATAGGTTTAATCTTTTACAACCAATTATGCTTTTATTTTAGTTTAGATACTTTCTTAAATACAATACAATGGGATCATCTTTAAGAGAGAGAGTGATATGGAGGGGGAATAAAGTCGGGGAGAGATACATAGAGGTGGGAGAAACAAGGAGAAAGAGGAGGGAAGAGAGACAGGAGGGGGAGAGAGGAAGAGAGATGGATTTGGAGGGGGAAATATATTGAGGGAAGAACAAAAACATTGAGAGATAAAGGTGGAAATAGAGAGATAGTGACAAGGGAGGGATGAAGATGGAATGAGGGAGAAAGGAGATGAGGGAACATAGAGAAAATGAGAGGGTAGAGAAAAGGAAAGAAGGGGAAGATAGAGACAAGGAGACATAGATATGGAGGGGGAAGAGAGGGGGAGTGCGAGAAGGAGAGAGGGATGGAGGTAGTGATAGAGTTGGAGGGTGGAAAAAGAGTGTGTGTGTGATGTGGGGGAGAGACAAAGGGAGGTGGGGGAGAAAGGAATTGAGAGAGAGGAGAGAGAGGGGGAGAGAGAGATGGAATTGGAAGGGAAAGAAATATATAGAGATAGAAAGGTAGAGAGGGAGAGGGAGTAACAAGAGAGAGATGGAGAGACATTTTGTGTGTGTGTGTGTGTGTGTGTGTGTGTGTGAGAGAGAGAGAGAGAGAGAAGGGGAAAATAAAGGTACAAAAGGGGAAGAGAGAGAGGAAGAGTGAGATATATAGATATGTAGATAGAGAGTGTATGTTTTGGGGGCGAGAAGGAGAGACAAGGGGAGATCAAGATACAGATGGAGGGGCGAGAGAGGAAAGAAGAGAGAGGCAAAGAGAGGGGGGAGGAAGAGAGACGTATATGGAGAAAAGTGTAAGAGAGAGAGAGGAAGAGGGAGGGATAGAGAGAGAGAAGGGGAAGAGAAATAGAGGGAGAGGTGTATATATATATGCAGATCGATATGGAAAGAGTGTGTGTATGTTTGGGGATTGAGACAGAGAAACAATGGGAGATATACATATACATGGAGGGGGCAGAGAGAAAGAGAGAGAGAGGAGGGGAAGAGATAGAGAGAGAGAGAGGAAGAGGGAGAGATCGATATATAGATAGATAGATAAATATGGAGAGAGAGAGTGTGTGTTTGTATGCTTGAAGACTGATATAGAGAGATAGAGAGACATAGGAAGATAGAAATATAGATGGAGGAGGCAAGAGGGAATAAGAGAGAGGAAAAGAGAGGGAGGGAGTAAGAGAGATAGATATGGAGAGAGAGAGAGAGAGAGATGTGTTTAGGGGGATGAGATAGAGATACAAATAAGGAAATATGGAGGGAGATATATATAAAGATGACAAGGGGAGAGAGGGAAGTAGAGAAATATAGATAAAGGAGGGAGAGACATAGAGAGAGAGAGAGAGAGAGAGAGAGAGAGAGAGGGATGGGGAGAGAGTGAATGAGAGAGGGAGGGAGATAGAGACAGAATGGAACGTGGAGAGAGGGAAGAATAAATAGACACAAAGAGACAAATACAAAAATAGAAGTTAAGTAAGATCGAGGAATTCATAAATATTTTGGTTTTCATAAAATAGATGTATTGATTTCAATGTAGTTGATTTCTAATAATAATTGATCGCTTGCACTAGATGCATTGATTTAAGTGTAGTTGTAGATTTCTAATCCTATTTAATACCTTGCACTTACATGAATTGATTTCAATGTAGATTTTGATTTATACTCCTATTTTATTTCTTGCATTGGATGCATTGGTTTCAATGTAGATACTAATTTCTAATCCTATTTGATCACTTGCACTAGATACATTGATTTCAATGTAGATGTCGATTTCTGATACTATTTAATACCTTAAACTAGATGCATTGATTTCAGTGTAGATATCGATTTCTAATCATATTTAGTACCTTACACTAGATGCATTGATGTCAGTGTAGATGTCGATTTCTACTCCTATTTGATTGTTTTTACTGGATGCATTTTCCCCTCCTTCTCTCTCTCTTCCCCTTCTATCTCTCTCTAACACTTCTCTTTATATATATATATATATATATATATATATATATATATATATATATATATATATATATATATATAGATATAGATATTCGTCCTACCCTGTCTTTACCTCTCTTCTTCCCTCTCTCCTCCCCTCCATCTATATCTCTATATTATTAGAAATATGAGAGAGATGAGATAAGAAAATGATTGTGAACACAAAAAATCACATTATATTTTTATTGATCATCACAATTACATATATAGGATGTAAATCATTGACTTCCTCATATCTAGATCCTAAGAAAGTGGATCTACGATTGTGACATGACACAACAACTCATATAGATGGGAAACAACGACATATAGAATAACACCTCAAAATACTCACTGAAAACTTGCAATACACATGACACACATGACATGGAAGCATTACTTCCAACACCCTCCCTTAATGCTTACATGTAGAAAATATAGAAAAACATACATTACAACAATAAATAAATCTTTGTTAGATTTCTCTGATATGGTCATCACTAGCACTCATATCCACTCTAAATCTTAAGGTTTTCGCTTTATTCTTCACCACACTTTCAAGCTTCCCACTTGATCCATTTAAGACATAACCGCTTCAGACCATCATTGGCGTGCTTTGTAGAATTTATGCTTCTCAACCTCTCGGAGTGTAACGGGTCAGTCTCAATACTAAACCATCCTATGAAACTACCACCATCTGTGAATCCACGACTGTCCACAACCTTCGTCAGTTATCTAGAACATCATTATGGATATAGAATGTCTTTAGCACAAAATTCTACAACTTGACGTTTTATAAAATAATCTATAGTGACGCGCACAATGGGTCACACCATCTTGACCTTATTAAGAAGTACCCGTGACTAATTCTCTGGGAGCATGACATGTCACATTAATGTGTTGAATAGTTGGCATGTTATTTTTCATTAATACTTATTTATCTTGTAACATTTTCTGAGTATTCTAAATATTCTTTAGATGTTTTAGAAACTCTTAATAAACCATAAAACTTGATGCAAACTCCTTTACAGTGGGACAACACATGTAACTTAACAATTGTTTTATTATTCAATATAACCCTGGTATTTCACAAAATTTTAAAAGTTAAATATAAATTCTAATATTTAAAAAATGAAATACAATTTACAATATTTTAAGTTTATGATTATTTTATTTTATTTTCAAAAATAGTTAAAGGGTATTGTGGCTTTATAATTTTTTTTAATGTTTTGTATGGGGTTTTGTGTTTGGTTATAATTTTATAAGACAGGGTGAATATGAAAACCAACTATATAAGAGATAAATCATATCTCATAAAATGTGGATGTTTGACCAAAACTCACATAATTTTGGTAATACCATCCCATAGTTTTTCATTCAATATTAAACCACGCTTTTGATTCAACATTAAATAACAAAATTATTTGTAAATTTAAAATTTATTAAAAACAAAAATTCATATAATCTTTATATAATAAATTCAATCATTTCTAATTGATCATCCATCCTATAGACCATTTATCTTGTAATATTTACTTGTAAGTATTCTAAAAATTCATTAGAAACTCTTAATCAACCATAAATTTTATTCAAACTTCTTTATTGTGGGATAGTACATGAAGTTAACAATTGTTTTTCTATTAAAGATAATTCTCATACTTTATAATTTTAAAGAATTAAATACAATTTACAATATTTTAATAATTATGGTTATAGTTATTTTATTTTAATTGAAGAAATAATTTAAAGGTACTGTTACTTTTTAATATTTTTTATTTTTGGTGTTATAATTTTGTATTTGGTTTAATGTTTATGAGGAAGGATTGAAAATGAAAAGATTTCCATATTGACTCAAAACTACTTTAATTTTGGTAATTTTTCTTTTCAATATTGAAATTAGTTTTTGAATTTAACATTTAAAAAAAACTTTTGTCTGGATCAATGATCGACCAAATCTAGTGCAATTCTAGGTGAGGATATATCATTGCTAAACACATTAGGACATTGTTTTAGGATACCATTTTTCCATTTATCTTTAAAAATTTTATTTTAACTCGAATATTATATAATTATAAGAGGTTGGTAAACGCCACAAATTTATTTGGATGATAATTTTCTTGCCAGAATAAGAGGAGAAGAAAAATAAAAAAATTAAAATGCTGAATGTTTGAATTGTTTTTTTTATTATGAAAATAGATTCAACACTATCAAAAACCCGGGGCACAATTTCCTGATTTTATTATAATTTTACCAAGATTTCTATTATTTGTGAAATTAATATGTGGATTTTTTGAAACTACCCTTAATTATAAATGTAACCATAGGAATTTCCATTATTTTTAAAGCTAATTTGTGGATTTTTTGAAACTCCACTTAACATACATTTCCATTATTAAATTTCCATTATTTTTGGGGCTGAGTTTTTTTGAAACTACGCTTAATTATAAACGTAACTGTATGAACATTTTAAACATATTAACCATAAATGTTGTGCTTTACAATGAATTAAACCACTATTTTATACATATTATCCGGAAATGTTGTGCTTTATAACTGAATTAAACCACCAACGATACTATTTTGGTCAGGCCACGAGGATTAACTCCTCGAACTAAGCTAAAAGGTGAGTCATGGATGGTTGTATCCAACTTATTCACGTCCTCGCCATAGATCATGGTGCCCCAACAACGAGTTAATCTAGTCAAAATATACACATGAGAAGGGCAGTTATTCATGTTGCAGAAAGGGTTCCAATGGGTGTTTTGATCGACGAGTTCAACAGATATTATAATAGCAGAATAATTTCTTCTGTTCGAGATATTAAAGGAGATGTTAAGTCCTCTGTTCAAAAGGAAAAGGGAAAGGAAGGTGAATCCATTCATATTCCCCAAGAAGTTTTAACTATCATTTTTCTCCGACTCCCTCTTCATGATTTGCTGGCTTGTATATCGGTAAGTGATTACTGGGCTTCTGCCTGTGCTTCCAATTTTTTTCAAGAAAATTACACCAGTACTGAAAAATGCATTGTGATTAACAACCACAACTTAGACATGTGGGTTTTTAGCATTATCTCAAAGAGCTGGTTTTTTTTTAAGGTTCCTTGTAATTGGGATACCATGGGCATGAAAACTCTGGGCATCTAAGCTAGCGGTGAAGGTTTGTTTTTGGTAGCTCGATCTGACTACACATTGCATGTTGTTAATCCTCTCACGGCCCAGGTCAAGAGTTTGCCCATCATCTCTCCTGCTATACGTAGCTGTGGTAAATTTCTGAACCTTCTTGTTGTCCATGGAACAGCAGAGATGGAGACTGATAATTGGTAATTTTAGAGTTTATCATTTTGGTAATTGGTATCATGACGGAAAGAGACTTCTTCACATTGCACGATATAATTCCATAATTGAGATGTGGTCATTGAAGCCACTTTGCCCATTTTTTAGTTATGATCATGTTAGATCTGAGAGCTTTCCATACCCTTTATGGAGTTATAAGAATGACATTGTTATTTATGGCTTTCCAGCAATCTATTAATATTTTCATTATTTGTGTAATGATCGTGTAAATAACTATAAAAAACACCCCTACGCTCAAGTCCATGGAGCTGGGGTGGAGGAATTTCCAGAAACAATTCAAATGGAAATGTATTATGGAGAAACATGTTACAGTAATGTTGCTTTACCAACTGTGATCCCCCATATTAGTGGAAAGATCTATTTAGGAATGATATTTGTTAGAAGAATAAAGAAAAATGATGGTGGAAAACAGGTATATGGGAGGCTACCCATAGTGTGCCATGCTGATATAGGATTGCGGGAGTATAATCCAGCAAACACTACATTGTGTATGATTGACACCATCTCTATTGCATCTATTGAAAGTATGATCAAATCATCCGAAGGAATTGATTTTATTGTAGTTGGAGATGGCCATGAGGATATTTGGCTTATGTTAAGGGGTGGAGAGACTATGTTGCATTATAAATTAGGGACTAAGCAATGGTTACTAGAGCCTGGATGTCCAGGTGGGGGATATATGGATGCTAACATTAAATGGAAAGCAACATTTGAGAATCTCAGATTCAATGCTAAAGTGAATGTCTAAGTTTGATTATGATCTACTAGGCAATGGTTACTAGAGCCTGGATGTCCAGGTGGGGGATATATGGATGCTAATATTCATTGGAAAGCAACATTTGAGAATCTCAAATTCAATGCTAAAGTGAATGTCTAAGTTTGATTATGATCTACTAGGTAATGGTTACTAGATCCTGGATGTCCAGGTGGGGAATATATTGATGCTAATATTCAATGGAAAGCAATATTTGAGAATCTCAAATTCAGTGCTAAAGTGAATTTCTAAGTTTGATTATGATCTACTAGGTAATTGGTACTAGAGCTTGGATATCCAGGTGGGAGATCTCACTGGAAAAAAAACATTTGAGAATCTGAAATTTAATGCTAAAGTGAATGTTTAAATTTGATTATAGTCTACATTTTCAGTTTTGTAAATATTTTATATCATTTTATGAAAATTTTGTTTATAAAAAAGAGATCAACTTTGGTTTTTTATTTTTCTATACAAATTAGAGAACATGCTTTGCCTCATATATTTACAACTTGCATAATCTATATATGTAAATATGTGTTGTTAATAATAATTTGAATTTATGTATAAGATCTTTGATATTGATTTTATGTTCATATGACTATATTGTAATTTTGTTACATATAAACATTTATTAAAAAAAAAAACAGTTTCCACTTTATATACCATTTTTTTTCTTATTTAGAATGTGGTGTATGTTATATATCTTTATTAAAATTTTGTAATCAATTTTTTTATGAGGAAAAAATTATAATTTCCATTAGATGTTTAATATAAATTACATTTCCTATAGCACCGAAGAGATGAGAGCTCTTTCCATGTCTAAAAATAGAAATAGTAATTTCTATTAGTAAATATATACTTAACATCATAAAATATTAGAAATTACATATCATATCTTCTCAATCTCATGAGAATTGAAGAAAAACATAATAAGTGATAAGTTTGGTAAAGTGTTCATCATCATACTCTCTGTAAAAGGCTTGTGATAATACTTATAAGAGATTCTCAGAGTGCCCAGATTTTGTTTAGCTCCTTCCTGAGAGAGAGTGTTTATGCTTGTGTTCTTTTCCCTATAGATATGACAACATGCAATTCTATCAAAAGAAATTTTTAATCATAAAATATTTTCAAGAATAAGATGAAGTGTGTTCATGTAACATTTGGTAAAATCATTAACCCAATTAATACTCATCTTTGAGTCTCCAAAAATCTACAACTATTCACATCTTTGGAATAGAAAACAAAAAAAATAAACTTGAGGCTTAGAAATTAGCATAATTATTAACAACTCAAAACTATAGCTTAGCTTGAAGAAATGATTATCTCCTAATTATAGCAACCCCCTATTTTGTAATCATTCTCCCTTTTCCTAAAGTTTGATTTTTTCCTCAACTTAGAGATTTAGATAAAGTTGCATTATTATCAACCATTTCTCTTTTCTTATAATTATTTGAAGGTTCTTATAATTATTTGAAGTATAGACTTTATCATTTATATTAATTTTTTTTAATGTAAAGATTTGTTTATGTGTATATCAAATGTTCTTAATATTGTGAAATTTTTTAATGTTAATTTGATTTTTTCATATTTATATCACATTTGTATGTTATATAAACAAAAAATTATTTTTTGAAGATAATTGAAATATTTTAATAAGTATGTGTTATATTTTATGTTTTTATTGATTTATGAATTTTTTTTTTGGCATCATTCTCAAGTTGAAAAAAATGTAATGTTTTGCCTTGTATACATTTTGATTAAGTCAAATTACATAAATATAAAAATAAATAAAACAATTAATATAATGTAATGTAAACATTTTAATTTTCTCAAAATAAAATAAAAAAATAAAAATAAAATTGACTCGTGGTATTCACCCATAGTATTCATGTAAAATATTGCCTATTTAAAAGGGGAACTAAACCAATCTAGAGCCATCTTAACTCCTTATCTACCAAACCCCCCTTGGTAGATATGGAGTTAAAATAGATCTAGGCTAGTGTAACTATTACTCCCATTAATAGAGAATGGATATATACAAATTTAGAGATTTAGATTAAAATATATAGAATTTACAATTTTTATCTTATTTATCAATATATAGAGATTACATTAACAAAAATACTCAAATTCAATCAATAATTTTGATATACAACGTTTCATTTTTTAAAAGCATTTTTTTTAAGAAATAAGCTATAATTTTATTCATTAAAAATAATTAAAATTACATTCTGCAAACACAAATATTGAAGTTAAAATACGTGCATAATGCATTTGATTATGTAAGCCTTTGGACTTATGAAATAACAAAAAATAAAAATAATACAATAATATTTTTTACCATTTTTTTTCTAGACTTTTTTGGACTTTTTTAGAATAATCAGGTGCAGCAGAAGATAGGCCATATTGATCTCTAATTTTTAGCTTGTATGGCACAGGATGGACTAATTGACATTTTGGAATGATTAATAATTGGTAACATTTTTTTTATTTTCCCAATTCCGATTGTCAAGTTGTTGTGGTCACCCGTGGGAATACAAATTAACTTTGCTGGCACATTGCTGAGTTGGAGCATTGAAATCTGTGGTCACTTGTCTTGATAATCAGGTGCAGCAGAAGATAGGCCATATTGATCTCTAATTTTTAGCTTGTATGGCACAGGATGGACTAATTGACATTTTGGAATGATTAATAATTGGTAACATTTTTTTTATTTTCCCAATTCCGATTGTCAAGTTGTTGTGGTCACCCGTGGGAATACAAATTAACTTTGCTGGCACATTGCTGAGTTGGAGCATTGAAATCTGTGGTCACTTGTCTTGAGGACCAGCTTATATTGTGGACCGATGGCTACGTTGAGCAATGAATTTGGAGACATAGAGTGGAATTTCAACTATGTAAGGAGACGTAGACCCGAATCTGATGAATGATTTGTAGCATTTTATTGTTGACACTATATTTGGTGTATGAAACAAGTGGCAATAGCATGTTATCTGACTGTTTGTAAAAATTTATAATACAAATTTATTATTGAAATTATCACAATTTAAAATTGTGGTTCTCAATGTTTTTATGTTCTGATAGAGAATGTATAGCTAATTTGATTTTGTGAATTTGTTATATGTTGATGGGTCTTGTTGGGCTTCCAGCTTCAAAAGTGAGCTTCACAGGTCAATTTATGAGATCTTTATATGTAGAAAGGTATGTTGTATAATTGATTGATGTATAATATGTCTAGTAATCAGACAACTCACCTATACAACTATCAAAACTGTAGTTCTCTGCATTTTGATAGACGGGAGTTTGTCATAGGGTGGTCTAGTATGGAGGTTTTCCTTCAAAAGATAAAGAAGTGTTAATTATACAAAGTTCATTAAAATAGTGTTGGGAGGAGGAAGACTAGGTAGATAGATGTGACATGTGAATTGTAATTTCCCATTTTTTGTATTAATCTTTATAATGATGTAAATGTAACTATTAAAGGGGGCACTTTGAATAATGATTGCATTAGGATGTAGGCAGATTTTGTTTATTAGTGGTTAGAGTATGCTGATAGATTTTCTCAACATTATTCTCTTGTCTTACATACTAAAGATTTGACTTTGTGTGAATAATATAAATTGATTTGTAAGTAATTTGTGCACCATGTCTATTTCTCCATTTTTCTTGTGAAGACAAAAGAAAAAATTGCATATTTATTTTAAAATTAATTTTACTTAAACAAAAATATTTCAAATATTAACCAAATATTTCAATTTAATTGAACTAATTTATTAAATCATTAACTCAGACTAAAATGAATAAAACATATTTTACGTATGAAAATTTTAAATATTATCAAAATAAAAAAAGAAATTTAAAATTGGTTGATAATATCATCTAAATATCTATATTAGACCATTTTTTTAAAAATAACACATTTAAAAAGAAATAGCACATACTCTTGTTCTATTGATATGCCACACGACTTCAATAAAAGATGTTATGTAGTATAGAAACAGTATTAACAAAGTGTCTGATAAAACTATTTGCAAAACAAGATACCTCAATAGTGTTCTAATGTGTAACTCTTGGTTTATTGATATGCCACACAGTGTCTTTAAAAGATGTTATGTAGTATAGAAACAATATTAACAAAGTGTTTGATAGAACTATTTGCAAAACAAGATACCTCGATAATGTTCTAATGTGTAGAGATTTCGAAAAGGAAACTTGGTATGAACAAGGGAAACTTCTTTGAATGGTGATATAATGACATAATGATTACATGGTTTAATGGTTGAATAATAGGTTAAAATCATGATCAACCTGGTTCAAACATTCAAAAGAAGCATGTGTTTCCATTAGTAAAGATAAAATATTAGATAAATTTTATTGAAATTGTAAAAGCTATGTTTAAATAGTGAAGCAACACTATGAAACATATCAAACATGCAGCATAAGACATAATTGAAGATAAAATATCAGATAATTTATTATTGCAATTGTAAAATCTATATGCAAATAATGAACAATGCTAAACTCGTCAACGTTAAACATGGAGCAAAACATGGGTGATATTAATGTTAGTAGTGATCTAAAAATGCCAAGTAGTGATGGAAATATGTCACATAATCTTGTGCAAAAATGTCAGTAATGATTATGAGATAACAAAGGACATCAACAAATATTCAAGTGATTAGACAAATATCATTAATACACATATCAACCAAGTGAAAGTAAGAAGGATGAGATATTATACCAAATCAGCATTTAAAAAGCATCATGGATTTAAATCACTATGATAATAGAATTAACGTAATTTTGAAACTTCTTGTTTATGTTACTATTATAATGTTCATCATAAATCTCTTTTTATTGCATCGTATTTATATTATTTTAATATACATTGATGTCACTAACAATTACAATTTTGTACTAAATCACGATGGAAGATACTATAGCTATCTTGCAGAAGAATGATTTATTATGCTTTACCAGTCATTTGTGGGTGCACAGTAGTTCTAATGCTAGGCACACATGCTGGAGTTGCTCTGCCAATGTAGTATCACTGTCTAGTGCAATGACACTCACTACTCCCTTTTTCCTATTTAGGAGTAGGAATTTGTTCACTCACTCCACTATGAAAGAAATCCCTTTCAAATCAAAGGATGGAGTCTCTCGTCTATTAATTTGATTTGATGATTGAATACATCCCCTTTAATTATTCATATTGGCTCATATTCCATCTTGTCATATCCAATAGCCAATAGTCAAAAGTCCCTTTCAAAGATACACTGCCAGAACCGAGAGAGTTCTACCCTACGGGGGTGTACAAATAGAACAAAATTATCGGGTAAAGTTTTACATGAACTGTGAAGATTGGACCACTACAAAAAAAAATTATTCAAATATTATAGCACATTAAAGAAATAAATACCATTAACATAATTCAAATCCCAAAACAACTTTATTTAAATTTTATAGCACATTAAAAAATAGAGACCGTTAACATAATTTAAACTCCAATATACCAGTGTATATTTGTATCTTTACCATGATATTTAGCTAGCTAAAGATTACTTTTATATTTATTGCCGTTCGAATGAGATAATATGAGAATGACAGTATTACATGTGCACGCCCACAAAATAAAAGACAACCCACCGAAATGCATGGATTATACTTTCATGTCCACGAAAGCCAAGAAATGTTTGTACGACTTCAAATTTGAAACTCTTCCTGATGGCCTGCCTCATGAGCATGGTCAGACCTCCAAACTAGCTTAGCTATGACGGTCTTGAGCATGGTCGGATCTCCAAACTAGCCTAGCTATGTCGGTCCTTCACAGATAATCCCCCTCTTCATTTTCACAAGTTGAAACATTCATAGCCAGATGTTCCTCCAGTTATATGTATTATCTCAAACAGGATTGTCGCATTTCCACAAAAAACTACGAGGAAGATGGGGATTCCGAGAGTATCCTTTTGGAATCACAGTGCTTGTAGCTTATGCATTTCTTCACCCCTCTTCTAGTTTGCAAAGGTCATCTTATTATCAAAGGTATATAAACTTCATATCCCACTATTTTTGCAATGTACTCATTTCTCATACAAATTCTCTATGCATTAGTCATTACAAAAAGAATTTTCTTGCTTATGTTATTGCATTCTTCAGATGATGTGAAGTATTTAACAGATGGATTTATGGAACAAATAATCACCTGCATTACTGTAATTCCCCCATTGCATGTCAAATATCTACCCATCGACTTGAGACACAAGGACATCTTGGAGTTTATTACAGGTGAAGCGCAGGCCGCTCTGGAAGTCGATTTAGTGTTACTTAATACCTTTGATGAGATTTATCATCCTATACTGGACACACTCCAAGAAATACTTCCAACCTTGTATAGAATAGTCCCTCTTATTTTCTGATCTTTCCCAAGAGCCTAATTAAATTATTCATATCTTCTTCAGAAGAAAAACTATTATGACTGATTAGGAACTCTTAGAGTTAGCGTGGGGTTTACTGGCTAGTAAGAAACCTTATATTTGGGTTATTCATCTTGATCTCATTCATGGTCATTTTTCCGTGATGCCATCTGAGTTTTTAGAGAAAAGTGAAGAACAAAAGTTTTTTGGTCAAATGGGCACCTATGTTGGAACTATAGTACTTGTAGGTTAGTAAACTATTAATTGCATACTTGTTCAATTAATATAAATGCTATAAATGCTTTCAAGTTGGGATGATGGAACTTAAATACAACATTTGTCATTTTCTTTTCAAAAGAAAAAAATGGTGTTTCTTATCTACCTCACTGTTGTTGATAATTGGTTCCCAATTGTCTAAAAGCTTATATTCAGTGAAATGGCCAACTTTCAGTGAAATTTTAAAAGTTCCAAGCTTGTTAATAGAAAAATAGAAAATCACTCAAACAAATAGAATTTTTTTTACCTCACTTGCAGTGATCCTCACCAATTGTTGCATGTATGTTATGCACGATGTAGGATGATTATTGCATATTTTTTCTATAGGATGAGTTCCTGGGAAGGAAGAACAGGGCTTGTATTTTTCTCATGTTAATTTTTGAGAACCTTGGAACAAGGCCTGTATTATTGGTTTTAGGATGATTTTTTGTGGTTGGAAGAACAATTCTCAAGATGATTTTTTGTGGTTGGAAGAACAATATCGAATAACCTCTATGTTGGTGGTGGAATGTTGGCAATGGAAAGAAGTAGCGGTGTGAAAAATATATGTGTTGGCCCTAAAATGAAACAATGTGGTAGGTAGTGAGAAGTTGGCATTAAAAATATGGCAAGTGGCGGGAAGTCAGGGTAGGTGGCATGAACATCAAAGGTACTAGACTTTGTATAAAATTTACAAAGATAAATCATAAGGGTAAATCCACTTTAGATAAAGGATGGAATACCATTCCAAACCCATGGGCTCCACCACAAGCGCTCCAAAGTTTGGATAAGATTAACAGAGCCAGATCGCAAAGAGAATCCATACTTTGGATAAAACCCATTTGCAAATTGAAAATTTTACAATTTTACAATAGGAACTTGAATATTAAACTTTGGATAAAAGCAAGTTTGTTTTCAAAAATATTGCTTAAATGCATAAGTTTACACCAATTAATATCGATTTAATGTTGAATCGATCGCTATAGTCCCTGCACTGCCATAGGCATGGACTAATAACGACTCTGATACATGAAAATGATATTAGTAAGGACGTACTCATAAGCTCATAGTCATACACGAACATGGCATTGGTAAGGGTGTACTCATAAGCTCATGTTATTATAAAGATGTGATCTATAATATACCATCCTCACTTTAATATGAAAAAACATTTTATAATGAAAAGAGTTTAACCTTAAGATGGTTAGAGAGAATTTATTTTTTGACTTTTTAATAGCAAGGTGCTTTAATGAAATGAACTAACCCCAAAGTTTATTGTTATAATGAATTATATTTAGTAAATAGGTGATTTTTTTCACTTAAATAATTTATTGAAGTTATTTTTTATATATCTAACATAAATCAATGATTAGTCTCATGTATTTTACCTAGTAAAGCTATTCATTCGCTACATTTTCTTTATTGTCTATTAACTTATAAATGATATTTTAAAAAAGATGAATATTCTCATTCTTGTCACGTCATTATTTAAACTAGGTTTGATTTGTGTTTTAATTATATTGCATTGTCATCATTTTATTGGAAAGCAGTTAAATTTTTCATTTTTCCCTTGGTTTTAAATATTATAATAGATTTTATTCAATTATTGTTTATTATTTATTATGTCTATGTGTGAGTGAGTTGGTTAATCAAATTATTATATATATATATATTAAAAAAATATGAACGCATTGAAAAACACTTTCTATAGCCTAGTGTAAGGGAGATGTGTAATTCATTCTATTCTCAACATGAAATTGACAAAGAGGAGGTCACGATGACAATTCCTTGAGCCTCATACCTTTATGGATATTATTGGTCTCACCAATGTCATTTTTAAAATAGGTTTCCAACACTAAAATAAGCTTGTTTACTATGGATAACATCCTTGAAGTGAGGGGAAGTGGCTTCTGGTCCTTGGGATGTGCATTCCAATAAAACATTGCAATGATTACTACTCAATATGATGGACCAACATGTAATATCCCATTTAATACTTTTTTTAAATCATTTAAGAATTCACTTTAGAAAATTTATGTCATGATTTTTATTCAAGGACGCCATGAAAATTTCACCAATTCACGCTAGAGAAATTTCCATCAAATAACCCAAAAATTAAGAAGTGTTACCACTCCGTAAAATAAAAAATAAAATACTACAATTATGTATACAACACAAGAAAAATGGAAAAAAAATTGACCTTATTATATATTAAATATGGACCATGATATTTCAATGTGCCAATATATAAAACTAGCCGAAAAGTGGTTGAGGTGATGGCCTCCAAAAGCTACTCCAATACTAAATTTGGCCTCCGAAAATATAACTAGAAATGAAACTCTAGTTAAAGATCTAGGTGATCCCCACTCTTGATCCACAAATGTGTACAAGACCTACTAAAAAAATGATGGTAATGAAGCCCAATGAGGTTTTTAGATGAAATCTACACTATAATGAATTGGTGTTTCATCCAACACACTTATAAACCCAATGGTTTTCATCCTAGGTCTCTTCGATCTTGAAAACCCAAGTTCCCAAAAACTCTCCACAATAAAATACCTCAAATCCAAGTTATGTCTAAATTATGTGCTCCCCCATCATTTTAAAGACTTGATAGATATCTCTATTATCTTCTAGAATCACTCATTCTATTATTTTATTTCCATTGTAGAACCTCATCCCCTTGCAGTTTTATTTTATTTTGTTGTAGAGGCTTCCCCTTTTATATTTTATTAAAGTGAATTTTTAATTCTGGAAAATGTTAAATCTACCTCTACAATCTCTCTAGCCACTGAAAGTCAGTTTTCATCATCCTATCATGTAGATCTCTTCATTTTAGTTCCAACAAAATATTACAATATGGTGTTTCTCCAAATAATTCTTCCCAAATGACACCTTTAGTGTATTTAATTAAAACTTTGTTGATAGTATCCCTATTTTCCAGGAATTGTGAGAATGCAATGGAACTAAGAATGAACCATGCATAATTGACCTTTATGGTGAAATAATGTAAGTGAACCCCATTAGACCCCATAAAACTCCTCCAAAACCTTATGGGTGCACTGATGATGTAATCTCGCTCCTGTGACTTGATTGACACCAACCTTGGAAATACACCCTAACTGCATCATAAGAGAAACCAAAAAAAGGGAACATTGCAAATCCTCTTGCCCAAAGATTTCTTGCCCTCAAGAAATCCACATTTATCTACTATATATACATTTTTACATCAATACCAAGATATCGTATAAACCATTATGCGACATCATGCTTCCAAGGTGTCCAATATTGAATGGATCTCTTGATACATGGATCCCAAAAAATTCTCTGACTCATTCTTCCATTAATAAATCCACATGGATCTCTATTCCACCTTGGCCACCCTTCATTGTCCATGTCCAAGGGTTCCTTTTGTGTGATGCCTCTGACTATGGATGGTGCTCCATAAATTATCCACTCAGTGAGATACCAACTTTGGATATCTCACCATTAAAACTCGTGGGAAGGATCGAGCACGTGAACACCTATATAAGGAATAAATATACAATGCCAATGATGCATCACACTTAACTCATGTTTCTCCATCCAATAAAACCATATGATCCCTCTAGAAAACTTTTCCCCTCTCTCTCCAATGTACATAGGTGGGATACTAATTTTGCAATCCCTACCAATGAACTCCTAAATAGGGTTTCTATGAAAATCCCAAGTATACTCCTCTTGATTCCTCGCTAAGATTTTAGTTGTTCCCCAATACTAGAAATAGTAGTATTGGTCTTGGCATGGCTAACTCCTAGGACCTCAAGCTCACTGATTTGCTCCAAGATGGTGTCTCAGAGTGTCTGGGTCTTCTTCTTCATCGACATAAGATATGTTTTGAGGTGATTAATATTATCCTAGTGGCTATCATTTGGACATCTTATAGCCTTGATGGATACCTCTACATCTACTTGCACCTCATCAATATTTAACCCTAAATATGGATGCTTAATTTCCTTGAGCATGACTCCAAATGGAGCCTTCAACTGGCTCTCCAAATATGACTCATCATGAACACTATGTATTCCATGTCCTTGCACCTTTGAGTGCTCTTCTCCTTGGTCATCTTCATACATGGAACTATATTTTGGTCATCATCACCATAATTTTCACATGATCGCTCATACTCATCAAGGGTGTTCTCATGAAATAAATGGATTCAAATATAAAATAATCCATCTCATCATAATTATTATAAGGAATATCGTCATGTTTACCCCTATCATTCTACCATATTATCTGAGCATGGGTGATTAGGATTTTTCCTTCTTAATTCATTCTTGATGCTTGTTTTTAACCTTTGTATCCTTGTCTTCACCAACACCACTCAAGTGATCAGATGGAAAAAATTTATATTTCATCCCCATCAAATCCTCCTTGGTTAACCTCCTTTTGAAAAATTTCATTTTCTTCTCAACTAACCTTAATGCTAGTTCATAAGCAGCATGTGAGAAAATATGTTCCCTCCTCCAAAAGGACCAAAAAATTGAATTTTAGCTACTTTAAAATGGCATCATGATGTCCCATAACTAAAGACAAAATAGACTCCATGTTTGTTTTGACGCCATTTGGATGATGTTATTTAATGTTGAAGAAGCATTGGAACATTTAAAGAATCAAATCATTGCACTCTAGATAAAACATGATTTCATATGATTTGACTCCGGCCATGACTTCCAAAATCTTGAGCCTCTTTACCAATGTAGGACCCATGACATCATCCAACTGTTGAAATTTTTCTACTATTAGTTGTAAGAGTTTCCTCATAATGTTATCATTGTAAGGAGGTATAGGTGAAGTTAGCCTTATAATCTCACAAATATAGAAGCCACCATAAGTTTTACCCCTTCACAACAATAATCCAAGAACTTGTGTTATATCAAGGAAAGCATGTATGGTTCTAGAGCCCAATTTAAGCTCCTTCAAGACGATTGGTTCACCATGGAAATAAGTGAGTCTATTTCTTCCAATTTTAGAAGGGATTTTATTGTCATCTTCATAACTTCAAATATGAACTGAATGAAAATAGCATATTTCCTCTCTTATTCCTTTTGTATATCCCTTGGCTGCTCCATTTTTATAATAGCATGGAATCCTCTTGAGAAGGGTATGTTGTTCTGCCTTTTTATCTAGTCTATATTGTAGCCCACTAAGGAAATATTATGTTGTTTCATAAATTTCTTTAAGAACTCTACTAGAACCCTATAAACTCTACTGGAACCCTAGCAACAACCTATAAAATGCTATAGAAGTTGTAGAATCTCTCTCTTGGCCATAACATCAATATTCTCTACTCATCATTCCCCCAACCTACATTATGTGACGTATACAACCATAAATCAAACCCTAGTACAATCAACTAGCACCAACAACATAATTTCCTCAACAATACTCTCACTCAAATATCAACACGCTAATACCAAAAACATACTTATTAGGAACATAACACTAGCAATATAGTAACATGCCATATACAACATTATCAACATAAAACGATACAGCAACATACAATTTATTCATTTAGAAAATGCACATATTGGTACTACTCAACAAGTACAATACTCACACAACAACTATTATTAGTAGTGACAATATGATAACATACATAAATCCAACCCCAAAATACTAACAGTGAACTTTACATGGATTTTAAAGCACAATACATATGTATAATTCTACAAACTACCAGCAACCCTAAAACATCACACCAATCACACCTCATCTATTGAAGTCAATTGCACCCTATTTCAATGCTAGTTGATCATTGTGTGGCATTATTAGTGTAACCCCCTGTTGATGCCCCGAAAATCGTTACATCAACATCGGGGGATAACCACCCGGTCCGGACCTTAATACAGCTCCTTTTCCGTTTGGGATGGTGGCTCCGACTGGATATAATGGGACCAGTTTCCCAGTAATGAATAAAAGTGGTAGATGAATGATTGGTTTTCTAATAAGTGATAATGAATGGAGGACTTAATCTATAAGCGAAAACATAAATGACTATTTTATCCCGGGAAGCTTCTATCCTTAAGTGCAACGTTTGGTGATCTGTGTTCGTCGATAGGCATATAGATGACATTATTCAATAAACAAAGACATTTATTTAAATAATAATTGCTTCGTTCAAATAGTTGAACGAAGTAATTGATAAAACATTGTTACACTTATCTTTTTATATTACTGATACATGAATGATTAGAAAAATAGCAAACTGTAAACATCCAGTAGTGGAAAGTATAAAGACTGCTGTTAAAACACATTCATATATTCAATAATAGCAAGAATGATCAAACAACAATTTACATAAAAAGAATAAATTCAGACATAGATAATAGTACCATATGAGCTGCAAATCTTTCCCAACGTCAATCGCAATTTGAATTCCTTCTTCCGACTCAGAAATACTTTTAAATAAAGTTAGTAGTGCACATCCACATAAAAGCTTCGTTATCAAAATTTGGAAAAATTGGTCCAGTTTTCATAAAAAAAAATATGCCTGAAATACAGTAGTGCAACTTCAGGTTTCAGTCATATACAAAAACTTACGACCCTTTCTAAATACATGAAAGGGTCTATAAATACTAAATTAAGCTAACAAACTACAAAATTAAAATGCTACTAAATTGGTATAACTCGATCTTGAATATCTCCCCCACAGCAATCTGGTAATCAGCAGTATGATTCATCACTTTGGCTGTTTTCCTTTTGTCCTGAGTTGGCATATTTTTAGCATTGGTTCCACTTCTTGAGGGCGGCTGAGACAAAAATTGATTTGAGCGGCATAGGTGGCATCGTGTATATCGGGAATGATACACCCGATTGCATCCGTTAAGCATTTGAGGGCGGCTTTCTGGCTGTATGGTTTTACTAGGAACAACCAATAGGTGTCCCAAGTTAAACTTTTAATTCCTGTGATCAATTTCCCATTCTTTTCTAGCTCTTGACAACATGATTGTTCCAATGTCTTGGCTGATAATAATTTACCTGGTGTACATTGAGAGATCATGTTAGATAAATAGAGAGTATTGTTAATCAAGTCAATCAAATTGTTCGTAGATAATTTGCATCTAGAAACCGCTCTCTCGGTGAAACTCGGGTGTGTGTGAGATGTTTCAGACCTCATGAGGGGGTTGGCCCTTTAGGTAGTGCCCCACATGCCCGGATGACCTCTCTATTACATCCTCGAGTGTAGCTCCATATATTTGATGGTTTCGGCCTCAACCGCTTGCAGCGCCTTTTAGTTTTCATGTATCATCCAGATTTTTAGAGCTCTTTCCTATTTTATAGGGCCTCTTTGGTTGTACTTGTATCTCATGTACTTGGATATTATTGTATAAGTCTCGGCTATTGTTCCAGGCATAGTATGTATGTGGGATCCATTATCATGTCTTTATCTAGCCCATTTTTATGCCAGCATGTACTATATAGTTTGGTCCCTTGTTTACTAAACACATTATTCTTTGTACTTTGTTATCTCAGAGGGCATAGGTATGCCTCCCTCGCCTCATGTAGAAAAGATACTCACTCATAAAAGAGACTCGTTGCACCTGTAAGTCTCACCTCCTCAGGGTCTTGTCCTCTAGAACTTTAGTCTACCTTATATTTCTCTTTCTTTGACTCCCCCTTCGGTGCCTAGTGATTGAGTTATTACAACATACTTCGGTCATATGATTAGCTCCTAACGCTCGCACGCTAAGGGGAAATATATTACACAATTTTTTAGTCATCTAACTTGTTACTATTATATGGACCAAAGTACACCGTGTAAGACCAATTTTACCTTAAGTAAAATTTCTCTCACTATGAAAAATAACTTAGTAATCCATAATTTTTTAAGTTTTTTATGGTCTATACAAGAAACCCCATGAGGAAATATTGAATAAAACCCCATTTTTTTTTATTTTCATCAAGGGATAATTAATTAAACAACATTTTAATTAACATTCCTAGTCATATTTAACCAAAACAGGAAAATTAATTAGATAAATCATTATTTATCTATAATGTCCCAAATTGGGAATGCAGTAGTGCATAATAAAAATAATGGAATATAAGGGAGAAATTAAATCACAAAATGTGTTTAGAAACACATTGCCATCAAATTAATGTAACATCAGCAAAAAGGAGCTCTTCTACATCCTCCTAAGTGGGGAAAATGTAGTAATTTGACCCTAAAAATGATATTTCCAGAGATTTACATTTTAACAGGAAGAAATAATGCTTGTTTCCATTATAATATAGATTTAGGCCCTCACATACAAAAGAGGAACAAAAACAAATCTCTTTTGATAAGTTAAATAGACCTCCCGACCTCAAATCAGCTTAAAAATAGCCAAATCCCATGACTTAAGCTATGCAGAATTTCTGAAGAAAATGATAGCGTTAATTTCTTATGGTTTTAGAAAAAATAGGATAGAAAATCATAGATCTAGAACTTTATTGAACAATATGCTAAGAAAATAAATATCTGGCCTCCTTAGTACATTATAAAGATAACCCGACAAGGGTTTCTTAAAAGCTTGAGTATGAAAAGAGAAGATCTGAATATTCAGCTCTGAAATAACGTAGTCTTACTGCAACATTAGATAAATATATCTGAATGATATAATAGAGGGATGAGAATCCCTAACTCTAGATTTCTGGGAGAAGGGTTGGTCCTTTCCCTAGGGAACTAACTCAAAAACAAGGGCTTAAAACCTGCCGCTGCAGCTCTATGAAAAATGACGTAGTTCCTGCAAGGGACTACACTGTAGGAGATGAGGAATAGTTTAGAAAACTTCCAAGATGTAAAATGAGCCCATAAATCTTCCTAGCTGATCTCTCAAGAGAAGGAAGGATCCCTCTACTGAGAAACAGACCCGGAAGTAGTGTTATCAAACCTCCACTGCAACACCCTGCAACAAAACACTATTCTATGCAGAAATAATGTTGTAGATGAAGAATGATGCTTGGCCTCTGGATGTGGATAAATTCAATACAAAAATCTCCCAAGAGGCCTCTCAAGGGAAGAGGTGGGATTGCCGCTCGGGAACACCCAGTGCTAAACATCACTGCAACCTTTCTAAACAACAAGAGGAAGCCAAGTCTAAACAAACCAATATCAAAATAATAATCTCATATCACGATCTCAAATGGCTGCCATTCTCTTCCTTAAGTAGAATTTGAGCTTGCATGTTCTTGGCCCTACTCAATTAGGTCACTTCATTCATGAGGTTCACCTCCCTCCAAAACTATGTTATTCTCTAATTAATCTCCAATCCTCCTTAACAACACTGATGACTTAGTCAAAGTTGACTGAATAAACATGATCCAAACCCTGTTCACACATGGAGGAGCTTTATTTAGCTGCCACAAAGGTCTCCTTTCACACTTAAATTGTTTTTATTACTGCTCAAGAGTCTTATGGGCCTTCTAACCCACTTATTCACCTACCTAATGATAAAAATCTATAATATTCCATTTAGCTTGAAGGCTAAATTTTTGGAATATTACAATCCTCCCCTCCAAAATGTTTCTTTTCCTCAAGAAAATGTAAAGGTGGAGAAAAAGTCCTCCCCTCCTCTTCTTGTGGCCTCCTCATCAATAGTCCCCACCATTGCTC
>CM076578.1:423819095-423906595 GCA_034641835.2 Pinus albicaulis
ACAATAAGGGGGTTGCACTAACAACAATAAGGGACTACACTAGTAATATAGGGACCTAACATGCCCCTCTCCTTCAAAAAAGTGTTGTCCTCAATGCTTGAGTAGCTCTGGGTGCTTCTGTATAAAATTCTCATCCTCCTATGTAGAATCTTAAGTGGGTAAGTTCTTCCACTTGATGAGATACTCTAAAATTGATCGATTCCGTAGCTATCGAGTTCTTGTTTTCGTGACTGCTTTAGGTTCCAACATGATTTTTCCTTCCGCATCAATTTTTGGCAATATTGTTTGAACTGGAAGTTTTTCACCTATAATTCACTAGTAGAAAATGGCTAATTAGTTACCAAAAAAATGACTAAAGTATGGGATGGTATTACCAAAATTATGTGAGTTTCGGTCAAACATCCACATTTTATGAGATATGATTTATCTCTTATATAGTTGGTTTTCATATTCACCCTGTGTTATAAAATTATAACCAAATACAAAACCCCATACAAAACATTAAAAAAAATTATAAAGCCACAATACCCTTTAAATATTTTTGAAAATAAAATAAAATAATCATAAACTTAAAATATTGTAGATTGTAACCGGAGGACTGGTCTGCAGAGAACGCGGTGCTCTACTAAGGTTTTTCGTTTACCCCTATTTCTACGACGACTGCTACTGCGACCTTCTACAAACTACTTTCATTCCGCTCAGCTTATGCGTGGACCGGCAGAGGGCTTCCAGCCATGACTGGCCCCACGGGGGGGGGGGCGCTCAGTCTTCCCCCTCAGGACCCAACAAAAAAGCTCCTGTAGGAACTTTCATGACTGCAGCTCTGAATCATCAGATTCCTGAAGCACAGGACAATAGGACGCAAGAAACACCAAAAGACACGAATGACAAGAATCAAGAAGCACAAGCTGAAAAAACGGGTCAAAACGAAACCCCCATGGTGAAGTCAGCGACCTGCAAACCAATAGCGACGGAAAGACCTAAAATAGAGCTTCCAAGCCACAGGATAAATGGACGCATACGGTTTATGAGAGATCACACGCTCATCGTAAAATTTATTGGCATTTGGCCAACAGAAAAGGCGCTGCAAAGCTGGATAACGGCAAAATGGAAGCCCAAAGGAGACATCACACTTCAGCTTGGACCCAAGGGCTTCTTCACGGTGGTCTTCATCTACATTGAGGACCGCAATAGGGTTATTGACGGAGGACCTTACTTCCTCAACTCTGCTGGACTATATCTGAGAGAATGGGTGGAGAGATTCAATCCAGACACCGAAGACCTCAGCTGGGCGCCGGTCTAGATACGTATGTATTCGCTCCCGCTGGAGTACTGGGATGAGGAATCCCTTCAAGACATCGGAAAAGGAATAGGGGAGTTTGTGAAAATAGCGGAGGAAACAAAAATGCGACGCTATACATCGTATGCTCGCATATGTGTCTACATGCGGCTGGATCAAGCTCTCCCGGACTCGGTAAGCATCTTTCATAATGATTATGAGTGGATACAACCCTTAGAATTCGAACATGTACCCTTCCATTGTCACAGGTGTCACCTTCATGGACACCTATTCAGAGACTGTCCGCTCAATGCCTCCACGAAGAATAAGGACAACCCAGATCCGTCTTCTCCTGATGGGTTCACCAAGGTGACTAGCCGTAGAAGGTCCCATAAGAAGCCCTCTCATGGGAAAAAACCCGCTTCTGCAGTCAACCCCTTCCCCTCTTCAAGTAACAGCTTTGAAGCCCTCAATACCGTCACGGACCTGACCCCTCAAGCCGAAACCATCATTACCCCTGAAGTCAATACCACCCAGTCTAACCCACCACCGAATTCCCAGACTATACCTCTGCCCAAGAGCATGCAGGTTGGTCAAGTGGAAGATCCCTTCACTCTCCCAGAGGGGAAATCTATTGGTATGGATGTGGACAGCCTCCAAGACCCTCCAGTAGCAGGAAGCAGTCAAGTTCAGCTCATGGAAGAAGAACCAGAGAGCATAGATATGAGAGGGCTTGACCTACTAGAGCTTGAACAAGCATGCTGGAGAAAATAATTTGACAATATTCAAGCACATCAGATAGAAACACTGGAAGTCATCATAGCAAGAGCTTTCCAACAGAAAGAACTGGGAATCCAACCAGGCAGCAGGTGGGATGGAAACACAATCCCAAAATATTCCAAGAAGAGAGGTTGGAAAACAGATCTGGAAAGAACAATCACAGTGGGAAAAATCTTGGTTGACTCCGGTAGATATGCTAAATTGACAAAATACTACAAGCCCCTCCCAAACAGTGAATCATGAAGCTCACATCATGGAACACTAGAGGACTCAACTGTCTCGGGAAACACAGAATGATAAAGAACATGGTAAAGCAGGAGAAGCCTCAGATAATCTTCATGCAAGAGACTAAGTGCAACAGCAGTGCGATTGGAAACATTCTATCCAAAGCTTGGCCTGGATGTCAGTCAGTAGCGGTAGATGCATTGGGAGCCTCTGGGGGACTGGCCATAGCCTGGAACCCTCAGGCTATTTCTCTCTCAGACTTCCATGCCTCACACCACCTTATTCAAGCTAATTTTCACATCTTAGGCACCAACATTCATGGTCATCTCACAAACGTCTACTTCCCACAGGACGCAGTGAGCAAATCTGCTCTCCTAGACACTATAGGAGTGCTCAACCAGGACCAGATTCACCCCCTATGGATCATCGGAGGTGATTTTAACATGATAACTAAGTTGGAGGAAAAAATGGGAGGCAGATCCATATTGGAGCAAGAAAGCAGCTTTTTTAAAGATTTCATACAAAACCAACAGTTAATTGACATGCAATTCTGCAATGGCTCGTTCACATGGAGTAATCGAAGAGCAGAGCGGCAGAACATTGCTTCCAAGCTGGAAAGGTTTCTTCTCTCAGACAACGCTATACACTTGGGGGGCGATTTCTCTGCTTCTATCCTCCCCCTTCACGGATCTGACCATTGGCCAATATTTCTTCAATTGCAACGGCCGGGTCAATCTGCGCGACGCCCTTTCCGACTCGAAGCCTTCTGGCTAAATCACCACATGTTCAACGACCTCATCAACTCAATCTGGAAAAACTACATAACGCCAGAAGGGTCCCAGATGTTCAAGTTCCAACAAAAGCTCAAATACCTGAAAGGTCAAATTAAGAGCTGGAATCACTCCACCTTTGGCAATATCTTTCAAGCTCAGAAGCAAATACACCAAGAGATGGAAGCTCTCCAGCAACAAATCATCTTGGAAGGTTGCACGGATCAAGCCCTGGAAAAAGAACAACAGCTTCATTCTCAGATGGAGGAAAGAGCTAAGCAGGAGGAAATCTTATGGAGGCAGAAATCTCACATTCGATGGCTGAAAGAGGGAGAACGAAATACAAAATTTTTTCATAGATCAACCATCCAAAGACCCATGCATAACAACATCCCTTTCATCAAGAATCAAGAAGGGGAGAAGGTGGAAGAGCATTAGGATATAGAGCAGGTCCTCATTAATCACTTCCAATCCATGCATCAAGAACCTCCCCGGGATAGATCACAGGCCATTGAAAAGATCACTCAGAACATTCCAAAGTTGGTTACCGAAGAGCACAACCAACTCCTTCTCTGCCCTGTCTCACACCTAGAGGTAGACACAGCCTTGAAACAGCTCAAAGAAGGGAAGGCTTCGGGGCCGGATGGATTTACCACAACGTTCTTTCACAAATTCTGGGATCTGATAAAAGAAGAGGTCTGGTTGGTGGTGGATGAATCACGTACAATGCACTGGCTCCTCCCATCATTGAATGCTACCTTTATAGCTTTAATCCCAGAAGAAGAAGCTTCTTGTACGCCGGACAAATTCCACCCTATTGCTTTATGCAATGTTATATACAAGATAATCTCCAAAGTCATTGCCAACAGACTCAAACCGCTCCTGCCTCTACTCATCTCGCTGGAGCAAGTTGGGTATGTGGAAGGAAGGCAGATCCTGGACGGAATCATCCTTACTCATGAAGTCATTCACTCCCTCAAGGAGACTAAACAAGTAGGTATGATTCTTAAGATTGACCTCTCAAAAGCTTTCGATAGATTAAGCTGGATGTACATCCAGAAAGTGTTATCTGCTTTTGGTTTTTCTCCAACCTGGATCCGTTGGGTTCATAATCTTATCTCCTCAGCTTTTTTCTCCATTCTCATCAACGACATCCCCTCACGTCCTTTTTCTCCCTCCAGAGGGATAAGACAAGGGGATCCCCTTTCCCCTTTCCTCTTTGTCCCGATGGCAGAAGGTCTGGGGCACCACCTCAAAAATGCCCTTCATTCCCAGCAAATCCAAGGTCTCTCTGTTCATCAATCCCCCGCCATCACCCACCAACAATTTGTGGATGACAATATGGTTTTTGGGTACCCTTCTGTGCATGAAGCCTCCCGTCTTAACACACTATTGACTGATTTTTCGGAAGCCTTGGGAGCATGCATCAACACAGCCAAATCCCAGCTTTTCTTCTTCCACACTCCTCCCTACACCCAAAGAGCTATCGCCCGTATCCTTGGATTCTCCATTGCCACCCTCCCTTCGAAATACCTCGGCGCCCCTCTCATTGCCTCAGCCTTAAAGCATGCTTCTTGGCGTGAGCTCCTTGACAAACTAGAAGCCCGCCTCTCTTCATGGACTCACAGGACTCTAAATACTGCTAGCAGAGTGATTCTCATCAAATCGGTGTTACAGCCATGCCTCTCTACCTTTTCTCCATCTTGGCAGCACCCAAATGGGTTCTAAAAAGAATTAAATCCCTGCAATGGCATTTATTATGGGGATCCAAAGGTACACACCACAAATGGGCTTTGGTCAAATGGTCTCTGGTCTGCAAGCCTAAGGGTCAAGGAGGATTAGGATTAAGGGATCCTTCTCACAACAATGAGGTCATGGGGGAAAAAATCTGGTGGAGGTGGCTCACAGCCCCCAAAAAACCTTGGGCTACTATTTGGACGGCCAAATATGCCAACCACAGACCTCCGGAAGAATTAATCAGGCTCATAGCCATGGAGAAAGGATCACTAATATGGAATGCAGCTAAACAGCACTATCTACTGATTCAACAACACAGCTTATGGGAACTGAGGAATGGAAGAACTGCTAGATTCTGGACAGATGCTTGGGATCAATTTCCAAAGATAACCAATACATACAGCCCGCCGCCAGGTCCGGATTGGGAGAGACAGCGACTGGAAACGGTACATCAACATTGGGAAGACAACGCGACTCAAGGGTATCGACAATGGAAACCGGCTGACAGGATCACGAGGAACTTAGAGGAACAGAGTCAGCAAGCACTAAATTATGAGCTCAAAAGAAGATGTACCAGAGTCTCACACAGTCGGGACATTCTAAGATGGGGTTATTTTCCAAAGGGCTCCTTCTCTTCCCAAGAAGCTTACAGGATCCTCATTCAGGATCCAGGACCCAAAAACCCTCTATGGGAAAAAATTTGGAGACCAGGGATCTGGCCCAAAGTCTCTATCTTCCTATGGATTTTTGGGCATCAAAAAATTCTCACCTGGGATAACTTAATAAAGAGAAGCTTTCATGGTCCTTCCATCTGCCCCAATTGCTGTGCTCATGAGGAAACACAGAAACACCTACTGAATGATTGCTCTCTAGCAAACCAACTGTGGGAAAAAGTCAGCTTTCGATGCCAACGCAACTGCCGACCCTCTGCAGATATTATCAACACCATCAGAGAATGGCATCCGCACCCCTATGCTAGTGCTCTCCTCAACCATCTTTGGAGCCTTATCCCGGGATTATTATTATGGACCATTTGGAAGGAACGAAACAAATGTATCTTCAGGGATCAGACCACTCCTCTGGAAGTTATCTGGAGGACCTTCTGTCACAATCTAGCTGAGACACTCAATCTCCACTCTTGGGATACTAGTGATTTCCCCACGATGGCAAAGGAAAAAGCGATCTGGGACAACTGGGGAATTCAACTTCAACCTCAAGCGCCAGGGTGCAACACACCTAAAGCCAATAACAAAAAGAGGATGTGGACACCCCCTCCGGAGCACACCTTCAAACTCAATTTTGATGGAGCTTCTAAGGGGAATCCAGGCAAAGCAGGTTTTGGAGGCATTATCAAAGATCACAAAGGAAATCCTACAGTAATCTACATGGGGAATCTCGGTTGGGACACTAACAACTCAGCAGAATTAGAAGGTCTCTGGCAGGGTCTTCTCCTCTCTCAACAATTAAGGCTTCATCCTATGGAGATTGAAGGAGATTCACAAATCCTCATCAACTTGGCCAAGCAGCTCCTCAACGAGGCTCACGCGTAGAAAATAGCCCACAGCTGGAGACTGGAGGCTCGTCTGAAAAGCATTGAGGATTGGCTCATCAACAACAGGGCTCTCACCTTCTTGCACACAAGAAGGGAGGGAGACAGAGTTGCTGATTTCCTGGCCAATGTTGGAGTCGACAATGAACACAACCTTCTCACTGGTACTCTTGAAATTCTTCAAAATGAGGATCAACGACAGGAATGCCAAACGCTGCTCCAACGAGATGCAGAAAACCTGGATGCGGGTGGTTAAGAAGTTAAATGGGTGGATTAGATGGTCTGGCGGCATTCTGGCAAGCCATATGCCAACCAGACCAGCAAGTGTCCTTCGGCACTTGCACAAGTGAATGCAGCATTTAAGGCATTTACAGCCCGGAGCGCATCACAATTCAGCTACCGGAGTTCGAGATTTATCCACATGCTACAACCTGGACATGGCGATTAATCATATTAATGAGGGGTTAATGCTGAAGGCTGGCAGTAGAGTTGGTTCATTTGTCTACAGGATGATGAACGAGCATTAATATAGCAGTCTTCCCAAGCCTGTTTCAGTTTGTTGTTCTCCAGACGTTCGGCTCTCCTCCGAGCGCACTGTGATAGGTAAACGCACTAGGATTCATGGTTGTTTAGAGCTCAGCAACAATTTACATTTCTCAATAGCTGGGAATTGTATGCGTGCCACGGGGACTTGGACTGAGCATCTGTCCAGGGCTTCTGTCTTGCTCCCGCTCATGCACTCGGCTTCCGTCCTGCTCCAGAATTCCTCCAGGGCTTCGGCAATGATTGAGAGAATGCCTCGTCTCAGGCACAAGATGAGATGCAGAAGAGGTTACTCTCAGTGGCAGATAAGATGCTCCCCCACGTCCTCCAGCACCTCCGCTGCGGTCTCTCCTACTTCTGATAGCACCTCCAGAGCTACCAGGGGTCGAATTATTCGTTCTGGGAAAAGCTTTTGCCCCCCCACTCCCCCGCATGCTCCTGCCCATTCCCAAACGAGGCACTTCTCTTTCATCAGTGCACTCAATTGCCCAAGAATCACCGCCTCTGTTACTATTGTCTATCGTGAATCCCTTCAGGAGGTGATTTCTAGTGTTGGAGGGCGGGCAGGGAGTGGTGCGGAAATGCATGCCATAAGGCAAAGTGCTGGCGGTGTGAACGTGCAGGATATGGACATCAAACAGGAGGGGGCTAGCCAAGGCAATGAGATGAATATCGACATTGGTTTGGATCAGCAAGAGCAGCACCATGATACTCAGGACCATGGCATTAAGAGCGCGCAGCATCAAATTCAAACGAGTGAGGTGAATCGAACTCCTGCGGCCGAGAAAGTTATTCACTCTACAGAGGACCTGTATACGACCTATGGCGAACCATATGAACTCTGGTGCAGGGTCGTTGAAGAGGAACCGGATGAGAAGCGCCTCCCTTCGTTCCTGGTTTTTGCTATGGCTTTGTCTACTTTATGAAAATGTTCATGTTTGTTTTAATGTTCTCGGTTCTGTCTCGTAGGTTTCATATTTTCCGAAGTAGATGCATCCCCTGCGTGGGTTTTTGCTGGAACACTTTTAGCACTGGTTTCCCTCGTGGAGGGCAGTGCTCAACAATGTTTTTTTGCTTTAACAGGACTCGAACTCGGGCCTAGTCCTGGATAATTCCTGATGTACATATTTTTTGTTGATAAATAGATTACGCTTACTTAGAAAAAAAATATATATATATATTGTAAATTGTATTTCATTTTTCAAATATTGGAATTTATATTTAACTTTTAAAATTTTATGAAATACCAGGGTTATATTTAATAAGAAAACAATTGTTAAGTTACATGTGTTGTCCCACTGTAAAGGAGTTTGCATCAAGTTTTATGGTTTATTAAGAGTTTCTAAAACATCTAAAGAATATTTAGAATACTCAGAAAATGTTACAAGATAAATAAGTATTAATGAAAAATGACATGCCAACTATTCAAGACATTAATGTGACATGTTATGCTCCCAGAGAATTAGTCATGGGTACTTCTTAATAAGGTCAAGCTTGTGTGACCCATCGTGCTCTGATAGCGTCACTATAGATTATTTTATAAAAGGTCAAGTTGTAGAATTTTGTGCTAAAGACATTCTATATCCAGAATGATGTCCTAGATAACTAATGAAGGTTGTGGATAGTCGTGGATTCACAGATGGTGGTAGTTTTATAGCATGGTTTAGTATTGAGACTGAACCGTTGCACTCCGAGAGGTTAAGAAGCGTAAATTCTGCAAAGCACGCCAACGATGGTCTGAAGAAGTTATGTCTTAAATAAATAAAGTTGGAAGCTTGAAAGTGTGGTGAAGAATAAAGCGGAAACCTTGAGATTCAGAGTGGATATGAGTGCTAGTGATGACCATATCAGAGAAATCTAACAAAGATTTATTTATTGTTGTAATGTATGTAAGCATTAAGGGAGGGTGTTGGAATTAATGCTTCCATTTCATGTGTGTCATGTGTATTACAAGCTTTTAGTGAGTATTTTGAGGTGTTATTCTATATGTGGTTGTTTCCCATGTGTATGAGTTGTTGTTGTGTCATGTCACAATCATAGATCCACTTTCTTAGGATCTAGATATGTGGAAGTCAGCGATTTACATCCTATATATGTAATTGTGATGATCAATAAAAATATAATGTGATTTGTTGTGTTCACAATCGTTTTCTTATCTCATCTCTCTCATATTTCTAATAATATAGAGATATAGATGGAGGGGAGGAGAGAGGGAAGAAGAGAGAGGCAAAGACAGGGTATGAGAAATATCTATATATATATCTATATATATATATATATAAAGAGAATTGTTAGAGATTGATAGAAGGGGAAGGGAGAGAGAAGGAGGGGAAAATGGAAGGAGAGAAAGAGATAAATAGATATGGAGAGAGTGTCCATATGTTTTGGAGGTGAGATAGAGATATAGATAATGAGAGGCAATGGGAGTTAGAGATATAGATGAAGGGGAAGAGATGTGCTTACAGTAAAATCAACATACAATATTAATCGAATTACTTTGAAATTAATGTACATCATACATCTAGTTGCATCAAATCAGATATCAACATCTACAGTGAAATCAATGCATGTAGTGAAAATAATCAAATAGGATTAGAATTCAACATCTATACTTAAATCAATGTATCTAGTGCAAGCGATAAATACGATTATAAATCAATATCTACATTGAAATCAATGCATCTATTGCAAGAAATCAAATAGGATTAGAAATAAATATTTATAATGGAACCAATGCAACAAGTACAAGCAATCAAATAGGAGTAGAAATCGACATCTACACTAACATCAATGCATCTAGTGTGAGGTACTAAATATGATTAGAAATCGATATCTACACTGAAATCAATGCATCTAGGTTACGGTATTAAATAGTATTAGAAATCGACATCTACATTGAAATCAATGTATCTAGTGCAAGTGATCAAATAGAATTAGAAATCAGTATCTACATTGAAACCAATGCATCTAATGCAAGCAATAAAATAGGAGTATAAATCAAAATCTACACTAAAATCAATTCATGTAGTGCAAGGTATTAAATAGGATTAGAAATCTACAACTACACTTAAATCAATGCATCTAGTGCAAGCGATCAATTATTATTAGAAATCAACTACATTGAAATCAACACATCTATTTTATGAAAACCAAAATATTTATGAATTCCTCGATCTAACTTCACTTCTATTTTTGTATTTGTCTCTTTGTATCTATTTATTCTTCCTTCTCTCCACCTTCCATTCTGTCTCTATCTCCTTCCCTCTCTCATTCACTCTCTCCCCATCCCTCTGTCTCCCATCTCTCCCTCTCTCTCTCTCTCTCTCTCTCTCTCTCTATGTCTCTCCCTCCCTTTATCTATATTTCTCTACTTCCCTCTCTCCCCTTCTCATCTTTATATATATCTCCTTCCATATTTCCTTATTTGTATCTCTATCTCATCCCCCTAAACACATCTCTCTCTCTCTCTCTCTCTCTCTCCATATCTATCTCTCTTACTCCCTCCCTCTCTTTTCCTCTCTCTTATTCCCTCTTGCCTCCTCCATCTATATCTCTATCTTCCTATGTCTCTCCTTTATCTCTCGATATAAGTCTTCAAGCATACAAACACACACACTCTCTCTCTCCATATCTATCTATCTATCTATCGATCTCTCCCTCTTCCTCTCTTTCTCTCTATCTCTTCCCCTCCTCTCTCTCTCTCTCTCTCTCTCTCTCTCTCTCTCTCTCTCGCTCTCTCTCTCTCTGCCCCGTCCATGAATATGTATATCTCCCATTGTTTCTCTATCTCAATCCCCAAACATACACACACTCTTTCCATATCTAACTGCATATATATATATATATATATCTATATATATATATATATATACCTCTCCCTCTATTCTCTTCCCCTTCTCTCTCTCTCTCTCTCTCTCTCTCTCTCTCTCCCTCTCTTCCACTTTTCTCCATATATATCTCTCTTCCTCCCCCCTCTCTTTTCCTCTCTCTTCTTCCCTCTCTCGCCCCTCCATCTGTATCTCGATCTCCCCCTGTCTCTCCTTCTCACCCCAAAAACATACATTCTCTATCTCCATATCTATATATCTCACTCCTCCTCTCTCTCTTCCCCTTTTGTATCTTTATCTTCCCCTTCTATCTCTCTCTCTCTCTCTCTCTCTCACACACACACACACACACCGTCTCTCCATCTCTCCCTTGTTACTCCCTCTCCCTCTCGACCTTTCTATCTCTATATCTTTCTTCCCCTTCCAATTCCATCTCTCTCTCCCCATCTCTCTCCTCTCTCTCAATTCCTTTCTCCCCCACCTCCCTTTGTCTCTCCCCCACATCACACACACACTCTTTTTCCACCCTCAAAATCTATCACTACCACCATCCCTCTCTCCTTCTCGCACTCCCCCTCTCTTCCCCCTCCATATATATCTCTCCTTGGCTCTGTCTTCCCCTTCTTTCCTTTTCTCTACCCTCTCATTTTCTTTATGTTCCCTCATCTCCTTTCTCCCTCATTCCATCTTCATACCCCCTTGTCAATGTCTCTCTATTTCCACCTTTATCTCTCAATTTTTTTGTTCTTCCCTCAATCTATTTCCCCCTCCAAATCCATCTCTCGTCCTCTCTCCCCCTCCTCTCTCTCTTCCTTCCTCTTTCTCCTTGTTTCTCCCACCTCTACGTATCTCTCCCTGAATTTATTCCCCCTCCATATCACTCTCTCTCTTAAAGATGATCCCATTGTATTGTATTTAAGAAAGTATCTAAACTAAAAAAAAGCCATAACTGGTTGTAAAAGATTAAACCTATATTTTGGCTCAATCATGTCAAAGAAAATACAATAATAAAAAACTTAATTAAAGAATCATGCACTATCTTACCTCTATCATTGTTAGTCACTTTTCTTTCTCTCTTCGCTTTGATCCTTGGTTAATATGCATCTATCATGGTTGTTTTATAATATTATTTATATTATATAAATTTCATCTATGTATATATAAAAGTGTTCTCACTTTTAATTTATTAAAACCTCGATTTAATCTCGATTGGAATATTTTAGATATACCTTAAAAGTAATTATAACCTTTTTTATTTTAGATTTAATTAAAAAATATTATAAAATTAAATTAAAATAAAGTATTTGTAAAATATTTTAATTTTGAAATAAATTATATTTTTTGGGCATGTGGTATTAATAATCCATGGTATTGGCCCATGGTATTGTAAGAGAATAATTAAAAGCCTAGATCTATAACATAATAATCAAAATCCTTAGTAGATTACCCATGGTATTGATAAACCATGGTATTAGCCTTTGGTATTATGATTTTCTTCCCTCCTCTCTCTCTCTCCCTCCCTCCCTCTATCTTTCTCTTCTCGATATTGTAAAAAATCCTATTTAGAAGCTAATAATATCCATGCTAAATATTCATGATTAAATTTTTTGTTATATTGTAAATATTAAATTTGTATCAGCTTATTAATTAAATTTAAGATAGGTTTTGGAATAATTATTTTAATTTATATGGTAAAATCGATGTCAATTTATAAGTACTATTTATATGTTTTTTATTTTAATTTGATATGTATAATATATTTTCTTTTATCTAAAAAAATTGTTAGTAATTTTATTAATAAAATAAATTAGAATATAAAAAATATTGAATTTAAGAAATATCTCACATTTCATGCTTTAATGTGATATGTATATTACATCTCAGGCCTACACTATACACATCTAACATCTAACCCTCACACAACCACCCTATACTGGGTTGTAGAGTGGGGGAAATTATTTTCACTTATTAAAAATATTCATATATAATGATGATTATTAATATATATTGATTTGTATGTGAAATTACTTGAGGATTATGTAAATTTTGCAAGTGATTAATTAGGTATTTAACCTTATTATCACTAGTTCTTAAACACATAAACTTGAGTAAATAATTCAGTTTTTGTAGAAAAAAAGAGACAACATCACCATAATGGTAAACACAACACATGAAATGATGAAGGAGTTCACCCCTCTTGGGCTACATCTCCTGGTCCAATTTCCATTGGTTTAGCCTCTTTCATTATTCTAAAAAAATGGTCTTTACATCAGATTATAGTGCTCAAAGTGATTCAATAGTAGCTCCAATGGCTTAAGAACTATCACAACCCATGTCTAGCCTCTTTTTTCTCCCAAAAATGCTAAAACCTGCAAAATTTATGATATTTTTAAGTTTTTTCACTATATGTCCTACAAATCACATCTTCTGCAATCTTTCCTAAAATTTCAGGCTTTGTAGGCCACGTGGGGCGATAAATTTTCCCCGTGCTAATGAGTTTCTCACCATAACAGGTGAAATTTGTTACCTAGTTATTAGCAACCTCAATGAAATCATATTTTTCATTTGACGCATTTCCTTGAAAGGCCTCATTCACACCATATTCATGCTTGAACATTAACAAAGCTTAATTTTGACTAGCATTCTCAATTCTCTTCATTTTCCCAACATTCATAAGAGACAAACTCATCTTCTTACTATGCACTCTAAAAATGCACTCAGTCATATTCTTGAACAAGTGATACTTATTCTTATGCTGATGAAAGATTTATCTCCTATCATAAAGATATGGGCTTCCCAAGACTATACCACAAATATCAAGCAGAATTACATCAAGTTTAACTTCATCAAGAAAGTTTTTAGTGGTTGCAAATCTAAGGCTGCACCTCCTTGAAACCTATAATTATTCATTCTTACATACCCAACCTTAAGGATAGGGTCTACTATGTGGAATGGTCTCTAAATTTAACTTCTTGACAATGTCCTCTGAAATAATACTTTCTTATAAACCACTATCAAACAATGTATCAATCTGTTATAAAACCAACTCCAAAAATAGAAGAAAAGAGAGATCAATGCCTTAGAAATAAGCCACTTCGATAGGGAAACCTCCTTTACATTACATAAATGAACAATTCTTGGATGAAACAAATGAATAAACCTCCTTCTATATATAAGAGTCCATGGGGTCACAATATAATCCTAGTCGACCTAACAATAATAATGTAAGGGCACAATAATAACAAAATTGGGGTTACTGGGGTACAACAATAACAATAAGGGGGCTACACTAACAACAATAAGGGACTACACTAGTAATATAGGGACATAACATGCCCCTCTCCTTCAAAAAAGTGTTGTCCTCAATGCTTGAGTAGCTCTGGGTGCTTTAGTATAAAATTCTCATCCTCCCATGTAGAATCTTCAGTGGGTAAGTTCTTCCACTTGATGAGATACTCTGAAATTGATCAATTCTGTAGCTGTCGAGTTCTCGTTTTTGTGACTTCTTTACTTTCCAATATGATTTTTCCTTCCTCATCAAGTTTTTGCAATATTGTTTGAACTGGATGTTTTTCACCTATAATTCACTAGTAGAAAATGGCTAATTATTTACTAAAAAAACAACTAAAATTTGCATATAAACGTCTAGTTTTCAGTCAGTGACCAATAGTAGCTAATTTACAGTATCTTATAACACGACCAACTTTTGGTTGTTTTTAGCTTAGTAATTAATTGGTTATCTCAATTTTTTGTCTAGTTGTATATTTGGTCATTAATTTAGTCACTGATTTAGCCATTAATTTAGTCATTGATTTAGTCACTGATTTTTTCATTAATTTAATCAATGATTTGATCATTAATTTATTCATTGATTTGGTCATTAATTTTTCCATTGATTTGGTCATTGATTTAATCTTTGATTTGGTCATTAATTGTCACAATTAATGACCAAATATACAACAAAATATATGACTATATGATCACCAAAGAAATCCATTAATGACCAAAGAAATATGACCAAAATGTTGGTCGTGTTATAATATATTTTAAATTAGCTATTAATAGTCATATATATACAAATTTTAGTCATCGTTTGAAACCAATTAATGACTGAAGAAATATTACTAAATTTTAGTCATGTTATAAGATACTGTAAATTAGCTACTAATAGTCGTATATATGAAAAATTTAGTCATCATTTGTATTCACGAATTTATCATTTGTAGTAGTCATTTATTCATTATATAAATGAAAATTTTAGTAGTTTATATTAATTTCATTTACTTTCATTAATAAAAATTATAAATGACTAATTTAGTCATATATTCATTTTATTTGTGTTCATCATCAATCAATATAAACTACTATTTTAATAGTTTTAGATTGATTTTATGTGTTCATTATTAATCAACATAAATTAATTAGTATCATTTTGCAACTAAATTTTAAAAAAATGTCATACAATTTACATGTTCATCTAATATGAAAATGCAAAGTTACATATGTTAATTACAATACCAAGTAATATCAAGTGCAACTATAAATAATTCCAACCACAAATTATATTATATAAAATGTTAAGTATTACAATATGAGTTTCCAAATTAATATTGGTTGGAGTACAATTTACAGATAAAATATTTTTCATCACTTCAAAACATTATCATTTTCTTGCCAAGGAATTGCAAGTGAATTCACCAACTCTGAAAACGTGAACATCAGTCTTTATCAGTGTGTCTTATTCGGGATATTGGCTCTACAGGTACAACTAGACCAATACACTTCTCTCTCTTTTCCATTCTATTTTTATTTTTCTCCTCTTTCTTCAATCCTTGCTTCTTACCATCAATATTGAGTCCATTTTTTGCAAAAAGAAAACAAAAAAAGTTACAATGCAGAGTACAATACATGAAAGTCGATGAGCACTGTAATATAAACAAAGTAGACTATAAAGGATTTATATGATATATACCTCAACATCAATAATATTGTTAATGTCATTTTTCCCCATAAAAGAAAGAAACTCAAACAAGTTTTCTTTAGTTGAGAAATAGTGGCCACCATGTGGCCAGATGACCTGTATAAACAAAGAAAATAGAATGTCACAAATAAACACAACATAGCTAGCAATTTCTACTAAGAATGTCTCATGCTGCACTTTTGTATTTGTATCATTTCCTCTAGTTATCTCTAAGCAGTGACACTTCAAAAATAAAACTGGTTAGTAGAAATCTAATGGGTGGAGCAAAGTATTGCTGACACAAGATTACAACAAGAAACTAAAAAAGAATAAGACAAGACTTTGTAAATTGTGATGCTAACCAGGAATATAGCTTCAATATAGTAACCTTCAACTATCAACGTACTATTCCAAACGAAAAGGAATCTAATTCCCATAAGCCAAAAAATTATGTATGTCCCTTGTTTTCCCTGTAATTAATTGAGCAAGGTTAGCACACACAATTTAATTTTTTAGTGAGAGGGCTGACCTTTGATTCTTCAAGTACCAAAAACAATTATCCACATAAGAAGCATTATCCAAAGCATTTAGTATCATCTTTAAACCTGAAGCTGGCAGACACGAAAGTATTTTTGAGCATGATTAATGATAGAAATGTGAGTTACAAATCATAGTCAAAACATGTGAGATAGCAACTTCCACAAAAAGCCACAATAGCATCCAAGACATGCAAGGAAACAATTATTCTGCTAAGTTGACCTCCACACGACTCTACTACTTGAAACTCAAATGCGATACCTGATAAAACAGGTGCCTTACAATATGAGGACACTCTTCTCGCTTTTGGATTGTATATGTACATAACTTCTACATTCAAATTATAAAGAATTCAAAAACTCTAATTTGTAATTCCAACCGATCCATACCAAACTCTATTCAAATTTAACTTGAAAATAGAACCAAAAATGTCAAAAAACTTATAAAAAAATAAAATAACCGAAGATACAGAATGCCGACATTTGATAATAAATTTGATAAAATACCCAAAGATACCAAATGCTAGCCTATGATAATAAATTCGAGTTTGACGGCTAGAAGACAACATCTCCAGAAAATATAGTGAACCAAGATCTGAAATTTGTACACAATGTTCACTAGTATTTCGAATCCACGTGGTTTCAATTTTAGCTTCTAAAGCTTCATAAAAAAATTTTATAGAAAAAATTCCAGGATAACCTATTTGAAGAAGTGAAACCTTAGAATCCAAAGCTCTCATACCAAATGTTATGCAACCAACTCACAAAATAGAAGAAAAGATAGACCAACAACTTATAAATAAGCCTCTTCTAGGGGGAAACCTCCTTTACATTACATAAATGAACAATTCTTGGATGATACAAATGAAAAAACCTACTTTCTAGATATAGGAGTCTAAGGGGTCACAATATAATCAGATCCTACATAACAATAATAATGTAAGGGCACAACAGTGATAATAGTGGGATTCTATGGGGTACAATAATAACAATATGGGGACTACATGGGAAAAATAATATAAATAAGGGGGTTACACTAATAATGCCACACAATGATCAACTACCATTGAAATAGGGTGCAATTGAATTGAATAGACAAGGTGCGATGGGTGTGATGTTTTGGGGTTGCTGGTAGTTTGTAGAATTATACATATGTATAGCGCATTAAAATCCATGCAAAGTTGATTGTTAGTATTTTGGGATTGGATTTATGTATGTTATCATATTGTCACTACTAATAATAGTTGTTGTGTGAGTATTGTACTTGTTGAGTAGTGCCAATATGTGCATTTTCTAAATGAATAAATTGTATGTCGCTATATGATTTTATGTTGATAACGTTGTATATTCCATGTCACTATATTTCTAGTGTTATGTTCCTAATAAGTATGTTTTTGGTATTAGCGTGTTGATATTTGAGTGAGAGTACTGTTGAGGAAATTATGTTGTTGGTGCTAGTTGGTTGTACTAGGGTTTGATTTATGGTTGTATAAGTCACATAATGTAGGTTGGGGGCATGATGAGTAGAGAATATTGATGTTATGGCCAAGAAAGAGATTCTACAACTTCTATAAAATTGTATAGGTTGTTGCTAGGGTTCCAGTAGAGTTTCTAGGGTTCTAGTAGAGTTATTAAAACAACTTATGAAACAACATAATATTTCCTTAGTGGGATACAAAATAGACTGGATAAAAAGGCAGAACAACATACCCTTCTCAAGAGGATTCCATGGTATTATAAAAATTGAGCAGCCAAGGGATATACAAAAGGAATAAGAGATAGCAAATATGCTCTTTTCATTCAGCTCATATTTGAAGTTATGAAGATGAGAATAAAATCACTGCTAAAATTGGAAGAAATAGATTCACATATTTCCAAGGTGAACCAATCATCTTTAAGGAGCTTAAATTGGGCTCTAGAACCATACATGCTTTCCTTGATACAACACAAGTTCTTGGATTATCGTTGTGAAGGGGTAAAACTTATGGTGGGTTTTACATTAGTGAGATTATAAGGCTAACTTCACCTATACCTCCTTACAATGATAGCATTATGAGGAAACTCTTACAACTAATAGCAGAAAACTTTCAAGAGTTGGATGACGTCATGGGTCCTACATTGGTAAAGAGGCTCAAGATTTTGGAAGTCATGGTCGGAGTCAAATCATATGAAATCATGTTTTATCTAGAGTGAAATGATTTGATTCTTTAAATGTTCCAATGCTTCTTCAACATTAAAAAACATCATCCAAATGGCATCAAAACAAACATGGAGTCTATTTTTTCTTTAGTTATGGGAGGTTGTGATGCCATTTTAAAGTAGCTAAAATCCAATTTTTTGGGCCTTTTGGAGGAGGGAACATATTTTCTCACATGCTGCTTATGAACTAGCATAAAGGTTAGTTGAGAAGAAAATGAATTTTTTCAAAAGCAGGTTGACCAAGGAAGATTTGATGGGGATGAAATATAAAATTTTTCCATTTGATCACTTGAGTGGTGTTGGTGAAGATAAGGGTGCAAAGGTTAAAAGCAAGCATCAAGAATGAATTAAGAAGGAAAAATCATAATCACTCATGCTCAGATAATATGGTAGAAATGATAGGGGTAAACAAGACAATATTCCTTATAATAATTATGATAAGATGGATTATTTTATAGTTGAATCCATTTATTTTCATGAGAACATCCCTGATGAGTATGAGCGATCATGTGAAAATTAGGATGACGATGACCAACATATAGTTCCCATGTATGAAGATGACCAAGGAGAAGATCACTCAAAGGTGCAAAGACATGGAATACATACAGTTCATGACGAGTCATATCAGGAGAGCCAGTTAAAGGCTCCATTTGGAGTCATGCTTAAGGAAATTGAGCATCCATATTTAGGGTTAAATATTGATGAGGTACAAGTAGATGTAGATGTATCCATCAAGGCTACAGGATGTCTAAATGATAGCCACTAGGAGAATATTAAGCACCTCAAAACATATCTTATGTCAAATAAGAAGAAGACCCAGACACTCTGAGACACCATCTTGCAGCAAATCAGTGAGCTTGAGGTCCTAGGAGTTATCCATGCGAAGACCAATACTACTATTTCTAGTATTGGGGAACAACTAAAATCTTAGCGAGGAAGCAAGAGGAGCATACTTGGGATTTTCATAGAAACCCTATTTAGGAGTACATCGGTAGGGATTGCAACATTAGTATCCCACCTATGTACATTGGAGAGAGAGGGGAAACGTTTTCTAGAGGGATCCTATGTTTTGACTCGGTGGAGCAACATGAGTTAAGTGTGATGCATCATTGGCATAGTATATTTATTCCTTATATAGGTGTTCACGCGCTCAATCCTTCCCATGAGTTTTAATGGTGAGATATCCAAAGTTGGTATCTCATTGAGTGGATAATTTATGGAGCATCATCCATAGTTAGAGGCGTGGCACAAGGAACCCTTAGACATGGGCAATGAAGGGTGGCCAAGGTGGCATTGAGATCCATGTGGATTTATTGATGGAAGGATGAGTCAGAGAATTTTTTGGGATCCATATATTAAGAGATCCATTCAATATTGGACACCTTGGAAGCATGATGTCACATAATGGTTTATACGATATCTTGGTATTGATGTAAAAATGTATATACAGTAGATAAATGTGGATTTCTTGAGGGCAAGAAATCAATGGGCAAGAGGATTTGTAATGTTCCCTTTTTTGGTTTCCCTTATGATGTAGTTACGATGTATTTCCAAGGCTGGTGTCAGTCAAGTCACAAGAGCGAGATTACATCATCAGTGCACCCATAAGGTTTTGGAGGAGTTTTATGGGATGTAATGGGGTTCACTTACATTATTTCGCCATAAAAGTCAATTATGCATGGTTCGTTCTTAGTTCCATTGCATTCTAAAAATTCCTGTAAATTGGGGATACTATCAACAAAGTTTTAATTAAATACATTAAAGGTGTCATTTGGGAAGGATTATTTGGAGAAACACCATAGTGTAATAGTTTCTTGGAACTAAAATGAAGAGATCTACATGATAAGATGATGAAAACCGACTTTCAGTGGATAGAGAGATTGTAGAGGTAGATTTACCATTTTCCAGAATTAAAAATTCACTTAAATAAAATAGAAAAGGGGAAGCCTCAACAGTGAAATAAAATAAATCTACAAGGGGAGGAGGTTCTACAATGGAAATACAATAATAGAATGAGCACTTCTAGAATATTATAGAGATATCTATCAAGTATTTAAAATGATGGGGGAGCACATAATTTAGGCATATCTTGGATTTGGGGTATTTTCTTGTGGAGATTTTTTGGGAACTTGGGTTTTCAAGATTGAAGATACCTAGGATGAAAATCATTGGGTTTCTAGGTGTGTTGGATGAAATACCAATTCATTATAGTATAGATTTCATCTAAAAACCTCATTGGGCTTCATTAACATCAGTTTTTTAGTAGGTCTTGTACACATTTGTGGATCAAGAGTGGGGATCACCTAGATCTCCAACTAGAGTTTCATTTCTAGTTATATTTCAAGAGGCCAAATTTAGTATTGGAGAAGTTTTTGGAGGCCATCACCTCAACCACTTTTTGGTTAGTTTTCTATATTGGCACATTGAAATATCATAGTCCATATTTAATATATAATGTAACACCCCTATTTATGTTTTTTTTTTAAGATAGACATTTGAACTTTAATCCAAAGGGGAGTGGACCCCAATGGATAAGTATTTTGTGGATGTAATTAAATATTTCACTATGGACATTAAATAAAATAATGCTGTGCAGATTGACCAAATGAGAATTATGATATCACTTGCTAAATCTACGAGGATGGATAGAGGCAAATATTTCCCCAAAAATATTTCAAAAATCCTTGAAAGAATTTATTTCCAAATTAGATTTTTGAGGAAAAATCTAGTTTCCCCAATGAGGTGGAGAGTAGTTGGGAAGAGGTAAAAAGCTGGGAAAAGTAGAAAGCAGCTTTAAAAGTTCCAAAAATAGGGAAGCCTAGGAAAACAGGAAGAAAATCATCCTGTAATTCTGGACGCAGAATTAGAAACAGGCTTTGGGGAGCAACAGCTTAAATAAGCTATTCCTGAACAGATTAGAGGTTGGTCTATTCTAGGAGATGATCTCAGCTCGAGGGTGAGTTCTTGAGGATAGAAGGACTCTAAGGTTGGGAGGTTGGTCAATTGCAGAAGTGGTATGCACACTTTTTTTCTAAGTAATTAAATTTGATAGTGATGGATAACAGTGAAAAGTGTTATGGTAATTATGTTGAGTAAAATTGATGTGTAATGAATTTCTTTACTTTTAATAGAGATGAATAGAAGAATTAGTTCTCCTAACCTTTGTATGGTAGTAGGAAAGAATACTAGGGAAATACTATCAACCAGAACCTCTAAACCATTAGACGGTCTAAATCTAGAGAGAGTGTACGTGCCTCCCTAGTACAGTTAAAATAACTTTAATCTGCTTCTGAAATTAGAAATAGAAATAATTTTTATTCAAAACTAGGATCTACCAGGATTTCAAACATTAAAATCTAGAGAAAAAATCATTCAAAGAAGAAAGCAGCAGATTGTGGTAAAACAAATTTAACTGTAGTTGATTTCTGCAACAGAAATTTTATTCTGAGCAAAGACATCTTATGAAAAAATTATGTTAGAACAAGAAATAACTTTGTTATCAAGCTAACAGTTAACATTTTACTTAATTTAAATTGAGCAATGTAAATTATACATTTAGAAAGATATGTGTAAACTTTCTGCATATAGAAGTAGAATAAATTGAAATTTATTGCAAAGGGAAAAGGGGATCATGCAACTGTTAAACTATCTTATGGGTATACAAATGCTAACTGGAAGAAATTATAGAGGTATACAAAGAAAGCTATTCATTGCAATTATTCCAAACTGCATTTTGATAATGCTTATTTCTAGACTCTTACCAAGGAAAAGAAATTATTTTGGAGAACAGTAGTATTTCAAAAAACTAAAAAATGATTCTTATTATAATTCACCTCTATTATAGTTTTACCAGAACTCAACTTTGGAAAGAATTTTCAATATATATTACAGAAGAGAGTATGTAAACTTTGAGCATGGCATAGTGGTGAAATAATGGTGTAGTAGGTGAAAAGAGTTTTAAATGACCTAAAATGTGGGTTAACCTAGAGTTCCATACATGTGCATAAACCCAAAAGACTGTTATATATATATATATATATATAAATATTAGCAGATGAACATATGGTTAAATGAGTAGTTATTAAACCATGAGAACCGGAAAAACAAATTAACTTAACCCCGGTTTGCTATATTTCCAAAGGACTGAAACAAAATATTAAAATCAAGCACAGTGCAGGAAGAGTTAAATGCGGAATATCTCAGTTAAGATCGACACCCAATTGCTACCATACCGACAATTATAAATATGTACAACACAGTTTAATAAAGTTGGGAAAGTCCATTTGAATGTGTCTCGAAAAGAAAAATTATACAAACACAAAGATTCTCGAATGTTCATGAGAGCACTTCTACATTCTAAATACATTTTTACGAGTGGTAGCAGAGTATGCTAGACTGAGAACTTAAAATCAAATTATGAAAAATTCTCGAAGATCTTCAGAGTCTCCTAGTATGGAAAGCAAGACGTGACCAACCTGTAAATGAAGCCATGGATTCGTTTAGTATGCGAATATGGTATCGTTTCGGGGCAACAAGATATAGATGCCAACAAAAATGAGTAAAAGAGAGTACCTACAACCATAGAAAAAGTAAGAAATTAGTCACGATCAGAGAAAATAAAACTTAAGGTCGATTAAATTAATTCGATGCAAAAGAAATTCCCATAGTTACCTATAGTAATAATTGGAGTTACATCTCATTCTAGTCTCGAGTCACCGTGACAGGAAGGACCAAATATTGATATGGCTGAGGGATAATGAAAAGCGAAATAGTTAAATCCCAGAGCGATAGGCCATAAGTGAAAGAGAGAAAAAAAAACAAACGAAGGCATGAGGATGCACTGTGAAAGAAACCTCGGTTCGAAACCACTGTATAGATCAGTGCTACATGAGCAAGATTGACATTTAAACTATTTTAACGTGAATAGGAAGTGGTAAAGGAACTAAATGAAAACAATAGGAAAAACCCCTTAAACGACTCTTGGAGATGCGCTATTATGTAGCTAAATCTACCCGCAATAAATTCAATTACTTCAAACAAAAATTTGTGGAGAAAATCTCCCAAATCGTACCAGAGTTAAACAAAATAGGGTAATAAATAAATCGAAATTACCTGTATCACCTCCAAGGCGTCGAACCAACATAGCGAAGCCCGTCATGCACTATGGATTTGCCTCGTAGCGATGGCAGTAGCACAGAGAATGTGACGCTGGAAAGAAAACCTCCGGAGAAGAATGGAAAGGAAACAATTGATGCGTTTAATAGAGACACATGCTAAAGAACCCTAATCGTATCCCACGCCACACTTGGTGACGATCTATCGACCCTCTCGTAGATTGAAAACTTGTTTAAAGTGATGGAGGGAAACCATATTTTCATTTAATGCTATAGTACCATTGCAGGTGCTTGCAATTACAACGACTGACAGTCAGGTGATAAAAAAACCCAATAAACAATGATTATATTATGGGCTCGATGAACGGACTCGTAACTTATCATAAATGAATGCATACAAAACTAGATCGATGAGCCATCAATAGGTAACGTATGCCAGAAGATATAATATCTACATCATGATCCAAATCAAAATGTTAATATTGAGTTCTGATGCTATGATACCCAAGGCACATTTGCATAATTCACGAGGTGAATGGCATTAACGCAACATTCAACCATATGTCATGGATAGGAATGGTATTAATGCAACATTCAATCATATATCGTGGGTAAAACGATGAGATTTTGATAATTAAGTGCTTTGACTATTAGAGGTTGAAAGGTACAATATCCACCATAAGGTATATCATGATAGACCTGATATTGAGAGTATCATCAAATGTTTAATATCACGTCCATGTAGGTTACTTAATGTAGACTAGTTGTAAAATGGACTGATGAATAAGATGAAACCAAGCGAGAAGGAAGCTTATATCTATACAACAAATTTCATTAACCAAAATAAGTCAAGGGTGGAACTATACTTGTTACTGTAACATGAAGACATTTCCTATCAATAAAGTTAGTGGTAGAAACGAATGGGTCTTGATATGTATAATTGTCACATTGTGTATAGAAATATGATAAGTAATATATATATCCATAAAAAGGTAGATATATTATATCCTTTGGGCGAAAGTGTTATTGGGGCTAGAGAAAATAAATAAATAAACTTATAGTATAAAGAGTGGGAGATGTGAAAAATGGTATCAGAGCCCATGTTACATAAACTAGGTTGTTTTTGTGGTACTCACTGTTGTTATGTGCACTGTATAAATTATTTACTGTTGAAAAAAAAAAAATTTATTACTGATATGTGTTGTTTAGTGTACAGTGTGGCGGAAACAGAAAAGTCAAATGGCTGGAAGTGATGAAATTTATGTTGATCTGTGTGATGAAGATAATACACCAGATCCCAATGCTCCAGTACTGGCTATGTTACACAGTTTGCAACGAGAAATGGCTGAGCTAAGAAGCTAGAATGACAGATTGTCATTAGCCAGTGAGGAGCAGGAAAAGTTCATCAGGAAATTAAATTTGCGGAACAACCAGGAGGGTGAAGGTTTTGGAAAGAGGAAGAATGATGATTCTGAGGAAGATGATGCTGTTAGGCATCAATATGAGTAGAAAAAGGAATTACAAGGGGAATTCTGAAAGATTAAACCTCCCTCCTATGATGGGGAGAAGGAGGAAGATGTTGAAGCCTGGTTGTTGAACATGATCAAGTATTTCCAGGTCTATGAATATGAAAGCAATCTGAAGGCCAGATTAGCTGTCCACCAGCTACAAGGTAAGGCTACCTTGTGGTGGGAGGAGATGAAAATGGTTGATGCCATTGATGAAAATACAGTTACTTGGGAAGATTTCCAGGTTAAGTTTAAAAACTGTTATTTAAATGAACGTTATTATGATGATAAGGCAAAGGAGTTTCATGAGCTTAGATTGGGACAAATTACTATTGATGAGTTTGTCACCAAGTTTACAAATCTGTTGAGATATGTCCCTTACATTAGAGAAGAGAAGGCAAAAGTGCAAAGATTTCTGAACTATTTTCCTGCTGTGTATAAGGAGAAAATAGAGTTCGATAATCCAAAAACCATGGATGAAGCGTGTGAAAAGCTAGATTATGTTACCAACAGTTCAAAGGTAAAAATGAACATCGAAAAAGATGGGTAAACAAGAGTGAATTCAAGGGGAAGAAACAAAAACCAACTTATTTGAAGAACTTTGGCAGGGATCATCAGCAAAAGAAATTTAACAAACCCAAAGAAAGTCAAACTGCCCAATCCCAAGTTGGTTCCAAACAACTAGATGGAGAAAATAAGAAGGAAAGTATAGTTAAAATGAGGGAACCTTTGAAATGCTGGGGTTGTGGAGAACCTCACCTATTGAGGGATTGTCCCCATCGAAACATTCAGATGATTATGAGAGATTGAGAAGCTACCACAATAAATGATATAGCAATAAATATACCCACTATCAGTGAAGCCTTGGAGAATCGACAAGAAGAACACCAAGCTACCATGGTTGAAATGGAAGGTAAGATTGCTGACCAATCTGTTACTGTTTTAATTGATCCAGGTGCTTCTTTGAGTTACATTAGTCCAGAAGTGGTAGAAAAATGCAAACTCAAAACTGAAAAATTTCAGCAGTCATGGTTGGTCCAACTGGCCACTGGAACCAAGAGGAAGGTAACACATAAATTTCCCCAAGCAAAAATTAAATTAAATGATTTTCAGACAGAAGTGAATTTAAACATTTTTCCCTTAGGCTCATATGACTTGCTAATAGGAATGGACTGGCTAGAAAAGAGAAAGGCTATGATGAACTGTTTGGATAAGACTCTGCATTGCATAGATGAAGAATGGAAACCTTTTATTCTCAAGGGAAAACCAAAACCTATATCTGTAAGAAAAATATCAGCACTACAACTAAAAACAACATCTAGGAAAGGATACCAAGTGTATGCAGTACATGTTGAAGAACTAGAACATCAATCTGAAGCAAATTTGATGGATACGTTACCAGTAGTGAGAGAGTTTAAGGAAGTTTTTCCAGATGAGATTCCTCATCTTCACCCCAAAAGAGAGGTTGAATTTTCAATCGATTTGGTACCAGGAGCAACACCTATTTCCCAAGCCCCTTATCGAATGAGTCCCCCTAAACTCATGGAACTAAAAATGCAATTGCAGGAATTGCTGGATAAGGGTTATATCTGACCAAGTGTGTCTCCTTGGGGAGCACCAATGTTGTTCGTGAAAAATAAGGATGAAACTTTTAGAATGTGCATTGACTACCATCAACTGAATAAGTTGACAATTAAGAACAGATATCCTTTTCCTCGAATTGATGATCTTTTTTATCAGGTAAGAGGAGCTTTAGTATTTTCTAATATTGATCTAAGGATTGGTTATCACTAGCTCCGAATTAATGAGGAAGACATAAGTAAAACCGCTTTCCGAACTAGGTATGGTCACTACGAATTTGTAGTCCTACCTTTTGGTTTGACAAACGCCCCAGCCACTTTCATGTGCTTAATGAACAATGTTCTAAACAAGTACTTGGATAAATGTTTCCTAGAATTCATAGACGATATTTTGGTTTATTCCAAAAGTGAAGAGGAGCACAAAGAGCACTTAACGATAATGTTGCAAACCTTGAAAGAAAACCAGTTATATGCCAAGTTTAGTAAATGTGAATTTTATAAAGACAAGATCCAATACTTGGGCAATATTATTTCTGAACAAGGGTTCACTGTTGACCCTAAAAAGATAAAATCTATTAGAGAATGGCTGGTGCCAACTCATGTTTCAGCAATGAGATCATTTATGGGAATTGCAAGTTATTATCGCAGATTTGTGGAGAGATTTTCTACCATAGCACATCCCATAACTTCACTACAGAGAAAAGGTGTCAATTTGAGTGGATTGAAAAATGCCAAAACAGTTTTGAACAATTAAAATTAAAACTCACTACAGCCCGTATACTGAAGATTGTAGATCCTGATAAAGAAATTGTTGTGTGTACGGATGCCTGTAGAGAGGGGTTGGGAGGAGTCCTGTTGCAAGAAAATTTGGTTATTGCCTATGAGTCTAGGAAATTGAAGACACATGAATAGAACTACAGTGCATATGATTTAGAATTGGCTGTTGTTATTCATGCCTTGAAGATGCGGCGACACTATCTTCTTGGGAAAAATTTTACATTGATGACTAATCATATTAGTCTTAAATATTTCTTTTCCCAAGTTGATTTGAATGCTAGAAAGGCCAGATGGCTGTCTTTTCTGAGTCAATTTGATATGGACATAAAACATATCAAGGGGAAAGAAAATAAAATTGCTGATGCCCTGAGCAGAAATGCTTGTCAAACCATAAACATCATTGGAAGTAGTGCTAGTCTTGATTTAGAAGATCTAGTGAAAGTAGCAGACCAGGATCCAAATTATGAGAATCTACAGGTGAAACTACTAAAGAAGGAGATGAGTGAGTACACTCAAAATAAAAAAGGACTGATCTGCTAAAAATAGAGTGTATATCCCCAATGTGGAAACGTTGAAACGAGAGATCCTAGATGAATACCATAAACAGCCATATGCAGGACATCCAGGATATCAGAAAATGCTTACCACCTTGAAAAGAAGTTGTTTTGGCCAGGAATGAAAAAGGACGTAGCAAAATATTTAGCCAGGTGTATGGAATGCCAACTAGTCAAAGTTGAGCATCAACACCCAGCTGGTTTATTAAATCCCTTGCCAGTTGCAGAATGGAAATGGGACACCGTTTCTATAGATTTCATAACCGGATTACCTAGAACCAAGTACCAGCATGATTTAGTTATGGTAGTAGTAGACACTTTAACAAAAGCTGCCCACTTTATACCTGTAAAATCTACTTTTGGGACAGCACAAGTAGTAGAAGTGTTCCTAAAATATATAGTAAGGTTACATGGGATCCCAAAGATGATTGTTTCAGATAGAGATGCCAAATTCACAACAGCTTTTTGGAAAGGGCTATTTGGGGGAATGGGCACTAAACTAAATTTTAGCACTACCTATCACCCTCAGACAGATGGTTAGACAGAGAGGAAAAATCATATCTTGGAGGACATGTTGAGGATGTATGTTATGGATAGGCCGTAAAAATGGGAAGACTACTTGCATTTAGCTGAATTTTCCTATAACAACATCTATCAATCCTCCATCAAAATGAGTCCATTTGAAGCGCTCTATGGAAGGAAATGTCATACTCCTTTGAGCTGGAGCCAACCTGAGGATAAGCTAATGGTGGGACCAGATGCTTTACAAGAAATGGACAGAATTGTTAAAAAAATACAGAAAAACATCAAGACAGCACAAGATCGACAGAAAAACTATGTTGATAAGAAGAGGGTACATCGAGAATTGAAAGTGGGGGAGCATGTGTATTTGCATATTAAACCCAAAAAGAGCACACTTTATGCTGGAAGTTGTGCAAAATTGGCTCCTAGATATTGTGGTCCTTTTGAGGTGTTGGAAAGGGTGGGACCGATAGCTTATAAACTAGCCTTACCACCCCATATTAAAGTGCATGATTTGTTTCATGTTTCATTATTAAAAAGATATATACATGATGCTTCTCACATTGTTGATTGGAATTTGATACAGGTGGAACTAGAAGGGGAGTTCCTTCCAAATCCACTTCAAATATTGGAGCGGGAAGAAATTGAATTGAGGAATCAAATGGTAGCAAGAGTAAAGGTGCATTGGAAGCACTTTACTGCTGAAGAAGCTACCTGGGAAAGAGAAGCTGAAATGATGGACAAATATCCATTTTTGTTTGGAAAAAAAATTGATGAACTCTAGTAGTTAGATATCAACACCGAGGATGGTGTTTTCTTTCAGAGGGGGAATATGTAACACCCCTAGTTATGTTTTTTTTTTTAAGCCAGACATTTGAAATTTAATCCAAAGGGGAGTGGACCCCAATGGATAAGTATTTTGTGGATGTAATTAAATATTTCATTATGGACATTAAATAAAATAATGCTGTGCAGATTGACCAAATGAGAATTATGAGATCACTTACTAAATCCATGAGGATGGATAGAGGCAAATATTTCCCCAAAAATATTTCAAAAATCTTTGAAAGAATTTATTTCCAAATTAGATTTTTGAGGAAAAATCTAGTTTCCCCAATGAGATGGAGAGTAGTTGGGAAGAGGTAAAAAGTTGGGAAAAGCAGAAAGCAACTTTAAAAGTCCCAAAAAAGGGGAAGCCAAGGAAAATAGGAAGAAAATCATCCTGTAGTTCTGGACGCAAAATTAGAAACATGCTTTGGGGAGCAACAACTTAAATAAGCTATTCCTGAATAGATTAGATGTTGGTCTATTCTAGGAGATGATCTCAGCTCGGGGTGAGTTCTTGAGGACAGAAGGACTCTAAGGTTGGGAGGTTGGTAAATTGCAGAAGTGGTATGCACACTGTTTTGCTAAGTAATTAAATTTGATAGTGATGGATAACAGTGAAAAGTGTTATGGTAATTATGTTGAGTAAAATTGATGTCTAATGAATTTCCTTACTTTTAACAGAGATGAATAGAAGAATTAGTTCTCCTAACCTCTGTATGGTAGTAGGAAAGAATACTAGGGAAATACTATCAACCAGAACCTCTAAAACATTAGATGGTCTAAATCTGGAGAGAGTGTACATGCCTCCCTAGTACAGTTAAAATAAATTTGATCTGCTTCTGAAATTAGAAATAGAAACAATTTTTATTCAAAACTAGGATCTACCAGGATTTCAAACATTATAATCTGGAGAAAAAATCATTCAAAGAAGAAAGCAGTAGATTGTGGTAAAGCAAATTTAACTGTAGTTGATTTCTGCAACAGAAATTTTATTCTGAGCAAAGACAACATCTTATGAAAAAATTCTGTTAGAACAAGAAAGAAGTCTGTTATCAAGCTAACATTTAACATTTTACTTAATTTAAATTGAGCAATGTAAATTATACATTTAGAAAGATATGTGTAAACTTTCTCCATATAGAAGTAGAATAAATTGAAATTTATTCCAAAGGGAAAAGGGGATCATGCAACTGTTAAACTATCTTATGGGTATACAAATGCTAATTGGAAGAAATTATAGAGGTATACAGAGAAATCTATTCATTGCAATTATTCCAAACTGCATTTTGATAATGCTTATTTCTAGACTCTTACCAAGGAAAAGAAATTATTTTGGAGAACAGTAGTATTTCAGAAAACTGAAAAATGATTATTAAATTCCTAGGTATTCAGCATAAGAATTCTTATTATAATTCACCTCTATTATAGTTTTACCAGAATTCAACTTTGGAAAGAATTTTCAATATATATTACAGAAGAGAGTATGTAAACTTTGAGCATGGCATAGTGGTGAAATAATGGTGTAGTAACGGAAAAGAGTTTCAAATGACCTAAAATGTGGGTTAACCTAGAGTTCCATACATGTGCATAAAACCAAAATACTGTTATATATATATATATATAATCTGACCAATGAACATATGGTTAAATGAGTAGTTATTAAACCATGAGAACTGGAAAAACAAATTAACTTAACCCCGGTTTGCTATATTTCCAAAGGAACTGAAACAAAATATTAAAATCAAGCACAGTGCAGGAAGAGTTAAATGCAGAATATATATATATCTATATATATATATATATATATATATATATTTCTATCTCAGTTAAGTTCGACACCTAATCGTTGCCATACCGACAATTATAGATATGTACAGCACAATTTAATAAAGTTGGGAAATTCCATTTGAATGTGTCTCGAAAAGAAAAATTATACAAACGCAAAGACTCTCGAATGTTCATGAGAGAACTTCTACATTCTAAATACATTTGTACGAGTGGTAGCAGAGTATGCTATACTGAGAACTTAAAATCAAATTATGACAAGTTCTGGAAGATCTTTAGAGTTGCCTAGTATGGAAAATGAGATGTGACCAACCTGTAAATGAAGCCATGGATTCGTTTAGTATTCGAATATGGTATTGTATGGGGGCAACAAGATATATATGCCAACAAAAATGAGTAAAAGAGAGTACCCGCAACCACAAAAAAAGTAAGAAATTAGTCACGGTTAGAGAAAATAAAACTTAAAGTCGATTAAATTAATTCGATGCAAAAGAAATTCCCATAGTTACCTATTGTAATAACTGGAGTTACATCCCATTCTGGTCTCAAGTCATCGCGATAGGAAGGACCAAATATTGATCTTGCTAATGGATAACGAAAAGAGAAATAGTTAAATCCCAGAGCGATAGGCCATAAGTGAAAGAGAGAGAAAAAAAAACAAACGAAGGTACGAGGATGCACTGTGAAAGAAACCTCGGTTCGAAACCACTGTATAGATCGGTGCTACATGAGAAGGATTGACGTTTAAACTATTTTAACGTGAATAGGAAGTGGTAAAGGAACTAAATGAAAACAACAGTAAAAACCCCTTAAACGACTCTTGGAGATGCGCTATTATTTAGCTAAATCTACCCACAATAAATTCAATTACTTCAAATGAAAATTTGTGGAGAACGTCTCCCAAATCGTACCAGAGTTAAAAAAAATAGGGTAATAAATAAATCAAAATTACTAGTATCACCTCCAAGGTGTCGAACCAGCATAGCGAAGCCCGGTGTGCACTATGAATTTGCCTCGTAGCGATGGTGGTAGCACAGAGAATGTGACGCTGGAAGGAAAACCTTCGGAGAAGAATGGAAAGGAAGCAATTGATGCATTTAATAGAGACACATGCTAAAGAACCCTAATCGTATCCCATGCTACACTTGGCGATGATCTTTCAACCCTCTCGTAGATCAAAAACTTGTTTAAAGTGATGGAGGGAAACCCTATTTTCATTTAATGCTATAGTACCATTGTAGGTGCTTGCAATTACAACGACTGACAGTCAGGTGATAAAAAAAACACAATAAACAATGATTATATTATGGGCTCAATGAATGGACTCGTAACTTATCATAAATGAATGCGTACAAAACTAGATCGACGAGCCATCAACAGGTAACGTATGCCAGAAAATATAATATCTACATCATGATCCAAATCAAAATTTTAATATTGAGTTCCGATGCTATGATACCCGAGGCACGTTTGCATAATTCACAAGGTGAATGGTATTAACGCAACATTAAACCATATGTCAGGGATAGGAATGGTATTAATGCAACATTAAATCATATATCATGGGTAAAACGATGAGGTTTTGATAATTAAGTGCTTTGACTATTAAAGGTTGAAAGGTACAATAGCCACCATAAGGTATATCATGATAGACCTGATATTGAGAGTATCATCAAATGTTTAATATCGCGTCCATGTAGGTTACTTAACATAGACTAGTTGTAAAATGGACTGATGAATAAGATGAAACCAAGTGAGAAGGAAGCTTATATCTATTCAACAAATTTCATTAACCAAAATAAGTCAAGGGTGGAACTATACTTGTGACTGTAACATGAAGACATTTCCTATCAATAAAGTTAGTGGTAGAAACGAATGGGTCTTGATATGAATAATCGTCACATTGTGTATAGAAATATGATAAGTAATATATATATATCCATAAATAGGTAGATATATTATATCCTTTGGGTGAAAGTATTATTAGGGCTAGAGAAGAAAATAAAAATAAAAAATAAACTTATAGTATAAAGAGTGGGAGATGTGACATATAATAAGGTAAAGTTTTGTTTCATTTTTCTTGTGTTGTATACATAATTGTAGTATTTTATTTTTAATTTTCCTGAGTGGTAGCACTTCTTAATTTTTGGGTTATTTGTTGGCAATTTCTCTAGCATGAATTGGTGAAATTTTCATGGCGTCTTTGAATACAAATCATGACATAAATTTTATTAAGTGAATTCTTAAATGATTTAACAAAAGTATTAAATGGGATATTACATGTTGGTCCAACATAATAAGTAGTAATCATTGCAATGTTTTATTGGAATGCACATCCCTGCAAGGATCACAAGCCACTTCCCATCACTTCAAGGATGTTATCCATAGTAAAGAAGCCTATTTTAGTGTTGGAAACATATTTTAAAAATGACGTTGGCGAGACCAATAATATCCATAAAGGTAAGAGGCTCAAGGAATTGTCGTCGTGACCTCCTTTTTGTCAATTTCATGTTGAGAATAGAATGAATTACACATCTGCCTTACACTAGGCTATAGAAAGTGTCTTTCAATGCATTCATATTTTTTTAATCTATATATATATATATATATATATATATATATATATATGATTAAACAACTCACTCACACATAGACATAATAAATAATAAACAATAATTGAATGAAATCTATTATAATATTTAGAACCAAGGGAAAAATGAAAAAATTCAGTGTTTTCCAATTAAATGATGACAATGCAATATAATTAAAACACAAATCAAACCAAGATTAAATAATGATGTGACAATAATGAGAATATTCATCTTTTTTAAAATATCATTTATAAGTTAATAGACGGTAAAGAAAATGTAGCAAATGAATAGCTTTACTAGGTAAACTACATGAGCCTGATCTTTGATTTATGTTAGATATATAAAAAATAACTTTAATAAATTATTTAAGTGAAAAAAATCACTTGTTTACTAAATATAATTCCTTATAACAATAAACTTTGGGGTTAGTTCATTTCATTAAAGCACCTTGCTATTAAAAAGTCAAAAAATAAATTCTCTCTAACCATCTTAAGGTTAAAATATTTTCATTATAAAATGTTTTTTCATATTAAAGTGAGGAAGGTATATTATATATCACATGTTTATAAGAACATGAGCTTATGAGTACGCCCTTACCAATGCCATGTTCGTGTATGACTATCAGCTTAGGAATACATCATTACTAATATCATTTTCATGTATCAGAGTCGTTATTAGTCCATGCCTATGGTAGTGCAGTGACTATAGAGATCGATTCAACATTAAATCGATATTAATTGGTGTAAAATTATGCATTTAAGAAATGTTTTTGAAAAAAAATTGCTTTTATCCAAAGTTTCAGATTCGAGGTCTTATTGTAAAATTGTAAAATTTTCAATCTGCAAATGGGTTTTATCCAAAGTATGGATTCTCTTTACGATTTGGCTCTGTTAATCTTATAAGAAGTTTGGAGTGCTTGTGGTGGAGCACATGGGTTGGGAATGGTATTCCATCCTTTATCTAAAGTGGATTGACCCCTTATGATTTATCTTTGTAAATTTTATACAAAGTCTAGTACCTTTGATGTTCATGGAGATCCGACCATGCTCAAGACCGTCATAGCTAAGCTAGTTTGGAGGTTCAACCATGCTCAAGAGGTAGTCCATCAAGAAGAGTTTCAAATTTGAAGTCGTGTAGACATTTGTTGGCTTTCGTGGACATGCAAGTGTAATCCATGCATGTGGGTGGGTTCTCTTTTATTTTGTGGGCGTGCACAGGTAATGCAGTCATTCTCATATTAGTTCATTCGAATGGTAATAAATATAAAAGTAATCTTTAGCTAGCTAAATAGCATGGTAAAGATTCAAATATACATTGGTATATTGGAGTTTAAATTATGTTAACGTTCTTTGTTTTTTAATGTGCTATAAAATTTAAATAAATTTTTTTTGGAATTTAAATTATGTTAATGGTATTTATTTCTTTAATTTGCTATAATATTTGGATCATTTTTTTTTGTAGTGGTCAAATATTCATAGTTCATGTAAAAATTTACCCGGTAATTTTGTTTTATCTGTACACCCCCGTAGGGTACAACTCTCTTGGTTCTGGTAGTGTATCTTCGAAAGGGGACTTCTGACTATTGGCTATTGGATATGAAAATATGGAATATGAGCCAATCTGAATAATGAAAGGGGATGTCTTCAATCATCAAATCAAATGAATAGACGAGAGACTCCGTCCTTTGATTTGAAAGGGATTTCTTTCATAGTGGAGTGAGTGAACAAATTTCTACTCCTAAATAGGAAAAAGGGAGTAGTGAGTGTCGTTGCACTAGACATTGATACTACATTGGCAGAGCAACTCCAGCATGTGTGCCTAGCATTAGAACTACTGTGCACTTGAAATGACTGGTAAAGCATAATAAATCATTCTTCTGCAAGATAGCTACGATATCTTCCATCGTGATTCAGTACAAAATTGTAATTGTTAGTGACATCAATGTATATTAAAATAATATAAATATGATGCAATAAAACGAGATTTATGATGAACATAAATAACATAAACAAGAAGTTGCAAAATTATGTTAATTCTATAATCATAGTGATTTAAATCCATGATGCTTTTTAAATGATTATTTGGTATAATATCTCATCCTTCTTACTTTCACTTGGTTGATATGTGTATTAATGATCTTTGCCTAATCACTTGACTATTTTTTTATGTCCTTTTTTATCTCATAATCATTACTGACATTTTTGCACAAGATTATATGACATATTTCCATCACTAGGCATTCTTAGATCACTACTAACACTAATATCACCCATGTTTTGCTCCATGTTTAACGTTGAGGATTTTAACATTGTTCATTATTTGCATATAGATTTTACAATTGCAATAATAAATTATCTGATATTTTATCTTCACTGATGTCTTATGCTCCATGTTTGATATGTTTTATAGTGTTGCTTCACTATTTGAACATAGCTTTTACAATTTCAATAAAAATTATTTGATATTTTATCTTTACTAATGGAAACACGTGCTTCTTTTGAATGTTTGAACCAGGTTGATCATGATTTTAACCTATTATTCAACCATCAAACGATGTAATTGTCATGTCAATATATCATCGTTTAAAGAAGTTTCCCTTGTTCATACCAAGTTTCCTTTTCGAAATATCTAGACATTAGAACATTATTGAGGTATCTTGTTTTGCAAATAGTTCTATCAAACACTTTGTTAATATTGTTTTTTTTTATTTTTTCTAAGTAATACTAAATCTATTAATATTTAACATAAAAATACAAAACTGCCTGTGTCTCAGCTAAGGAAGCCTGAGCACATGGCTTGAATGCCATGAAAATTCATAGTTTGGACTGCCCACTATGGGGAAACCAGTCCCATAAGCTTAAGATTCGCTGCCCTCAAAAGGGAAACCGACGTTACATCCAAATTGTTTGTCAAAAATACCAAAACTATAGCATGCCACTCTATAAGCAGAGGGTGAAAAAATAAGAAAACCAGAAATAGCATAAAGAACTTGCACATGGAAAACAAAAACCGCTGGGGTATCTTCTGACTACTGTGCATCAGTGGAGGAGAGCGGTTCTTCAATAATTCTGCATCCAAACTCGTCTTTGATCCCCCCTTCATCAGCCGAGGGTGGAACTTTTTATTTTTCCACGCCTTCCATGTTTTGGACCTACATAGAAATGTTCAGGACAAAAACCAACTGGGCCAAGGTATCCTTGGCAAATTCTGCAGGAGCGAGGCTAGGACAAGTGGCTCCATGGAAAGCGACAAAGGGACCAGGCATTGCAGACGGAGGTGGCACCATGCAGGAATATTCTTCACAAACCGTAACCGTGACATGAGCTTTGAGGACCGGTCTTTCAAACAAGCAATCAAAGGTAAACTCTGCGCGTTGAGAGGACTGGCGAAGGGAGGAAGAGGAATGCGGGTGTGGGACGGAGGGAGCTGCAGAAGGGCAGACCGGAGGTGCTTGGGAGAAAAAAAAAGGAGATGGAGGATGCATAGAGGGAGGAGCGGAGAGAGGGCCATGAGTTCTACCGCTGCGACCTCTAGATTCCTAAGAATAGTTGCAGGGGAAATCTTCTGACGAAGAATCAGAGGTGGGAGATGACGGAGATCGATGAGCTCTGCCACGACTAGAACCTCTACGACATCGCATGTGGTGGCGCAGCCAAGGCATGGCAGAGGGAGAAGGCAGATGAAACGGGTAAAAGAGCAGAGACTGCGAAGGGCCAACAGAGCTATACAGCGAATTTGCTAAACAAAATTGACTGTGCAAGTAATGGAATTCCGGGATGGTCTCCAAACAGCATAATAGTTCACACCGGCGGCCTATCTACGTTCAAGCGCTAGGCTCCGCACAGGCAGACGGACAAGAAGCACGGTGAAACACAGTAGCAGAGCAGACGGGGCAAGCGCCATACAAAGGATTCCAATCCATGCCCAGAGCCAAGGTGAAATAGATGAAGAGTGCACTGCAAAGATGGTTCCAGAGAGAGCACTTAAGGTAGCGTGGGGTGGCGAAATGAATGCCATCGTAAATGCAAGTGTGGGAGGCTAGATGGCCTACCCAAAGGGACTGCCTCGAGAGGCAATGAGGGACGAGAGTCCCATCATGAACTGGAGGAAACCGCATCTGGCACACTTTGTTAATATTGTTTCTATACTACATAAAATATTTTAAAGAAGCTGTGTGTCATATCAATAAACCAAAAGTTACACATTAGAACACTATTGAGGTATCTTGTTTCGCAAATAGTTTTATCATACACTTTGTTAATATTGTTTCTATACTACATAACATCTTTTATTGAAGTTATGTGGCATATCAATAGAACAAGAGTATGTGCTATTTCTTTTTAAATGTGTTATTTTTAAAAAATGGTATAATATAGAAATTTAGATGATATTATTAACCAATTTTAAATTTCTATTTTTATTTTGATAATATTTAAAATTTTACAAGAAAAATGGAGAAATAGACATGGTGCACAAATTACTTACAAATCAATTTATATTATTCACACAAAGTCAAATCTTTAGTATCTAAGACAAGAGAATAATGTTGAGAAAATCTATCAGCATACTCTAACCACTAATAAACAAAATATGTCTACATCCTAATGCAATCATTATTCAAAGTGCCCCCTTTAATGGTTACATTTACATCATTATAATGATTAATACAAAAAATGGGAAATTACAATTCACATGTCACATCTATCTATCTAGTCTTCCTCCTCCCAACACTATTTCAATGAACTTTGTATAATTAACACTTCTTGATCTTCTGAAGGAAAACCTCCATACTGGACCACCCTATGACAAACTCTCGTCTATCAAAATGCAGCGAACTACACTTTTGATAGTTGTATAGGTGAGTTTTCTAATTACCAGACATATTATACATCAATCAATTATGCAACATACCTTTCTACATATAAAGATCTCATAAATTGACCTGTGAAGCTCACTTATGAAGGTGGAAGCCCAACAAGACCCATCAACATATAACAAATTCACAAAATCAAATTAGCTATACATTCTCTATCAGCACATAAAAACATTGAGAACCACAATTTTAAATTGTGATAATCTATTCAATAGTGAGGTTTTATTATAAATTTTTACAAACAATCAAATGACATGCTATTGCCACTTGTTTCATAAACCAAATATAGTGTCAACAATAAAATGCTACAGACCATTTATCAGATTCGGGTCTACGTCTCCTTACATAGTTGAAATTCCACTCTATGTCTCCAAATTCATTGCTCAACGTAGCAATCGGTCCACAATCTAAGCTGCTCTATAATGACACATCAAGTGATCACAGATTTCAATGCTCCAACTCAGCGTTGAAATGGTAAAAAATATTATTGTATTATTTTTATTTTTTTGTTATTCCATAAGTCCAAAGGCTTACATTACCAAATGCATTATGCAAGTATTTTAACTTCAATATGCATATACTTGTGTTTGCATAATGTAATTTTAATTATTTTAATGAATAAAATTATAGCTCGTTTCTTTAAAAAAAAATGCTTTTAGAAAAATGAAACGTTGTATATAAAAATTATTGATTGAATTTGAATATTTTTGTTAATGTAATCTCTATGCATTGATAAATAAGATAAAAATTGTAAATTTTATATATTTTAATCTAAATTTCTAAATTTGTATATCCATTTTCTATTAATGGGAGTAATTGTTACACTCACCTATATCTTTTTTAACTCCATATCTACTATGCGGGGTTTGGTAGATAAGGAGTTAAGATGGCTCTAGATTGGTTTAGTTTCCCTTTTAAATAGGAAATATTCCACATGCATACCATGGGTGAATACCATGAGCCAATTTTATTTTTATTTTTATAGAGTTATTTTTATTTTTTTATTTTATTTTGAGAAAATTAAAATGTTTACATTACATTATATTAATTGTTTTATTTATTTTTATATTTATGTAATTTGGCTTAATCAAAATGTATACAAGGCAAAACATTACATTTTTTTCAACTTAAGAATGATGCAAAAAAAATTCATAAATCAATAAAAACATAAAATATAACACATACTTATTAAAATATTTCAATTATCTTCAAAAAATAATTTTTTGTTTATATAACATATAAATGTGATATAAATATGAAAAATTCAAATTAACATTAAAAAATTTCACAATATTAAGAACATTTGATATACACATAAACAAATCTTTACATTGAAAAAAATAATATAAATGATAAAGTCTATACTTCAAATAATTATAAGAACCTTCAAATAATCACAAGAAAAGAGAAATGGTTGATAATAATGCAACTTTACCTAATTCTCTTAGCCCATGAAAAATTCAAACTTTAGGAAAAGGGAGAATGATTACAAAATATGGGGTTGTTATAATTAGGAGATAATAATTTCTTCAAGCTAAGCTATAGTCTTAACTTGTTAATAATTATGCCAATTTCTAAGCCTTAAGTTTTTTTTTTTGTTTTCTATTCAGAAGATGTGAATAGTTGTAGATTTTTGGATTCTCAAAGATTAGTATTAATTGGGTTAATGATTTTATGAAATGTTACATGAACACACTTCATCTTATTCTTGAAAATATTTTATAATTAAAAATTGCTTTTGATAGAATTGCATGTTGTCATATCTATAGGGAAAAGAACACAAGCCTAAACACTCTCTCTCAGGAAGGAGCTAAACAAAATCTGGGCACTCTGAGGATCTCTTATAAGTATTATCCTCTCTATTTACAGCGAGTATGATGATGAACACTTTACCAAACTTATCACTTATTATGTTTTTTTTCAATTCTCATGAGATTGAGAAGATATGGTATGTATTTTCTAATATTTTATGATGTTAAGTATATATTTACAAATAGAAATTACTATTGCTAATTTTAGACATGGAAAGAGCTCTCATCTCTTCAGTGCTATACAAAATGTAATTTATATTAAACATCTAATGGAAATTATAATTTTTTCCTCATAAAAATATTGATTACAAAATTTAAATAAAGATATATAACATACACCACATTCTAAATAAGAAAAAAAATGTAACACCCCTAGTTTATGGTTTTTGTTTTCAAAGCTAGACATTTGAACTTTAAATCCAAAGGGGAGTGGACCCCAATGGATAATTATTTTGTGGATGTAATTAAATATTTTGTTATGGAAATTAAATAAAATAATGCTGTGCAGATTGACCAAATGAGAATTTTGAGATCACTTGCTAAATCCATGAGGATGGATGGAGGCAAATAATTCCCCAAAAATCTTTCAAAAATCCTTGAAAGAATTTATTTCCAAATTAGATTTTGAGGAAAATCTAGTTTCCCCAATGAGGTGGAGAGTAGTTGGGAAGAGGTAAAAGCTGTGAAAGGTAGAAAGCAGCTTTAAAAATCCCTAAATAGGGAATCCTAGGAAAACAGGAAGAAAAGCATCCTGATATTCTGGACGCAGAATTAGAAACAGGCTTTGGGGAGCAACAACTTAAATGAGCTATTCCTGAACAGATTAGAGTTTGGTCTGTGATGAAGGTGATCTCAGCTCGGGGGTGAGTTCTGGAGATAGAGGAACTCTAAGGTTGGGAGGATTGGTCAAGTACCGAAGAGGTATGCGCACAGTGTTTATGAATGATTAAAAAAAAAAATTGTTGTTAGGTGTTAAGGTTAATGAATGTAGCTACATACTACTTGAAATGTTATGATTTTGTGTTGGTATTCCATACATTTATAGTTGTAGAGGAAGTAAATCCTCTCAGTTCTACATAGTTGCAGGAACACGAATTTTGGGGAAAAATCAGCTAGAAACTCTAAACCAGTGACTGGTTTAAATCTGGAGACTTATGCTACCTCAAAATTCATAATTGTGTAACTTTAATCTGTTTCTATTAAAAATAGAACTTAACCAGTGTATACTAGAATAACAAACCTGTGTGAAGGAATGATTAAGTACATGTAGTGCAGATCTATAGATTTGTTGAATTAATAGTATATGTATATCTATAGACGTAACCTCTATGAAAAAAAAAAGATGGATGAGTAATTTTAATTGAATTAGAGACATTCCAACATAAACAGAGCTAAATATGGTTTATTAAACCTGTAATGAAATTTGGCCGAAGAAATAAACATCACCTAGCACCTGACCTATCTCCTTTACTGGAGGAGTCTGCAAACTGAATGTACTATTTGCAAATATAAATAAGCAAATTTATATGAAGTGCATGTAAATTTTATAAGCTGTGAGTCCTAAAAAATAATTCACTCATCAAATCCATACAAAATGTTGGTTGGAAGTGTTAATTAGAGAATAGGACATACTGAACATGTTATAGGACAAAATAATAATTTCCAGAGTCTATTACTAATTACACTAGTAATTAATACTGGAAATTGTAAGTCAAGAAGCAGAGGTAGAGGTATACTACTGGAGCAGAATAACACCTATAACTACATAAAACAGATGTCAAGAATCACTAAATTATGGTAGATGTGGATACTCTTGCAGTATAGATATTTATATACCATTATGAAAATAAAATGTGGAGGAAGCAGAAGTACAAGATAAGACTAATAAATTCATCAGTTTTATATAGAAAAGGAAAGCAGACAGATGCAATAGAAATAAAATCTTATCATGAACATCAACCTGAACTAGAAATCTGAAATCATCAGAGTATAGCATAACTCTGTTCTGTTGGTCAAACTGGAATGAAATACATATATATGTAAGTCAGATGTAAATTCATGAACCAAAAAAATAATAAATCACTACAATTGTGTCCCATGACAAATTAATTGAGAACAGGTAGTCTCAGTGACCATATTAGCAGAATGTTATTAAGACAGACCCAGTCCAAGTAAATCATTAGTATTATAGAGGCAAAGGGAAAAATTATGAAAGTAAGACTCGAGTGGTCTGCACAAAAAGTATGTATAATAACAATGTGAGAGTCTGGCTTCACTTTGACTAATATGTTGGTGATATCGACCTGAAACGCAGGGCGAAGCAAGGTTAAATCCAAGTGAAACAACCCTTTCACTGTATCACCAAGAAGGAAATTCGTATGGGATTCAAAATTACCTGAACAAAACAAGAGACAGTGAGAATGTGAGTTAATTAGTCGTTATATCTTATATCACAGAAAATAATATATACAAGTATTGTGCATAAAAAAAAAGGGATACCTTGCAGAGGAAAAACCCTTGAGTTCAAATGAACTGAAAACAAAAATATCTGAACATAATTACAAATATTGAAGACCAATATATTCACTTGCACGAAAAGCCATGGGTCGAACGTTATAATGGGAACGATTACTTGCCTAGGGTAGGGATTGCTCGCCATAAAGGAGACGAGCAGAGTCAAGACATAGCCCTCAAAAAACCTCAGTAAATTCACGGACGACGATGAGGAATAAGCTCCTATCAAGCGTTGAGGGAGTATTAGTATCAACCATTGCCAACAGGAAGATAAACAAAATATAAGAAGAGACATTGAAAAAAAAATCAACGCACTAGAATAGAAAAATTTCCACGAGAGATTGGTCCAACTGACCGAGATGAGTTCTCTACATTAAACAAAACTATATGGATAAAATTTTATTTAACCATAGCTATCGCACTCTAAGTAGATCATATTGCTATTGGGAAAGAATACGTATCAAAGTATAGTGCACCGAGAGTAAAGCCTCATAGTTAAGATAGTGAAGTGCTCAGACTTTCATACCTAAAATACAATATGATGGGGAGATAGATACTCCAGAAGCCTGGGAGATCTGACGCTTTGTTTCTCCAACGTGCAGAGCCTCGGCACCGAGAGGCGATCAAAACAAATGAGGAGTGAAAGAAATGTTTCGATAATGTTACAGAGATTTATGCAAATTTCTCAATCCAAAAACAACGAAACCCTAATGGATAGGAGAAATCTCCACCGTCCAAGTGGCCTCGGATCGATGGCTTGTACATGGATCGATTGGGCGAGATTGGCATTTAATACATAGCCATCCAACACATAAATGTAAATCTATGAAATCGATCTCACAGTACTCCCGATAATGTCATATGGTATGCATAATTACAAGAGTAGTCTGGCATGGTATCTCATAATGCAAACGTAGATACATGCAACTTTGAGTGTGGACGAAATGACAGTGAACAAAATCAAAAATCAACAGAGCGCCAGCAAATATAGTGACGTGGAGACTTGACACAGGTTATAATTGCGAAATACATTAAGCCAACTTTGCCAACGACGTAGCACGAGTACCTTGAAATTAAATGTGCCTATCTCTACAGAAAAATCATCATAAATAACATGTACGAGAGATATCATCGATGATCTGGGAACGCGCAATATACATTAAAAAATGTGGCCACATAACCATAATAAATTCATATAAACAACATAATTTTTAAATATGAATAGACCATTTGGTACGTTGAGGAACTCGAAATGCAAACATAGAGTTATAACTCTTGGAGTTATATGAAGATATACACCCAATGAATGATATATCCAACCTACAAACCATAAGAGAATGCTATTGAGCTATAAAGCGAAGGTATTGTGAGCCTACAAGCGTTGGGCATAAACATTAATGAATAAATTGATATGTGTGAGTAAAGGCATGCATAGATAGACATGCATAGGAGCAAATGCAACCATATAAAAATTGTGTGTGAACAATATAGATATGGTAATATATCTATGTAATTAACATAAGCCAAAAACATTAGTGAAAGAGAACAAGAAAATTATACACACAAGAGTAATAGGAAGAATAGGAACCCTACTCCATAATGGATCATAGTTGATGAAACTCGAAAGTAGAATTGAACAGCTGTGATCAATAGAAGCACAGAACTAAACTATAAATAGGAAAAAAAGAAAATTTTGGTGTGGAAAGGAAGAGACGTTACAAATGGTATCAGAGCTCATGTTACATAAAACTGGGTTGTTGTTGTTGTGCTCACTGTTGTTGTGTTCTCATTGGATAAATTATTTATTGTTGAAAAAAAAAAATTATTTCTAATCTGTGTTGTTAGTGTACAGTGTGGTGCTAAAACAGACAATTCCAATGGTTGGAAGTGATGAAATTTATGTTGATCTGTGTGAGGAAGATAATACAGCAGATCCCAATGCTCTGGTGATGGCTATGTTGCACAGTTTGCAATGATAAATGGCTGAGTTAAGAAGGCAAAATGACAGATTTTCATTAGCGAGTGAGGAGCAGGAAAGGCTCATCAAAGAATTAACTTTGCGGAATAGCCAAGAGGGTGAAGGTTCGAGAAAGAGGAAGAATGATGAGTTTGAGGAAGATGATGATGCTAGGCATCAGTATAAGCAAAAAAAGGAATTACAGGGGGAATTTTGAAAGATCAAACCTCCCTCCTATGATGGGGAGAAGGAGGAAGATGCTGAAGCCTAGTTGTTGAACATGATTAAGTATTTCTAGGTCTATGAATATGAAAGAAATCTAAAGGCCAGATTGGATGTCTACCAGCTACAAGGTAAGGCTACCTTGTGGTGGGAGGAGGCGAAAATGGTTCATGCCATTGATGAAAAGACAGTTACTTGGGAAGATTTCCAAGTTAATTTTAAAACCCACTATTTAAATGAACGTTATTATGATGATAAAGAAAAGGAATTTCATGAGCTTAGACTGGGACATCTTACTATTGATGAGTTTGTCACCAAGTTTACAAATCTATTGAGATATGTCCCTTACATTAGGGAAGAGAAGGGAAAGGTACAAAGGTTCTTGAATTTTTTGCCTGCTGTGTACAAAGAGAAGATCGAGTTTGATAACCCAAAAAATATGGACGAAGCATTAAGAAAAGCTAGATTATGCTACCAGCAGTTTAAAGGAAAGGGTGAGCATGGAAAAGGCTAGATAAACAAGGGTGAAATCAAAGGAAAGAAACAGAAACTAGCTTACTTAAAGAATTTTGGCAGGGATTATCAGTGGAAAAAGTTTAATAAACCAAAAGAAAATAAAACTGCTCAGTCTCAAGTTGGTTCCAAACAATTATATGGAGACAATAAGAAAGACGGCACAGTTAAAATGAGGGAACCTTTGAAATGCTGGGGATGTGGAGAACCTCATCTCTTGAGGGATTGTCCCCACTGAAATATTCAGATGATTATGAGAGATCAGGAAGCTACCACAGTAAATGATATAGCAATAAATATACCCACTATCAGTGCAGCCTTGGAGAATCGACAAGCGGAACACCAAGTTACCATGGTTGAAATGGAAAGTAACATTGCTGACCAATCTGTTACTGTTTTAATTGATCCAGGTGCTTCTTTGAGTTACATTAGTCCACAAGTGGTAGAAAAATGCAATCTCAAAACTGAAAAATTTCAGCAGTCTTGGTTGGTACAGTTAGCCACAGGTACTAATAGGAAAGTAACTCATAAATTACCCCAAACAGCAATTAAATTAAATGATTTTCAAACAGAAGTGAATTTAAACATTCTGCCCTTAGGCTCATATGACATGCTGATAGGAATGGACTGGCTGGAAAAGAGAAAGGCAATGATGAACTATTGGGATAAAACTCTGCAATGCATAGATGAAAAAGGGAAACATTTTATTCTCAAGGGAAAACCAAAACCCATCTCTGTAAGACAAATACCAACACTGCAATTAAAAAGAACAGCTAGGAAAGGATATCAAGTATATGCAATACATGTTGAAGAAATAGAACAACAACTTGAAGAAAACCTGTTGGATACTTTGCCAGTGGTGAGAGACTTTAAGGAAGTTTTTCCAGATGAGATTCCTCATCTTCCCCCCAAAAGAGAGATTGACTTTTCAATCGATTTGGTGCCGGGAGCAACACCGGTTTCCCGAGCCCCTTATCGAATGAGTCCTCTTGAACTCATGGAGTTGAAAATGTAATTGAAAGAATTGCTAGATAAGGGTTATATCAGACCAAGTGTGTCTCCTTGGGGAGCACCAGTGTTGTTTGTGAAAAAGAAAGATGGAAATTTTAGAATGTGTATTGATTGTCGTCAGCTGAATAAGTTGACAATTAAAAATAGATACCCTGTGCCTCGAATTGATGATCTTTTTGATCAGGTAAGAGGAGCTTCAGTATTTTATAAGATAGATCTAAGGACTGGTTACCACCAGCTCAAAATTAAAGAGGAATACATTAGCAAAACAGCTTTTCGAACCAGGTATGGTCACTACGAATTTGTAGTCCTATCTTTCGGTTTGAAAAATTCCCCTGCCACCTTTATCTGCTTAATGAACAGTGTGTTAAACAAGTACTTGGACAAATTCGTACTAGTGTTCATAGATGATATTTTAGTTTACTCAAAAAGTGAGGAGGAGCACAAGGAACATTTAAGAGTAGTGTTGCAAAATTTGAAGGAAAACCAGTTATATGCCAAATTCAGTAAATGTGAGTTCTATAAGGACAAGATCCAATACTTGGGTCATATTATTTCTGAACAAGGGTTTGCTGTTGACCCTGAAAAGATAAAATCTATTAAAGAATGGTCGGTGCCGATTGATGTTTCAGCAGTGAGATCATTCATGGGGATTGCAGGTTATTATAACATATTTGTGGAGAGATTTTCTGCCATAGCATATCCCATAACCTCACTACAAATAAAGGGTGTCAACTTTGAGTGGACTAAAAAATGCCAAAACAGTTTGAACAATTAAAATTAAAACTCACTACAGCCCCTATACTGAAAATTACAGATCCTGATAAAGAATTTGTTGTATGTACAGATTCCTGTAGAGAGGGGTTGGGAGGAGTCCTTTTGCAGGAAAATTCTGTTATTGCATATGAGTCTAGGAAATTGAAGACACATGAACAGAACTATAGTGCATATGATTTGGAGTTGGTTATTGTTATTCATGCCTTGAAGATGTGGCGACGCTATCTTCTTGGAAAGAAATTTACATTGATGACAAATCATATTAGTCTTAAGTATTTCTTTTCCCAAACTGATTTGAAGCTCGACGAGCCAGATGGCTGTTGTTTCTGAGTGAATTTGATATGGACATAAAACATATCAGAGGGAAAGAAAATAAAATTACTGATGCCTTGAGCAGAAATTCTTTTCAAAATATAAACAGTACTGGAAGTAGTGCTAATTTTTATTTAGAAGGTCTAGTGAAAAAGGTAGCAGACCAGGATCCAAATTATGAGAATCTACAAGTGAAAATACTAAAGAAGGAGATGGTTAACTACACTCAAAACCAAAAAGGGTTGATATGCTACAAAAATAGATTGTATGTCCCCAATGTGGAAACTTTTAAAAAATAAATCCTATATGAGTATCACAAACAACTGTATGCAGGACATCCTGGATATCAGAAAATGCTAACAACTTTGAAAAAGAAGTTTTGGCCAGGAATGAAAAGTGATGTAGCAGAATATTCAGCTAGGTGCATGGACTGTCAACTAGTTAAAGTTGAGCATCAGCATCCTGCGGGACTTGTAAATCCCTTGCCAATTGCAGAATGGAAATGGGACACTGTTTCTATAGATTTCATAACAGGGCTACCCAAAACCAAATACCAACACGATTCAGTGATGGTGGTAGTAGACACTTTAACAAAAACTGCACACTTCATACATGTGAAATCTACTTTTGGGACAACCCAAGTAGTGGATGTGTTCCTGAAGGAAGTAGTAAGGCTCCATGGGGTCCCAAAGGTAATTGTTTCAGATAGAGATGCTAAGTTCACCGCAGCCTTCTGGAAAGGTCTGTTGGGGGGCATGGGCACTAAGTTTAATTTTAGTATTGCCTATCACCCTCAAACCGATGGTCAGACAGAGAGAACTAATCGGATTTTGGAGGATATGCTAAGAATGTATGTGATGGATAGGCCATCAAAATGGGAAGACTACTTGCATTTAGCTGAATTTGCCTATAATAACAGCTATCAATCCTCCATCAAAATGAGTTCGTTTGAAGCACTCTATGGAAGAAAATGTCGTACTCCTTTGAGCTGGAGCCAACCTAAGGATAAGCTAATGTTGGGACTAGATGCTTTACAAGAGATGGAAAGAATTGTTAAACAAATACAAAGAAACATCAAGACAGCACAAGATCGCCAGAAAAACTATGATGATAAGAAGAGGGTAAATTGAGAATTCAAAGTGGGGGAACATGTGTATTTGCGTATTAAACCCAAAAAGAGCACACTCTATGCTGGAAGTTGTGCAAAACTGGCTCCTAGATATTGTGGGCCTTTTGAAGTGTTAGAAAGGGTGGGACCAGTGGCTTACAAGCTGGCCTTACCGCCCCATGTTAGATTTCTTGATGTATTTCATGTTTCATTATTAAAAATATTTGTGCATGATGCTTCTCACATTGTTGATTGGAATGTGATACAGGTGGAACCAGAAGGGGAGTTCCTTCCAGAACCGCGTCAAATATTGGAGCGGGAAGAAATTGAATTGAGGAATCAAACGGTAGCAAGAGTAAAGGTGCAGTGGAAGCACTTTACTGCTGAAGAAGCTAACTGGGAAAGAGAAGCTGAAATGATGGAAAAATATCCACTTCTGCATGAGAAATGAACTATAGTAGTTAGATATCAACACCGAGGATGGTGTTTTCTTTCAGAGGGGGAATATGTAACACCCCTAGTTTATGGTTTTTGTTTTCAAAGCTAAACATTTGAACTTTAAATCCAAAGGGGATTGGACCCCAATGGATAAGTATTTTGTGGATGTAATTAAATATTTCATTGTGGAAATTAAATAAAATAATGTTGTGCAGATTGACCAAATGAGAATTGTGAGATCACTTGCTAAATCCATGAGGATGAATGGAGGCAAATAATTCCCCAAAAATCTTTCAAAAATCCTTGAAAGAATTTATTTCCAAATTAGATTTAGAGGAAAATCTAGTTTCCCCAATGAGGTGGAGAGTAGTTGGGAAGAGGTAAAAAGCTGTGAAAGGCAGAAACCAGCTTTAAAAATCACTAAATAGGGAATCCTAGGCAAACAGGAAGAAAAGCATCCTGATATTCTAGACGCAGAATTAGAAACAGGCTTTGGGCATCAACAGCTTAAATGAGCTATTCCTGAACAAATTAGAGGTTGGTCCGTGATGAAGGTGATCTCAGCTCGGGAGTGAGTTCTGGCGATAGAGGAACTCTAAGGTTGGGAGGATTGGTCAAGTACAGAAGAGGTATGCGCACTGTGTTTATGAATGATTAAAAAAAATTAATTGTTGTTAGTTGTTAAGGTTAATGACTGTAGCTGCATACTACTTGAAATGTTATGGTTTTGCACTCGTATTCCATACATTTACAGTTGCAGAGAAAGTAAATCCTTTCAGTTCTGCATAGTTGTAGGAACAATAATTTTGGGGAAAAATCAGCCAGAAACTCTAAACCAGCGACTGGTTTAAATCTGGAGACTTATGCTACCTCAAAATTCATAATTGTGTAACTTTAATCTGTTTCTGTTAAAAATAGAACTTAATCAGTGAATACTAGAATAACAAACCTGTGTGAAGGAATGATTAAGTACATGCAGTGCAGATCTATAGATTTGTTGAATTAACAACATATGTATATCTATAGACGTAACCTCTATGAAAAAAAATATGGATGAGTACTTTTAATAAAATTAGAGACATTCTGACATAAACAGAGCTAAATATGGTTTATTAAACCTGTAATCAAATTTGGCTGAAGAAATAAATATCACCTAGCACCTGACCTATCTCCTTTACTGGAGGAGTCTGCAAACTGAATGTATTATTTGCAAATATAAATAAGCAAATTTATATGAAGTGCATGTAAATTTTATAAGCTATGAGTCCTAAAAAATAATTCACTCATAAAATCCATACAAAATGCTGGTTGGAAGTGTTAATAATTCACTCATCAAATCCAGAGTCTATTATTAATTACACTAGTAATTAATATTGGAAATTGTAAGTCAAGAAGCAGAGGTAGAGGTATACTACTGGAGTATAATAACACCTATAACTACATAAAACAGATGTCAAGAATCACTAAATTATGGTAGATGTGGATACTCTTGCAGTATAGATATTTACATACCATTATGAAAATAAAATGTGGAGGAAGCAGAAGTACAGGATAAGACTAATAAATTCATCAATTTTATCCAGAAAAGGAAAGCAGACAGATGCAGTAGAAATAAAATTTTATCATGAACATCAACCTGAACTAGAAATTTGAAATCATCAGAGTATAGCATAACTCTATTCTGTTGGTCAAACCGGAATGAAATACATATATAAGTAAGTCTCATGTAAATTCATGAACCAAAAAAATAATAAATCACTACAACTGTGTCCCATGACAAATTAATTGAGAATACGTGGTCTGAGTGACCATATTAGCAGAATGTTATTAATACAGACCCAGTCCATGTAAATCATTAGTATTACAAAATCAAAGGGAAAAATTATGAAAGTAAGACTTGAGTGGTCTACACAAAAAGTATGTATAATAACGATGTGAGAGTCTGGCTTCACTTTGACCAATATGCTGGTGATACTGACCTGAAACGCAAGGTGAAGCAAGGTTAAATCCAAGTGAAACAACCCTTTCACTATATCACCGAGAAGGAAATTTGCATGGGATTCGAAATTACCTAAACAAAATGAGAGACAGTGAGAATGTGAGTTAATTAGCCGTTATATCTTATATCACAGAAAATAATATATACGAGTATTGTGCATAAAAACAAAGTGATACCTTGCAAAGGAAAAACCCTTGAGTTCAAACGACTTGAAAACAAAAATAGTTGAACATAATTAAAAATATTGAAGACCAATATATTCACTTACACAAAAAGCCATGGGTCGAATGTTATAATGGGAACGATTACTTGCCAAGGGTAGGGATTGCTCGCCATAAAGGAGATGAGCAGAGTCAAGACATAGCCCTCGAAGAACCTCAGTAAAGTCATAGACGGCGGTGAAGAATAAGCTCCTATCAAGCGTTGATGGAGTATTAGCATCAACCATTTCCAACAGGAATATAAACGAAATATAAGAAGAGACATTGAAAAAAAAATCAGCGCACTAGAATAGAAAAATCTCCACCAGAGATTGGTCCAACTGACCGAGATGAGTTCTCTACATTAAACGAAACTATATGGAGAAAATTTTATTTAACCATAGCTCTCGCACTCTAAGCATATCGTATTGCTATTGGGAAAGAATACGTATCAAAGTATAGTGCACGGAGAGTAAAGCCTCACAGTTAAGATAGTTAAGTGCTCAAAATTTCATACCTGAAATACAATACGATGGGGAGATAGATACGCCAGAAGCCTGGGAGAGCCGACGCTTCATTTCTCCAACGTGCAGACTCTCAGCACCGAGTGGCGATAAAAATAAATGAGTGAAAGAACTGTTTCGATAATGTTACAAAGATTTATGCAAATGTCTCAATCCAAAAACAACGAAACCCTAATGGATAGGAGCAATCTCCACCGTCCAAGTGACCTCGGATCGATGGCTTGTACACGGATCGATTGGGTGAGATTGGAATTTAATACATAGCCGTCCAACACATAAATGTAGATCTATGAAATCGATCTCACAGTACTCCCGATAATGTCATACGGTTTGCGTAATTACAAGAGCAGTCTGGCGTGGCATCTCATAATGCAAACATAGATACATACAACTTTGAGTGTGGACAAAATGAAAGCCAACAAAATCGAAAATCAACAGAGTGCCAGCGAATATAGTGACGTGGAGACTTGACACAGGTTATAATTGCCAAATACATTAAGCCAACTTTGCCAACAACACAGCACGAGTACCTTGAAATTAAATGTACCTATCTCTACAGAAAACTCATCATAAATAACATGTACGAGAGATATCATCGATGATACGGGAACGCGCAATATACATTCGAAACCGTGGCCACATAGCCATAATAAATTCATATAAATGACATAAGTTTTAAATATGAATAGACCATTCGGTACATTGAGGAACTCGAAATGCAAACGTAGAGTTATAACTCTTGGAGTTATACAAAGATATACACCCAACGAATGATCTATCCAACCTACAAACCATAAGAGAATGCTATTGAACTATAAAGCGAAGGTATTGTGAGCCTACAAGTGTTGGGCATAAACATTAATAATAAATTGATATGTGTGAGTAAAGGCATGCATAGATAGACATGCATAGGAGCAAATGCAACCATATAAAAATTGTGTGTGAACAATATATATATGGTAATATATATATGTAATTAACATAAGCCAAAAACATTAGTGAAAGAGAAAAAGAAAATTATAACCCTACTCCATAACGGATCATAGTAAACGAAACTCGAAAGTAGAATTGAACAGCTATGATCAATAGAAGCACAGAGCTAAACTATAAATAGGAAAAAAGAAAAATGGTGTGGAAAGGAAGAGACGTTACAAAAAATGGTATACAAAGTGGAAACTGTTTCTTTTTTAATAAATGTTTATATGTAACAAAATTACAATATAGTCATATAAACATAAAATCAATATCAAAGATCTTATACATAAATTCAAATTATTATTAATAATACATATTTACATATATAGATTATGCAAGTTGTAAATATATGAGGCAAAGCATGTTCTCTAATTTGTATAGAAAAATGAAAAACCAAAGTTGATCACTTTTTTATAAATAAAATTTTCATAAAATGATATAAAATATTTACAAAACTGAAAATGTAGATTATAATCAAATTTAAACATTCACTTTAGCATTAAATTTGAGATTCTCAAATGTTTTTTCCAGTGAGATTCCCCACCTGGACATCGAGGCTCTAGTAACCATTACCTAGTAGATCATAATCAAACTTAGACATTCACTTTAGCATTGAATTTGAGATTCTCAAATGTTGCTTTCCATTGAATATTAGCATCCATATATTCCCCACCTGGACATCCAGGCTCTAGTAACCATTGCCTAGTAGATCATAATCAAACTTAGACAGTCACTTTAGCATTGAATCTAAGATTCTCAAATGTTGCTTTCCATTGAATGTAAGCATCCATATATCCCCGACCTAGACATCTAGGCGCTAGTAACCATTGCTTAGTCCCTAATTTATAATGCAACATAGTCTCTCGACCCCATAACATAAGCCAAATATCCTCATGGCCATCTCCAACTACAATAAAATAAGTTCCTTCTGATGATTTGATCATACTTTCAATAGATGCAATAGAGATAGTGTCAATCATACACAATGTAGTGTTTGTTGGATTATATTCCCACAATCCTATATCATCATGGCACACTATGGGTAGCCTCCCATATACCTGTTTTCCACCATCATTTTGCTTTATTCTTCCAACAAATATCATTCCTAAATGGATCTTTCCACTAATATGGGGGATCACAGTTGGTAAAGCAACATTATTGAAACATGTTTCTCCATCATACGTTTCCATTTGAATTGTTTTTGGAAATTCCTCCATCCAAGCTCCATGGACTTGAGAGTAGGGGTGTTTGTTATAGTTATTTACATGATCATTACACAAATAATGAAAATATCCGTAAATAACATTGTCATTCTTATAACTCCATAAAAGGTATGGAAAGCTCTCAGATCTAACAGGATCATAACTCAAAAATGGGCAAAGTGGCTTCAATGTTCACATCTTAGTTATGGACTAACAGGATCATAACTCAAAAATGGGCAAAGTGGCTTCAATGTTCACATCTTAGTTATGGAATTATATCGTGCAATGTCAAGAAGACCCTTTCCGCCATGATACCAATTACCAAAAAGATAAACTCTAAAATGCCCTGTGTTATTGTCAGTCTCCATCTCTACTGTTCCATGGACAACAAGAAGGTTCAGAAATTTACCACGGCTACGTGTAGCAGGAGAAATGATGGGCAAACTCTTGACCTGCACCGTGAGAGGATTAACAACATGCAATGTGTAGTCAGATCGAGCTACCAAAAACAAACCTTCACTGCTAACGTTGATGCCCAGAGTTTTCATGCCCATGGTATCCCAATTACAAGGGACCTTCAACAAAAACCGACTCTTTGAGATAATGCTAAAAACCCACATGTCTAAGTTGTGGTTGTTAATCACAATGCATTTTTCAGTACTGGTGTAATTTTCTTGAAAATAATTGGAAGCACAGGCAGAAGCCCAGTAATCACTTACCGATATACAAGCCAACAAATCATGAAGGGGGAGTCGGAGAAAAATGAAGGTGTAACAGCGAAAAAGGAGGGAGGAATACAACGAAAATCCCCAGGCAGCAGCCATGCCGGAGATATGGAAGGTGTAACAGCGAAAAGGAGGGAGGAATACAACGAAAATCCCCAGGCAGCTAGGGCAGAGTACATCTTCCTGCCTCCAGATATTAGGACAGAGTACATATTCCTGCCTCCAGCCATTGTAAGCATTGGACTTTCGTTGGTTGCGGCGCTCTATATCAACTCGGTCGTGGTTGTCCCGAGGTTGTCAACCGGAGGATAACTACTGTACTTTATTTGATTGTATTCCTCTGTATGTATAGTAATGCCACTAAGAAATAGGAGCAGATCTTCTCATGTGTATATTTTGACCAGATTAACTCGTTTTTGGGGCACCATGATCTATGGCGAGGACGTGAATAAGTTGGATACAACCATCCATGACTCACCTTTTAGCTTAGTTCGAGGAGTTAATCCTCGTGCCCTGACCAAAATAGTATCGTTGGTGGTTTAATTCAGTTGTAAAGCACAAAATTTCCGGATAATATGTATAAAATAGTAGTGGTTTAATTCATTGTAAAGCACAACATTTATGGTTAATATGTTTAAAATATTCATACAATTACGTTTATAACTAAGCGTAGTTTCAAAAAAACTCAGCCCCAAAAATAATGGAAATTTAATAATGGAAATGTATGTTAAGTGTACTTTCAAAAAACTCACGAATTAGCTTTAAAAATAATGGAAATTCCTACTATTACATTTATAATTAAGTGTAGTTTCAAAAAACTCACATATTAATTTCAAAAATAATAGAAATTTTGGTAAAATTATGACAAAATCAGGAAATTGTGCTCCTGATTTTTGATAGTGTTGAATCTATTTTCATAATAAAAAAAACAATTCAAACATTCAGCATTTTGATTTTTTTATTTTTCTTCTCCTCTTATTCAGCCAAGAAAATTATCATCCAAATAAATTTGTGGCATCGTTTACCAACCTCTTATAATTATAAAATATTCGAGTTAAAATAATAATTTTAAAGATAAATGGAAAAATGGTATCCTAAAACAATGTCCTAACGTGTTTAGCAATGATATATCCTCACCTAGAATTGCACTAGATTTGGTCCATCATTGACCCAGACAACAGTTTTTTTTTTAAATGTTAAATTGAAAAACTAATTTGAATATTGAAAAGAAAAATTACCAAAATTAAAGTAGTTTTGAGTCAATATGGAAATATTTTCATTTTCAATCCTTCCTCATAAACTTTAAACCAAATACAAAATTTTAACACCAAAAATAAAAAAAATATTAAAAAGTAACATTACCTTTAAATTTTTTATTCAATTAAAATAAAATAACTATAACCGTAATTATTAAAATATTGTAAATTGTATTTAATTCTTTAAAATTATAAGTATGAGAATTATCTTTAATAGAAAAACAATTGTTAACTTCATGTACTATCCCACGGTAAAGAAGTTTGAATAAAACTTATGGTTTATTAAGAGTTTCTAATGAATTTTCAAAATACTTGACAGTAAATATTACAAGATACATGGTCTATAGGATGGATGGTCAATTAGAAATGATTGAATTTATTATATAAACATTATATGAATTTTTGTATTTAATAAATTTTAAATTTACAAATAATTTTGTTATTTAATGTTGAATGAAAAACAATTTTGTTATTTAATGTTGAATGAAAAACATGGTTTAATATTGAATGAAAAAGTATGGGATGGTATTACCAAAATTATGTGAGTTTTGGTCAAACATCCACATTTTATGAGATATGTTTTATCTCTTATATAGTTGGTTTTCATATTCACCCTGTCTTATAAAATTATAACCAAATACAAAAGCCAATACAAAACATTAAAAAAAATATAAAGCCACAATACCCTTTAACTATTTTTGAAAATAAAATAAAATAATCATAAACTTAAAATATTGTAAATTGTATTTCATTTTTTAAATATTGGAATTTATATTTAACTTTTAAAATTTTGTGAAATACCATGGTTATATTTAATAAGAAAACAATTGTTAAGTTACATGTGTTGTCCCACTGTAAAGGAGTTTGCATCAAGTTTTATGGTTTATTAAGAGTTTCTAAAACATCTAAAGAATATTTAGAATACTCAGAAAATGTTACAAGATAAATAAGTATTAATGAAAAATAACATGCCAACTATTCAACACATTAATGTGACATGTCATGCTCCCAGAGAATTAGTCACGGGTACTTCTTAGTAAGGTCAAGCTGGTGTGACCCATCGTGCTCTGATAGCGTCACTATAGATTATTTTATAAAAGGTCAAGTTGTAGAATTTTTTGCTTAAGACATTCTATATCCAGAATGATGTCCTAGATAACGGATGAAGGTTGTGGACAGTCGTGGATACAGAGATGGTGGTAGTTTCATAGGATGGTTTAGTATTGAGACTGGCCCATTGCACTCCGAGAGGTTGAGAAGCGTAAATTCTGCAAAGCACGCCAACGATGGTCTGAAGCGGTTATGTCTTAAATAAATCAAGTGGGAAACTTGAAAGTGTGGTGAAGAATAAAGCGGAAACCTTGAGATTCAGAGTGGATATGAGTGCTAGTGATGACCATATCAGACAAATCTAACAAAGATTTATTTATTGTTGTAATGTATGTTTCTATATTTTCTACATGTAAGCATTAAGGGAGGGTGTTGGAAGTAATGCTTCCATGTCATGTGTGTCATGTGTATTACAGGTTTTCAATGAGTATTTTGAGGTCTTATTCTATATGTGGTTGTTTCCCATGTGTATGAGTTGTTGTTGTGTCATGTCACAATCGTAGATCCACTTTCTTAGGATCTAGATATGTGGAAGTCAGTGATTTACATCCTATATATGTAATTGTGATGATCAATAAAAATATAATGTGATTTGTTGCATTCACAATCATTTTCTTATCTCATCTCTCTCGTATTTCTAATAATAGAGAGATATAGATGGAGGGGAGGAGAGAGGGAAGAAGAGAGAGGCAAAGACAGGGTATGAGAAATATATATATATATATATATATATATATATAAAGAGAAGTGTTAGAAAGAGATAGAAGGGGAAGAGAGAGAGAAGGAGGGGAAAATGGGAGATAAAGAGACAAATAGATATGGAGAGAGTGTGTGTATGTTTTGGAGGTGAGATAGAGATATAAATAATGAGAGGAAATGGGAGTTAGAGATATAGATGAAGGGGAAGAGATGTGCTTACACTGAAATCAACATACAATATTAATCGAATTACTTTGAAATTAACGTACATCGTACATCTAGTTGCATCAAATCAGATATCAACATCTACAGTGAAATCAATGCATCTAGTGCAAATAATCACATAGGATTAGAAATCAACATCTATACTTAAATCAATGTATCTAGCGCAAGCGATAAAATACAATTATAAATAAATATCTACATTGAAATCAATGCATCTAGTGCAAGCAATAAAATAGGATTAGAAATAAATATTTATAATGGAACCAATGCATCTAGTACAAGAAATCAAATAGGAGTAGAAATCAACATCTACACTGACATCAATGCATCTAGCGTAAGGTACTAAATATGATTAGAAATCGATATCTACACTGAAATAAATGCATCTAGTTTAAGGTATTAAATAGTATTAGAAATCGACATCCACATTGAAATCAATGTATCTAGTGCAAGTGATCATAAAGAATTAGAAATCAGTATCTACATTGAAACCAATGCATCTAATGCAAGCAATAAAATAGGAGTATAAATCAAAATCTACACTGAAATCAATTCACGTAGTGCAAGGTATTAAATAGGATTAGAAATCTACAACTACACTTAAATCAATGCATCTAGTGCAAGCGATCAATTATTATTAGAAATCAACTACATTGAAATAAATACATCTATTTTATGAAAGCCAAAATATTTATGAATTCCTCGATCTAACTTAACTTCTATTTTTGTATTTGTCTCTTTGTGTTTATTTATTCTTCCCTCTCTCCACCCTCCATTCTGTCTCTATCTCCCTGCCTCTCTCATTCACTCTCTCCCCATCCCTCTCTCTCCCGTCTCTTCCCCCCCCCCCCCCCCTCTCTCTCTCTCTCTCTCTCTCTCTCTCTATGTCTCTCCCTCCCTTTATCTATATTTCTCTACTTCCCTCTCTCCCCTTGTCATCTTTATATATATCTCCCTCCATATTTCCTTATTTGTATCTCTATCTCATCCCCCTAAACACATCTCTCTCTCTCTCTCTCTCTCTCTCTCTCTCTCTCTCTCTCTCTCTCTCTCTCTCTTACTTCCTCCCTCTCTTTTCCTCTCTCTTATTCCCTCTTGCCTCCTCCATCTATATATATATCTTCCTATGTCTCTCCTTTATCTCTCTATATCAGTTTTCAAGCATACAAACACACAATCTCTCTCTCCATATCTATCTATCTATTTATCGATCTCTCCCTCTTCCTCTCTGTCTCTCTCTTTCTTGCTATCTCTTCCCCTCCTCTCTCTCTCTCTCTCTCTCTGCCCCCTCCATGTATATGTATATCTCCCATTGTTTCTCTGTCTCAATCCCCAAACATACAAACACTCTTTCCATATCTATATATATATATATACCTCTCCCTCTATTTCTCTTCCCCTTATATCTCTCTCTCCCTCTCTCTCTCTCTCCCTCTCTTGCCCATCCATATATATATATATATATATATATATATATATATATATATATACATATACCTCTCCCTCTATTTCTCTTCCCCTTATCTCTCTCTCTCCCTCCCTCTCTCTCTCTCTCCCTCTCTCGCCCTTCCATCTGTATCTCCATCTCCCCTTGTCTCTCCTTCTCACCCCCAAAACATACACTCTCTATCTCCATATCTATATATCTCACTCTTCCACTCTCTCTTCCCCTTTTGTATCTTTATCTTCCCCTTCTATCTCTCTCTCTCTCTCTCTCTATCTCTCTCTCTCTCACACACACACACACACACCGTCTCTCCATCTCTCCCTTGTTACTCCCTCTCCCTATCTACCTTTCTATCTCTATATCTTTCTTCCCATTCTAATTCCATCTCCCTCTCCCCCTCTCTCTCCTCTCTCTCAATTCCTTTCTCCCCAACCTCCCTTTGTCTCTCCCCCACATCACACACACACTCTTTTTCCACCCTCCAACTCTATCACTACCTCCTTCCCTCTCTCCTTCTCGCACTCCCCCTCTCTTCCCACTCCATATCTATGTCTCCTTGTCTATGTCTTCCCCTTCTTTCCTTTTCTCTACCCTCTCATTTTCTCTATGTTCCCTCATCTCCTTTCTCCCTCATTCCATCTTCATCCCTCCCTTGTCACTATCTCCCTATTTCCACCTTTATCTCTCAATGTATTTTTTCTTCCCTCAATCTATTTCACCCTCCAAATCCATCTCTCTTCCTCTCTCCCCTCCTTTCTCTCTTCCTTCCTCTTTCTCCTTGTTTCTCCCACCTCTATGTATCTCTCCCTGAATTTATTCCCCATCCATATCACTCTCTCTCTTAAAGATGATCCCATTGTATTGTATTTAAGAAAGGATCTAAACTATAAAAAAAAACATAACTGGTTGTAAAAGATTAAACCTATATTTTGGATAAATCATGTCAAAGAAAATACAATAATAAAAATCTTAAATAAAGAATCATGCACTATCTTACCCCTATCATTGTTAGTCACTTTTCTTTCTCTCTTCGCTTTGATCCTTGGTTAATATGAATCTATCATGGTTCTTTTATAATATTATTTATATTATATAAATTTCATGTATGTATATATGAAAGTGTTCTCACCTTTAATTTACTAAAGCCTTGATTTAATCTCGATTGGAATATTTTAGATATACCTTAAAAGTAATTATAACCTTTTTTATTTTAGATTTAATTAAAAAATATTATAAAATTAAATTAAAATAAAGTATTTGTAAAATATTTTAATTTTGAAATAAACTACAGTTTTTGAGCATTTGGTATTAATAATCCATGGTATTGGACAACGGTATTGTAAGAGAATAATTAAAAGCCTAGATCCATAACATAATAATCAAAATCCTTAGTAGATTACCCATGGTATTGATAAACCATGGTATTAGCCTTTGGTATTATGATTTTCTTCCCTCCTCTCTCTCTCTATCTCCCTCCCTCTATCTTTCTCTTCTCGGTATTGTAAAAAATCCTATTTAGAAGCTAATAATATCCATGGTAAATATTCATGATTAAATTTTTTGTTATATTGTAAATATTAAATTTGTATCTGCTTATTAATTAAATTTAAGATAGGTTATGGAATAATTATTTTAATTTATATGGTAAAATGGATGTTAGTTTATAAGTACTATTTATATGTTTTGTATTTTAATTTGATATGTATAATATATTTTCTTTTATCTAAAAAAATGTTAGTAATTTTATTAATAAAATAAATTACAATATAAAAAATATTGAATTTAGGAAATATCTCACATTTCATGCTTTAATGTGATATGTATATTACATCTCAGGCCTACACTATACACATCTAACATCTAACCCTCACACAACCACCCTATACTGGGTTGTAGAGTGGGGGGAATTATTTTCACTTATTAAAAATATTCTCATATAATGATGATTATTAATATATATTGATGTGTATGTGAAATTACTTGAGGATTATGTAAATTCTCACCGTGCTGATGAGATTCTCACTGTGTCAGGTGCAATTTGTTACCTAGTTATTAGAAACCTCAATGAAATCATATTTTTCATTTGATGCATTTCCTTGAAAGGCCTCATTCACACCATATTCATGCTTGAACATTAACAAAGCTTAATTTTGACTAGCATTCTCAATTCTCTTCATTTTCCCAACATTCATAAGAGACAAACTCATCTTCTTACTATGCACTCTAAAAATTCTCTCCTATCATAAAGATATGGGCTTCCCAAAACTATACCACAAATATCAAGCAGAATTACATCAAGTTTAAATTCATCAAGAAAGTTTTTAGTGGTTGCAAATCTAAGGCTGCACCTCCTTGAAACCTGTAATTATTCATTCTTACATACCCAACCTTAAGGATACGGTCTACTATGTGGAATGGTGTCTAAATTTAACTTCTTGACAATGTCCTCTGAAATAATATTTTCTTATAAACCACTATCAAATAGTGTATCAATCTGTTATAAAACCAGCTCCAAAAATATAAGAAAAGAGAGATCAACGCCTTAGAAATAAGCCACTTCGATAGGGAAACCTCCTTTACATTAAATAAATGAACAATTCTTGGCTGAAACAAATGAAAAAACTTCCTTCTATATATAAGAGTCCATTGGATCACAATATAATCCTAGTCGACCTAACAATAATAATGTAAGGGCACAATAATAACAAAATTGGGGTTACTGGGGTACAACAATAACAATAAGGGGGATACACTAATAACAATAAGGGGCTAAACTAGTAATATAGGGACCTAACATGCCCCTCTCCTTCAAAAAAATGTTGTCCTCAATGCTTGAGTAGCTCTGGGTGCTTCTGTATAAAATTCTCATCCTCCCATGTAGAATCTTCAGTGGGTAAGTTCTTCCACTTGATGAGATACTCTGAAATTGATCGATTCCGTAGCTGTCGAGTTCTTGTTTTCGTAACTGCTTTAGGTTCCAATATGGTTTTTCCTTCCTCATCAAGTTTTGGAAATATTGTTTGAACTGGAATTTTTTCACCTATAACACTAGTAGAAAAGGGCTAATTAGTTACTAAAAAAATGACTAAAACTTGCATATAAACGTCTATTTTTCGGTCAGTGACCAATAGTAGCTAATTTACAGTATCTTATAACACGACCAGATTTTGGTTGTTTTTAGCTTAGTCATTAATTGGTTATCTCAATTTTTTTGTCTAGTTGTATATTTGGTCATTAATTTAGTCACTGATTTAGCCATTAATTTAGTCATTGATTTAGTCACTAATTTTTGTCATTAATTTAGTCAATGATTTGATCATTAATTTATTCATTAATTTGGTGATTAATTTTGTCATTGATTTGGTCATTGATTTAATCATTGATTTGGTCATTAATTGTCACAATTAATGACCAAATATACAACAAAATATATGACTATATGATCACCCAAGAAATCCATTAATGACCAAAGAAATATGACCAAAATGTTGGTCATGTTATAAGATATCGCAAATTAGCTACTAATAGTCATATATATACAAATTTTAGTCATCGTTTGAAACCAATTAATGACCAAAGAAATATGACTAAATTTAGTGACGAATTCATCATTTGTAGTATTTTATATTCATTTCATTTATTTTCATTAATAATCATTATAAATGACTAATTTAGTCATATATTCATTTTATTTTTGTTCATCATCAATCAATATAAACTGTTATTTTAAAAGTTTTAGATTGATTTTATGTGTTCATCATTAATCAACATAAATTAATTAGTATGATTTTGCAACTAAATTTTAAAAAAATGTCATACAATTTACATGTTCATCTAATATGAAAATGCAAAGTTACATATGTTAATTACACTACCAAGTAATATCAAGTGCAACTATAAATAATTCCAACCACAAATTATATTATATAAAATGTCAAGTATTACAATATGAGTTTCCAACTTAATATTGGTTGGAGTACAATTTATAGATAAAATATTGTTCATCACTTCAAAACATTATCATTATCTTGCCAAGGAATTGCAAGTGAATTCACCAACTCTAAAAACTTGAACATCAGTCTTTATCAGTGTGTCTTATGCGGAATATTGTTTCTACGGGTACCACTAGACCAATACACTTCTCTCTCTTTGTCACTCTAGTGTTATTGTTTCCCTCTTTCTTCAATCCTTGCTTCTTACCATCAATATTGAGTCCATTTTTTGCAAAAAGAAAACAAAAAAAGTTATAATGCAGAGTATAATACATGAAAGTTGATGAACACTGTAATATAGAAAAAGTAGACTATAAAGGATTTATATGATATATACCTCAACATCAATAATATTTTTAATGTCATTTTTCCCCATAAAATCAAGAAACTCGAACAAGTTTTCTTTAGTTGGGAAATAGTGGCCACTATGTGGCCAGATGACCTATATAAACAAAGGAAATAGAATGTCACAAATAAACACAACATAGCTAGAAATTTCTACTAAGAATGTTTCATGCTGCACTTTTGTATTTGTATCATTTCCTCTAGTTGTCTCTAAACAGTGACACTTCAAAAATAGAACTGGTTAGTAGAAATCTAATGGGTGGAGCAAAGTATTGCTAACACAAGATTACAACAAGAAACTAAAAAGGAATAAGACAAGACTTTGTAAATTGTGATACTAACCAGGAATATAGCTTCAATATAGTAACCTTCAACTATCAACATACTATTCAAAAGGAAAAGGAATCTAATTCCCATAAGCCGACAAATTATCTATGCCCCTTGTTTTCCCTGTAATTAATTGAGCAATATTGTCACACACAATTTCATTTTTTCGTGAGAGAGCTGACCTTTGATTCTTCAAGTACCAAAAACAATTATCCACGTAAGAAAAATTATCCAAAGCATTTAGTATCATCTTTAAACCTAACGCTGGCAGACACGAAAGTCTTGTTGAGCTTGATTAATGATAGAAATGTGAGTTACAAATCATAGTCAAAACGTGTGAGATAGCAACTTCCACAAAAAGCCACAATAGCGTCCAACAAACGCAAAGAAACAATTCTTCTGCTAAGTTGACTTCCACATGACTCTACTACTTGAAACTCAAATGTGATACCTGATAAAATAGGTGCCTTACAATATGAGGATGATCTTCTCGCTTTTGGATTGTATATGTACATAATTTCTGCATTCAAATTATAAAGAATTCACAAACTCTAATTTGTAATTCCAACCGATCCATACTAAACTCTATTCAAATTTAACTTGAAAATAGAACCAAAAATTTTCAAAAAATTATAAACAAATAAAATACCCGAAGATACGGAATGCTGACATATGATAATAAATTTGATCAAATACCCGAAGATACCAAATGCTAGCCTATGATAATAAATTTGAGTTTGATGGCTGCCATCAATTCGAATTTGACAACTGGAAGACAACATCTCCAGAAAATATAGCGAACCAAGATCTGAAATTTGTACAAAAGGTTCCCCAATATTTTGAATCCATGTGGTTTCAATTTTAGCTTCTGAAGCTTCATTAAAAAAAAATTTATAGCAAAAAATCCAGGATAACCTGTTTGAAAAAGTGAAACGTTAGAATCCAAAGCTCTCATACCAAATGTTATGCAACCAACTCACAAATAGAAGAAAAGATAGATCAACGACTTATAAATAAGCCTCTTCTAGTGGGAAACCTCCTTTAGATTACATAAATGAACAATTCTTGGATGATACAAATGACAAAACATACTTTCTAGATATAGGAGTCTAAGGGGTCACAGTATAATCAGATCCTACATAACAATGATAATGTAAGGGCACAACAATGATAATAGTGGGATTCTATGGGGTACAATAATAAAAATATGGGGACTACATGGGCAAAACAATATAAATAAGGGGGTTACACTAATAATTCCACACAATGATCAACTAGCATTGAAATAGGGTGCAATTGAATTGAATAGACAAGGTGTGATGGGTGTGATGTTTTGGGGTTGCTCGTAGTTTGTAGAATTATACATATGTATAGTGCATTAAAATCCATGTAAAGTTGACTCTTAGTATTTTGGGGTCGGATTTATGTATGTTATCATATTTTCACTACTAATAACAGTTGTTGTCTGAGTATTGTACTTGTTGAGTAGTGCCAATATGTGCATTTTCTAAATGAATAAATTCTATGTTGCTATATTGTTTTATGTTGATAACATTGTATATTCCATGTCACTATATTTCTAGTGTTATGTTCCTAATAAGTATGTTGTTGGTATTAGCGTGTTGATATTTGAGTGAGAGTATTGTTGAGGAAATTATGTTGTTGATGCTAGTTGGTTGTACTAGGGTTTGATTTATGGTTGTATAAGTCACATAATGTAGGTTGGGGGCATGATGAGTAGAGAATATTGATGTTATGGACGATAAAGAGATTCTACAACTTCTATAAAATTGTATAGGTTGTTGCCAGGGTTCCAGTAGAGTTTCTAGGGTTCTAGTAGAGTTATTAAAACAACTTATGAAACAACATAATATTTCCTTATTGGGCTACAATATAGACTGGATAAAAAGGCAGAACAACATACCCTTCTCAAGAGGATTCCATGCTATTATAAAAATGGAGCAGCCAAGGGATATACAAAAAGAATAAGAGATAGGAAATATTCTCTTTTCATTCAGCTCATTTTTTAAGTTATGAAGATGACAATAAAATCCCTTCTAAAATTGGAAGAAATAGATTCACATATTTCCAAGGTGAACCAATCATCTTTAAGGAGCTTAAATTGGGCTCTAGAACCATACATCATTTCCTTGATACAACACAAGTTCTTGGATTATCGTTGTGAAGGGGTAAAACTTATGGTGGCTTCTATATTAGTGAGATTATAAGGCTAACTTCACCTATACCTCCTTACAATGATAACATTATGAGGAAAATCTTACAAATAATAGTAGAAAACTTTCAAGAGTTGGATGACGTCATGGGTCCTACATTGGTAAAGAGGCTCAAGATTTTGGAAGTCATGGTTGGAGTCAAATCATATGAAATCATGTTTTATCTAGAGTGAAATGATTTGATTCTTTAAATGTTCCAATGCTTCTTCAACATTAAAGAACATCATCCAAATGGCATCAAAACAAACATGTAGTCTATTTTGTCTTTAGTTATGGGAGGTCGTGATGCCATTTTAAAGTAGCTAAAATCCAATTTTTTGGGCCTTTTGGAGGAGGGAACATATTTTCTCACATGCTGCTTATGAACTAGCATAAAGGTTACTTGAGAAGAAAATGAAAATTTTCAAAAGGAGGTTGACCAAGGATGATTTGATGGGATGAAATATAATTTTTTTCCATCTGATCACTTGAGTGGTGTTGGTGAAGATAAGGATGCAAAGGTTAAAAAAAAGCATCAAGAATGAATTAAGAAGGAAAAATCCTAATCAATCATGCTCAGATAATATGGTAGAAATGATAGGGGTAAACAAGATGATATTCCTTATAATAATTATGATAAGATGGATTATTTTATAGTTGAATCCATTTATTTTCATGAGAACATCCTTGATGAGTATGAGCGATCATGTGAAAATTATGATGACGATGACCATCAGGAGAAGAGCACTCAAAGGTGCAAAGACATGGAATACATAGTGTTAATGACGAGTCATATCTGGAGAGCCAGTTGAAGGCTCCATTTGGAGTCATGCTTAAGGAAATGGAGCATCCATATTTAGGGTTAAATATTGATGAGGTGCAAGTAGATGTAGATGTATCCATCAAGGCTACAGGATGTCCAAATGATAGCCACTAGGAGAATATTGAGCACCTCAAAACATATCTTATGTCGAAGAAGAAGAAGACCCAGACACTCTGAGACACCATCTTGCAGCAAATCAGTCAGCTTGAGGTCCTAGGAATTAGCCATGCCAGGACCAATACTACTATTTCTAGTGTTGGGGAACAACTAAAATATTAGCGAGGAAGCAAGAGGAGCATACTTGGGATTTTCATAGAAACCCTATTTAGGAGTACATCGGTAGGGATTGCAAATTTAGTATCCCACCTATGTACATTGGAGAGGGGAAAATTTTTCTAGAGGGATCCTATGTTTTGACTGGGTGGAGCAACATGAGATAAGCGTGATGCATCATTGGCATAGTATATTTATTCCTTCTATAGGTGTTCACGTGCTCGATCCTTCCCACGAGTTTTAATGGTGAGATACCCAAAGTTGGTATCTCATAGAGTGGATATTTTATGGAGCATCATCCATAGTTAGAGGTGTGGCACAAAAGGAACCCTTAGACATGGGCAATGAAGGGTGGCCAAGGTGGCATTGAGATCCATGTGGATTTATTTATGGAAGGATGAGTCAGAGAATTTTTTGGGATCCATATATTAAGAGATCCATTCAATATTGGACACCTCGGAAGCATGATGTCGCATAATGGTTTATACGATATCTATTTATTGATGTAAAGATGTATATACAGTAGATAAATTTGGATTTCTTGTGGGCAAGAAATCTTTGGGCAAGAGGATTTGTAATTTTCCCTTTTTTTCGTTTCCCTTATGATGTAGTTAGTGTGTATTTCCAAGGTTGGTGTCAGTCAAGTCACAGGAGCGAGATTACATCATCAGTGCACCCATAAGGATTTGGAGGAGTTTTATGGGGTCTAATGGGGTTCACTTACATTATTTCACAATAAAGGTCAATTTGCATGGTTCGTTCTTAGTTCCATTTCATTCTCACAATTCCAGTAAAATGGAGATACTATCAACAAAGTTTTAATTAAATACACTAAAGGTGTCATTTGGGAAGGATTATTTGGACAAACACCATAGTGTAATAGTTTGTTGGAACTAAAATGAAGAGATCTACATGATAGGATGATGAAAACCGACTTTCAATGGCTAGAGAGATTGTAGAGGTAGATTTACCATTTTCCAGAATTAAAAATTCACTTAAATAAAATAGAAAATGGGAAGCCTCTACAGTGAAATAAAATAAAACTGCAAGGGGAGGAGGTTCTACAATGGAAATACAATAATAGAATGAGCGCTTCTAGAAGATTATAGAGATATATATCAAGTATTTAAAATGATGGGGGAGCACATAATTTAGACATATCTTGGATTTGGGGTATTTTCTTGTGGAGAGATTTTGGGAACTTGGGTTTTCAAGATCGAAGAGACCTAGGATGAAAATCATTGGGTTTCTAGGTGTGTTGAATGAAACACAAATTCATTATAGTATATATTTCATCTAAAAACCTCATTGGGCTTCATTAACATCAGTTTTTTAGTAGTTCTTGTACACATTTATGGATCAAGAGTGGGGATCACCTAGATCTCCAACTAGAGTTTCATTTCTAGTTATATTTCAAGAGGCCAAATTTAGTATTGGAGTAGTTTTTGGAGGCCATTGCCTCAACCACTTTTTGGCTATTTTTCTATATTGGCACATTGAAATATCATAGTCCATATTTAATATATAATAAGGTCAAGTTTTGTTTCATTTTTCTTGTGTTGTATACATAATTGTAGTATTTTATTTTTAATTTTCCTGAGTGGTAGCACTTCTTAATTTTTGGGTTATTTGCTGGCAATTTCTCTAGCATGAATTGGTGAAATTTTCATGGTATATTTGAATAAAAATCATGACATAAATTTTCTTAAGTGAATTCTTAAATGATTTAAAAAAAGTATTAAATGGGATATTACATGTTGCTCCATCATAATAAGTAGTAATCATTGGAATGTTTTATTGGAATGCACATCCCTGCAAGGATCACAAGCCACTTCCCCTCACTTCAAGGATGTTATCCATAATAAACAAGCCTATTTTAGTGTTGGAAACATATTTTAAAAATGACATTGGTGAGACCAATAATATCCATAAAGGTAAGAGGCTCAAGGAATTGTCGTCGTGACCTCCTTTTTGTCAATTTCATGTTCAGAATAGAATGAATTACACATCTCCCTTACACTAGGCTATAGAAAGTGTCTTTCAATGCATTCATATTTTTTTAATTCACACACACACACACACACACACACACACACACACACACACACACACACACACACATATATATATATATATATATATTTGATTAAACAACTCACTCACACATAGACAGAATAAATAATAAACAATAATTGAATGAAATCTATTATAATATTTAAAACCAAGGGAAAAATGAAAAATTTCACTGTTTTCCAATTAAATGATGACAATGCAATATAATTAAAAAAACAAACAAACCAAGCTTAAATAATGACGTGACAAGAATGAGAATATTCATGTTATTTAAGATATCATTTATAGGTTAATAGACAGTAAAGAAAATGTAGCAAATGAATAGCTTTACTAGGTAAACTACATGAGCCTAATCTTTGATTTATGTTAGATATATAAAAAATAACTTAAATAAATTATTGAAGTGAAAAAAATCACCTATTTACTAAATATAATTCATTATAACAATAAACTTTGGGGTTATTTCATTTCATTAAAGCACCTTGCTATTAAAATGTCAAAAAATAAATTCTCTCTAACCATCTTAAGGTTAAAATCTTTTCACTATAAAATGTTTTTTCATATTAAAGTGAGGAAGGTATATTATAGATCACATGTTTATAATAACATGAGCTTATGAGTACTCCCTTACCAATTCCATGTTTGTGTATGGCTATGAGCTTAGGAATACGTCCTTACTAATATCATTTTCATGTATCAGAGTCGTTATTAGTCTATTCCTATGGCAGTGCAGGGACTATAGCGATCGATTCAACATTAAATCGATATTAATTGGTGTAAACTTATGCATTTAAGCAATGTTTTTGAAAAAAAACTAGCTTTTATCCAAAGTTTTAGATTCAGGTCTTATTGTAGAATTGTAAAATTTTCAATCTGCAAATGGGTTTTATCTAAAGTATGGATTCTCTTTTCGTTTTGGCTCTGTTAATCTTATACAAAGTTTGGAGTGCTTGTGGTGGAGCCCATGGGTTGGGAATGGTATTCCATCCTTTATCTAAAGTGGATTGACCCCTTAAGATTTATCTTTGTAAATTTTATGCAAAGTCTAGTACCTTTGATGTTCATGCCACCTGCCCTGACTTCTGGCCACTTGCCATATTTTTAATGCCAACTTCTCACTACCTGCCACATTGTTTCATTTTATGGCCAACACATATATTGTTCACATTGCTACTTCTTTCCATTGCCAACATTTCACCACCAACATAGAGGTTATTCGATATTGTTCTTCCAACCACTAAAAATCATCTTGAGAATTGTTCTTCCAACAACAAAAAATCATCCTAAAAACAATAATACAGGCCTTGTTCCAAGGTATTCAAAAATTAACGTGAGAAAAATACAAGCCCTGTTCTCCCTACCCATGAACTCATCCTATAGAAAAAATATGCAATAATCATCCTATATCGTGCATAACATACATGCAAAAATTGGTGAGGATCACTGCAAGTGAGGTAAAAACAATTCTATTTGTTTGAATGATTTTCTATTTTTCTATTAACAAGCTTGGAATATCAACAAGCTTGGAACTTTTAGCATTTCATTTAATATAAGCTTTTAGTCAATTGGGAACCAATTATCAACAACAGTGAGGTAGATAAGAAACACCATTTTCTTCTTTTGAAAAGAAAATGACAAATGTTGTATTTAAGTTCCATCATCCCAACTTGAAAGCATTTATAGCATTTATATTAATTTAACAAGTATGCAATTAATAGTTTACTAACCTGCAAGTACTATGAATAATTGAATTAGGCTCTTGTTAGAGATTAGAAAATAAGAGGGACTATTGTATACAAGGTTGGAAGTATTTCTTGGAGTGTGTCGAGTATAGGACAATCAAGCTCATCATAGGTATTAAGTAACACTAAAACGACTTCCAGAGTGGCCTGTGCTTCACCTGTAATAAACTCCAAGATCTCCTTGTGTCTCAAGTCGGTGGGTAGATATTGGACATGCAATGGGGGAATTCCAGTAATGAAGGTGACTAGTTGTTCCATGAATCCATCTGTTAAATACTTCACATCATCTGAAGAACACAATAACATAAGCAAGAAAATTGTTTTTGTCATGACCAATGCATATAGAATTTGTACGAGAAATGAGTAAATTGAAAAAATAGTGGGATATGAAGTTTATATACCTTTGATAATAAGATGACCTTTGAAAACTAGAAGAGGGGTGAATAAATGCGTAAGCTGCAAGCACTGTGATTCCAGAAGGATACTCTCAGAATCCCCAGCTTCCTCGCATTTTTTTGTGGAAACACGACAATCCCGTTTGAGATAGTGCATATAACTTGAGGAACATCTGGCTGTGAATGTTTCAACTTGTCAAAATGAAGAGGGGCATTATCTGTGAAGGGCCGACATAGCTAGGCTAGTTTTGAGATCCGACCATGCTCAAGACCATAATAGCTAAGCTATTTTGGAGGTCCGACCATGCTCAGGAGGTAGTCCATCAAGAAGAGTTTCAAATTTGAAGTCATGCAGATATTTGTTGGCTTTCGTGGACATGCGAGTGTAATCCATGCATGTGGGTGGGTTCTCTTTTCTTTTGTGGGCGTGCACAGGTAATGCAATCATTCTCATATTAGCTCATTCGAATGGAAATAAATATCAAAGTAATCTTTAGCTAGCTAAATAGCATGGTAAAGATACAAATATAGACTGGTATATTGGAGTTTAAATTATGTTAACGTTCTCTATTTTTTAATGTGCTATAAAATTTAAATAAAGTTGTTTTGGAATTTAAATTATGTTAATGGTATTTATTTCTTTAATGTGCTATAATATTTGGATAATTTTTTTTTGTAGTGGTCCAATCTTCACACTTCATGTAAAAATTTACCCGGTAATTTTGTTCTATTTGTACACTCCCGTAGGGTACAACTCTCTTGGTTCTGGCAGTGTATCTTTGAAACGGGACTTCTGACTATTGGCTATTGGATATGACAAGATGGAATATGAGCCAATCTGAATAATGAAAGGGGATGTCTTCAATCATCAAATAAAACTAATATACGAGAGACTCTGTCCTTTGATTTGAAAGGGATTTCCTTCATAGTGGAGCGAGTGAACAAATTCCTACTCATAAATAGGAAAAAGGGAGTAGTGAGTGTCGTTGCACTGGACATTGATACTACATTGGCAGAGCAACTCCAACATGTGTGCCTAGCATTAAAACTACTGTGCACCTGCAAATGACTGGTAAAGCATAATAAATCATTCTTGCGCAAGATAGCTACAATATCTTCCATCGTGATTTAGTACAAAATTGTAATTGTTAGGGACATCAATGTATATTAAAATAATATAAATACGATGCAATAAAAATACATTTATGATGAACATTATAATAGTAACATAAACAAGAAGTTGCAAAATTACGTTAATTCTATTATCATAGTGATTTAAATCCATGATGCTTTTTAAATGCTGATTTGGTATAATATCTCATCCTTCTTACTTTCACTTGGTTGATATCTGTATTAATGATATTTTTCTAATCACTTGACTATTTTTTGATGTCCTTTGATATCTCATAATCATTACTGACATTTTTGTACAAGATTGTATGACATATTTCTATCACTAGGCATTTTTAGATCACTACTAACATTAATATCACCCATGTTTTGCTCCATGTTTAACGTTGAGGATTTTAGCATTGTTCATTATTTGCATATAGATTTTACAATTGCAATAATAAATTATCTGATATTTTATCTTCAATGATGTCTTATGCTCCATGTTTGATATGTTTTATAGTGTTGCTTCACTATTTGAACATAGCTTTTACAATTTCAATAAAAATTATTTGATATTTTATCTTTACTAATGGAAACACATGCTTCTTTTGAATGTTTGAACCAGGTTGATCATGATTTTAACCTATTATTCAACCATTAAACCATGTAATCGTCATGTCATTATATCATCGTTTAAAGAAGTTTCCCTTGTTCATACCAAGTTTCCTTTTCGAAATCTCTACACATTAGAACATTATTGAGGTATCTTGTTTTGCAAATAGTTCTATCAAACACTTTGTTAATATTGTTTCTATACTACATAACATCTTTTAAAGAAGCTGTGTGGCATATCAATAAACCAAGAGCTACACATTAGAACACTATTGAGGTATCTTGTTTTGCAAATAGTTTTATGAGACACTTTGTTAATATTGTTTCTATACTACATAACATCTTTTATTGAAGTTATGTGGCATATCAATAGAACAAGAGTATGTGCCATTTCTTTTTAAATGTGTTATTTTTAAAAAATGGTATAATATAGATATTTAGATGATATTATCAACTAATTTTAAATTTTTGTTTTTGTTTTGTTAATATTTAAAATTTTCATACGTAAAATATGTTTTATTCATTTTAGTCTGAGTTAATCATTTAATAAATTAGTTCAATTAAATTGAAATATTTGATTAATATTTGAAATATTTTTGCTTAAGTAAAATTAATTTAAAAGAAATATGTAATTTTTTTTGTCGCTGAGTTACAAGAAAAATGGAGAAATAGACATGGTGCACAAATTACTTACAAATCAATTTATATTATTCACACAGAGTCAAATCTTTAGTATCTAAGACAATAGAATTAATGGTGTTGCAGGAGCCAGAACCAGCCTACCCGTGATCAGAGAGCAAATAGTCGATTTCCTCCGGCGGCGCCGCCAGAGGATCAAGGCTTGGCTGCCAGAGATATGGAAGGTGTAACAGTGAAAATGAGGGAGGAATACAATGAAAATCCCCAGGTAGCTAGGGCAGAGTACATCTTCCTGCCTCCAGATATTAGGACAGAGTACATATTCCTGCCTCCAGCCATTGTTGCTCCGCCTGCTCAATCTTTATTTGTCGTAGCAAAGAGATTTGATTATAATTGCATTTTTACAATTTTACGAAGGTATCAAATGGAAAACGTGCTAAGTAAATGCAAAACAATTTTAAGTCTACTTCGGGAATCTTAAGAATATTTAGAATACTCAGAAAATGTTACAAGATAAATAAGTATTAATGAAAAATAACATGCCAACTATTCAACACATTAATGTGACATGTCATGCTCCCAGAGAATTAATTACGGGTACTTATTAATAAGGTCAAGCTGGTGTGACCCATCGTGCTCTGATAGCGTCACTATAGATTATTTTATAAAAGGTCAAGTTGTAGAATTTTGTGCTAAAGACATTCTATATCCATAATGATGTCCTAGATAAATGATGAAGGTTGTGGACAGTCGTGGATTCACAGATAGTGGTAGTTTCATAGGATTTTTTAGTATTGAGACTGGCCCATTGCACTCCGAGAGGGTGAGAAGCGTAAATTCTGCAAAACACGCCAATGATGGTCTGAAGCGGTTATGTCTTAAACAAAACAAGTGGGAAACTTGAAAGTGTGGTGAAGAATAAAGCGGAAACCTTGAGATTCAGAGTGGATATGAGTGCTAGTGATGACCATATCAGACAAATCTAACAAAGATTTATTTATTGTTGTAATGTATGTTTTCTATATTTTCTACATGTAAGCATTAAGGGAGGGTGTTGAAAGTAATGCTTCCATGTCATGTGTTTCATGTGTATTACAGGTTTTCAGTGATTATTTTGAGGTGTTATTCTATATGTGGTTGTTTCCCATGTGTATGAGTTGTTGTTGTGTCATGTCACAATCGTAGATCCACTTTCTTAGGATCTAGATATGTGGAAGTCAGTGATTTACATCCTATATATGTAATTGTGATGATCAATAAAAATATAATGTGATTTTTTGTGTTTACAATCGTTTTCTTATCTCATCTCTCTCATATTTCTAATAATATAGAGATATAGATGGAGGGGAGGAGAGAGGGAAGAAGAGAGAGGCAAAGACAGGGTATGAGAAATATCTATCTATCTGTATATATATAAGTTTAAGAGAGAGATAGAAGGGGAAGAGAGAGAGAAGGAGGGGAAAATGGAAGGAGAGAAAGAGATAAATATCTATGGAGAGAGTGTGTGTATGTTTTGGAGGTGAGATAGAGATATAAATAATGAGAGACAATGGGAGTTAGAGATATAGATGAAGGGGAAGAGATGTGCTTACACTGAAATCAATATACAATATTAATCGAATTACTTTGAAATTAATGTACATCATACATCTAGTTGCATCAAATCAGATATCAACATCTATAGTGAAATCAATGCATCTAGTGAAAATAATCAAATAGGATTAGAAATCAACATCTATACTTAAATCAATGTATCTAGTGTAAGCGATAAAACACGATTATAAATAAATATCCACATTGAAATCAATGCATCTAGTGCAAGAAATCAAATAGGATTAGAAATAAATATTGATAATGGAACCAATGCATCTAGTACAAGCAATCAAATAGGAGTAGAAATTGACATCTCCACTAACATCAATGCATCTAGTGTAAGGTGCTAAATATGATTAGAAATCGATATCTACACTAAAATCAATGCATCTAGTTTAAGGTATTAAATAGTATTAGAAATTGACATCTACACTGAAATCAATGTATCTAGTGCAAGTGATAAAATAGAATTAGAAATCAGTATCTACATTGAAACCAATGCATCTAATGCAGGCAATAAAATAGGAGTATAAATCAAAATCTACACTGAAATCAATTCATGTAGTGCAAGGTATTAAATAGGACTAGAAATCTACAACTACACTTAAATCAATGCATCTAGTGAAAGCGATCAATTATTATTAGAAATCAGCTACATTGAAATCAATACATCTATTTTATGAAAACCAAAATATTTATGAATTCCTCGATCTAACTTAACTTCTATTTTTGTATTTGTTTCTTTGTGTCTATTTATTCTTCCCTCTCTCCACCTTCCATTCTGTCTCTATCTCCCTCCCTCTCTCATTCACTCTCTCCCCATCCCTCTCTCTCCCATCTCTCCCTCTCTCTCTCTCTCTATGTCTCTCCCTCCCCTTATCTATATTTCTCTACTTCCCTCTCTCCCCTTGTCATCTTTATATATATATATATATATATATATATCTCCCTCCATATTTCCTTATTTGTCTCTCTATCTCATCCCCCTAAACACATCTCTCTCTCTCTCTCTCTCTCCATATCTATCTCTCTTACTTCCTCCCTCTCTTTTCCTCTCTCTTATTCCCTCTTGCATCCTCCATCTATATCTCTATCTTCCTATGTCTCTCCTTTATCTCTCTATATCAGTCTTCAAGCATACAAACAAAAACTCTCTCTCTCTCCATATCTCTCTATCTATCTATCGATCTCTCCCTCTTCCTCTCTCTCTCTCTATCTCTTCCCCTCCTCTCTCTCTCTCTCTCTCTCTCTCTCTCTCTCTCTACCCCCTCCATGTATATGTATATCTCCCATTGTTTCTCTATCTCAATCCATGAATCCATGAATCCATCTGTTAAATACTTCACATCATCTGAAGAACACAATAACATAAGAAAGAAAATTGTTTTTTTCATGACTAATGCATAGAGAATTTGTACGAGAAATGAGTAAATTGCAAAAATAGTGGGATATGAAGATTATATACCTTTGATAATAAGATGACCTTTGAAAACTAGAAGAGGGGTGAAGAAATGCATAAGTTGCAAGCACTGTGATTCCAGAAGGATACTCTCGGAATCCCCAGCTTCCTCGCATTTTTTTGTGGAAACGTAACAATCCAGTTTGAGATAATACATATAACTTGAGGAACATCTGGCTGTGAATGTTTCAACCTGTCAAAATGAAGAGGGGCATTATCTGTGAAGGACCGACATAGCTAGGCTAGTTTGGAGATCCGACCACGCTCAAGACCGTCATAGCTAAGCTATTTTGGAGGTCTGACCATGCTCAGGAGGTATTTCATCAAGAAGAGTTTCAAATTTGAAGTCGTGCAGACATTTGTTGGCTTTCGTGGACATGCAAGTGTAATCCATGCATGTGGGTGGGTTCTCTTTTCTTTTGTGGGCATGCACAGGTAATGCAGTCATTCTCATATTAGCTCATTTGAATGGAAATAAATATAAAAGTAATCTTTAGCTAGCTAAATAGCATGGTAAAGATGCAAATATACATTGGTATATTGGAGTTTAAACTATGTTAACGTTCTCTATTTTTTAATGTGTTATAAAGTTTAAATAAAGTTGTTTTGGAATTTAAATTATGTTAATGGTATTTATTTCTTTAATGTGCTATAATATTTGGATAAAAAAAATTTTGTAGTGGTCCAATCTTCACAGTTCATGTAAAAATTTACCCGGTAATTTTGTTCTATCTATACACCCCCGTAGGGTACAACTCTCTCGGTTCTGGTAGTGTATCTTCGAAAGGGGACTTCTGACTATTGGCTATTGGATATGACAAGATGGAATATGAGCCAATATGAATAATTAAAGGGGATGTCCTCAATCATAAAATCAAATTAATAGACGAGAGACTCTGTCCTTTGATTTGAAAGGGATTTCTTTCATAGTGGAGCGAGTGAACAAATTCCTACTCCTAAATAATAAAAAAGGGAGTAGTGAGTGTCGTTGCACTGGACATTAATACTACATTGGCAGAGCAACTCCAGCATGTGTGCCTAGCATTAGAACTATTGTGCACCTGCAAATGACTGGTAAAGCATAATAAATCATTCTTCTACAAGATAGCTACGATATCTTCCATCGTGTTTTAGTACAAAATTGTAATTGTTAGTGACATCAATGTATATTAAAATAATATAAATACGATGCAATAAAAATAGATTTATGATGAACATTATAATAGTAACATAAACAAGAAGTTGCAAAATTACGTTAATTCTATTATCATAGTGATTTAAATCCATGATGCTTTTTAAATGCTGATTTGGTATAATATCTCATCCTTCTTACTTTCACTTTGTAGATATGTGTATTAATGATCTCTGTCTAAGCACTTGACTATTTGTTGATGTCCTTTGTTATCTCATAATCATTAATGACATTTTTGCACAAGATTATATGACATATTTCCATCACTAGGCATTTTTAGATCACTACTAACATTAATATCACCCATGTTTTGCTCCATGTTTAACGTTGAGGATTTTAGCATTGTTCATTATTTGCATATAAATTTTACAGTTCCAATAATAAATTATCTGATATTTTATCTTCAATGATGTCTTATGCTCCATGTTTGATATGTTTTATAGTGTTGCCTCACTATTTGAACATAGTTTTTACAATTTCAATAAAAAATATTTGATATTTTATCTTTACTAATGGAAACACATGCTTCTTTTGAATGTTTGAACCAGGTTGATCATGATTTTAACCTATTATTCATCCATTAAACCATGTAATCGTCATGTCATTATATCATCGTTTAAAGAAGTTTCCCTTGTTCATACCAAGTTTCCTTTTTGAAATCTCTACACATTAGAACATTATTGAGGTATCTTGTTTTGCAAATAGTTCTATCAAACACTTTGTTAATATTGTTTCTATACTACATAAAATCTTTTAAAGAAGTTGTGTGGCATATCAATAAACCAAGAGTTACACATTAGAACACTATTGAGGTATCTTGTTTCGCAAATAGTTTTATCAGACACTTTGTTAATACTATTTCTATACTACATAACATCTTTTATTGAAGTTATGTGGCATATCAATAGAACAAGAGTATGTGCTATTTCTTTTTAAATGTGTTATTTTTAAAAAATGGTATAATATAGATATTTAGATGATATTATCAACCAATTTTAAATTTATGTTTTTATTTTGATAATATTTAAAATTTATCATACAAAATATGTTTTATTAATTTTAGTCTGAGTTAATGATTTAATAAATTAGTTCAATTAAATTGAAATATTTGATTAATATTTGAAATATTTTTGTTTAAGTAAAATTAATTTTAAAATAAATATGTAATTTTTTTTTGTCTCTGAGTTACATGAAAAATGGAGAAATAGACATGGTGCACAAATTACTGACAAATCAATTTATATTATTCACACAAAGTCAAATCTTTAGTATCTAAGACAAGAGAATAATGTTGAGAAAATCTATCAGCATACTCTAACCACTAATAAACAATATCTGCCTACATCCTAATGTAATCATTATTCAAAGTGCCCCCTTTAATGGTTAAATTTACATCATTATAAAGATTAATACAAAAAATTGGAAATTACAATTCACATGTCACATCTATCTACCTAGTATTCCTCCTCCCAACACTATTTTAATGACATTTTTATAATTAACACTTCTTGATCTTTTGAAGGAAAACCTCCATACTGGACCACCCTATGACAAAATCCCGTCTATCAAAATGCGGCGAACTACACTTTTGATAGTTGTATAGATGAGTTGTCTAATTACTAGACATATTATACATCAATCAATTATGCAACATACCTTTCTACATATAAAGATCTCATAAATTGACGTGTGAAGCTCACTTATGAAGCTGGAAGCCCAACAAGACCCATCAACATATAACAAATTCACAAAATCAAATTAGCTATACATTCTCTATCAGCACATAAAAACATTGAGAACCACAATTTTAAATTGTGATAATCTATTCAATAGTGAGGTTTTATTATAAATTTTTACAAAGAATCAAATGACATGATATTGCCACTTGTTTCATTTTTTTCAACTTGAGAATGATGCAAAAAAAAATTCGTAAATCAATAAAACCATAAAATATAACGCATACTTATTAAAATATTTCAATTATCTTCAAAAAATAATTTTTTGTTTATATAACATACAAATGTGATATAAATATGAAAAAATCAAATTAACATTAAAAAATTTCACAATATTAAGAACATTTGATATACACATAAACAAATCTTTACATTCAAAAAAATAATATAAATGATAAAGTCTATACTTCAAATAATTATAATAACCTTCAAATAATCATAAGAAAAGAGAAATGGTTGATAATAATGCAACTTTACCTAATTCTCTAAGCCAATGAAAAATTCAAACTTTAGGAAAAGGGAGAATGATTACAAAATAGGGGGTTGTTATAATTAGGAGATAATCATTTCTTCAAGCTAAGCTATAGTCTTAACTTGTTAATAATTATGCCAATTTCTAAGCCTTAAGTTTATTTTTTTTGTTTTCTATTCAGAAGATGTGAATAGTTGTAGATTTTTGGAGACTCAAAGATTAGTATTAATTGGGTTAATGATTTTACGAAATGTTACATGAACACACTTCATCTTATTCTTGAAAATATTTTAGAATTAAAAATTTCTTTTGATAGAATTGCATGTTGTCATATCTATAGGGAAAAGAACACAAGCATAAACACTCTCTCTCAGGAAGGAGCTAAACAAAATCTGGGCACTCTGAGGATCTCTTCTAAGTATTATCCTCTCTTTTTACAAAGTGTATGATAATGAACACTTTACCAAACTTATCACTTATTTTGTTTTTTTTCAATTCTCATGAGATTGAGAAGATATGATATGTATTTTCTAATATTTTATGATGTTAAGTATATATTTACTAATAGAAAATACTATTGCTATTTTTAGACATGGAAAGAGCTCTCATCTCTTCAGTGCTATACAAAATGTAATTTATATTAAACATCTAATGGAAATTATAATTTTTTCCTCATAAAAAAAATTGATTACAAAATTTCAATAAAGATATATAACATACATCACATTCTAAATAAGAAAAAAATGGTATACAAAGTGGAAACTATTTCTTTTTAATAAATGTTTATATGTAACAAAATTACAATATAGTCATATGAACATAAAATCAATATCAAAGATCTTATACATAAATTCAAATTATTATTAACAATACATATTTACATATAAAGATTATGCAAGTTGTAAATATATGAGGCAAAACATGTTCTCTAATTTGTATAGAAAATTAAAAAACCAAAGTTGATCACTTTTTTATAAATAAAATTTTCATAAAATGATATAAAATATTTACAAAACTGAAAATGTAGATTATAATCAAATTTAAACATTCACTTTAGCATTAAATTTGAGATTCTCAAATGTTGTTTTCCAGTGAGATTCCCCACCTGGACATCGAGACTTTAGTAACCATTACCTAGTAGATCATAATCAAACTTAGACATTCACTTTAGCATTGAATTTGAGATTCTCAAATGTTGCTTTCCATTGAATATTAGCATCCATATATTCCCCACCTGGACATTCAGGCTCTAGTAACCATTGCCTAGTAGATCATAATCAAACTTAGACATTCACTTTAGCATTGAATTTGATATTCTCAAATGTTGCTTTCCATTGAATGTTAGCATCCATATATCCCCCACCTGGACATCTAGGCTCTAGTAACCATTGCTTAGTCCCTAATTTATAATGCAACATAGTCTCTCCACCTCTTAACATAAGCCAAATATCCTCATGGCCATCTCCAACTACAATAAAATCAATCCCTTCTGATGATTTGATCATACTTTCAATAGATGCAATAGAGATAGTGTCAATCATACACAATGTAGTGTTTGTTGGATTATATTCCCACAATCCTATATCAGCATGGCAAACTATGGGTAGCCTCCCATATACCTGTTTTCCACCATCATTTTGCTTTATTCTTCCAACAAATATCATTCCTAAAAGGATCTTTCCACTAATATGGGGGATCATAGTTGGTAAAGCAACATTACTGTAACATGTTTCTCCATAATAAGTTTCCATTTGAATTGTTTCTGGAAATTCCTCCACCCGAGCTCCATGGAGTTGAGCGTAGGGGTGTTTGTTATAGATTGCTGAAAAGCCATAAATAACATTGTCATTCTTATAACTCCATAAAGGATATGGAAAGCTCTCAGATCTAACAGGATCATAACTCAAAAACAGGCAAAGTGGCTTCAATGTCCACATCTTAGTTATGGAATTATATCGTGCAATGTGAAGAAGACTCTTTCGGTCATGATACCAATTACCAAAAAGATAAACTCTAAAATGCCCTGTGTTATTGTCAGTCTCCATCTCTACTATTCCGTGGACAACAAGAAGGTTCGGAAATTTTTTTTTTCAGAGGAAAAAAATACGCTGATTATATTAGTGTATAAACAATACATGAACTTATATGGTCTCAGCTGTGATGAAGTAACAGCGAGACCTCCACAGATAATGACCCCCATACAAAACGCTCATTAACAGAGTGAATGAGCATAGTATCCCGGCCATCCACCATATCTAATGACACATATACCATCATATAGACTACCATGCCTACTATGTACAAAGAACATTGAAACAAAAATCGTCCTTCGAGCTCTGGGAGATACTCCGCAGGAAAAAAGATGAGATAGCTGGTGCAATAGACCGGATTCCTCGTGGCTGTGTAACCAGAAAATCAGCAGCAGCCCAATTGTTCTACTATGTTGTGATAAAACCGGCAACGAACTCATCATATATATCACCTTATGCCCGCATGAGCACCCCTATGATCCTAAACTGTTGCCTTTCATTCACGCTCGCTTGTCCTTTGTCTGGCTCGCTTGATATGTTGCATAGGCCCTGTTGTGATGTCGTTTATAATAAATTCCGAGCTGTGATAGGTGAAGTGATGCCTTCAAAAATGCAGTCTTATACCTGTACCAAAAAAGAAGAAGTATCCCCCTGTAGCATCTATAACGCCAGCAATGCATATAATATATATAAAAAGTGAAATCTGTTCTATGGAATGGGGACAGAGAAAGCCTCAATCTGTCGTCCATTCAGGAAATGTGAAACCCTCATAATGCCAAATTCTTCAGCAAGGCCTTTTTTTGATAAATTGTCTGCCCTCGTGTTGCCTTCCCGGAATATGTGAGTAATGGATGGATTGCCCAGTCTTTTCCATAGATTCTGTGCTCTCTCGATCCAGCCTTGGAGATGCGGGGTCATCATGAGGAAGCTGTTTGTGACCCAGTTAATTATAATTTGAGAATCACCGTATATACTGACTCCCTGTAATTGCATATCATGTGCGATCAGAAGGCCACCCCACAATGCCATGACCTCCGCCTTGTTGTTGGTGCCAGGGCCCCCATTCCAGAAAATATGGTATCGCTCCGAGCCAGATAATTTAATCCATACGCCGCATCCTGTCATGCCATCATCAGATGCTCCATCAAAATAGATAGCTGGTAAACTGATCTGATGGGGCCTTATGCGGACAGAGCAGTCAGGCAAATTTGATATTGACATCGGAGGATCATCCATCCACTCCATGATCACAGTATAAATCTGCCGAAGATGAAAGGATCGGTCCTCAAAAATAATACGGTTCCGAGCAAGCCAAATCTCCCATGTAAGATAGAATGGCAGCGATCTAAACTTGTTGTTTAGCTTATCCCATTCCCGTGCCACTGTCATAAAGTCTGTGGGTCTCCATGCCGGGTTAATGAGATGATCGCTGAACAACCTCCATAATCTTGTGGTGACAGAGCATGTGAAGAACAGGTGTGTAGATGATTCGACCTCAGCACAACATAACACACAGGCGCTCGGTCCCATAATGCCCCTCTTCATTAGATTTTCCCATGTAAGAACCTTGCCTTTCCATATCAACCACCCGAACATAGTAATCTTCATGGGGATGTTTCTATGCCAGAAAGGGTGGAAAACCTTAGTAACGTTGATCTGATGTGTTTGTTGAATGATGTGACAGTAAGCCTCCTTAACCACAATCGTGTTGTGCTTCATCGGCCCGTTCCAGGTTATATAGTCCCCGCCCATTGCATAGCAGAAGCCCGCACCCCGCAGATGGTCCCTATATTGATCCCACTCCTGTGCCATATCATCGTAGAGCCCCAACTGTGTGGCATTTTTGAAAATCGGGGCACAGTTTGACCATTGATATATTACCTGTGAGTAAAATAAGATCCCGCGTTGTGTCAAAGTGTGTAATAGCCTCTGCGATGGCCCATCTTGGGACTGCAGGAGACCAATATTCAGAGCGCCGATGGGGATACGACTCCCATCACGGAAATTCCAAACCAGTCTTGGAATCATATGATGCGTGATTTTTGTAAAGCTGCTCCAAATGCGGGATGATTTCCTGGGGATTGGATAATTTACCACGGCTACATGTAGCAAGAGAAATGATGGGATTAACAACATGCAATGTGTAGTCAAATTGAGCTACCAAAAACAAACCTTCACTGCTAGCTTTGATGCCCAGAGTTTTCATGCCCATGGTATCCCAATTACAATGGACCTTCAACAAAAACCGGCTCTTTGAGATAATGCTAAAAACCCACATGTCTAAGTTGTGGTCGTTAATCACAATGCATTTTTCAGTACTGGTGTAATTTTCTTCAAAAAAAAATTGGAATCACGCGTAGAAGCCTAGTAATCACTTACCGATATACAAGCCAACAAATCATGAAGGGGGAGTCGGAGAAAAATGATAGTTAAAACTATCTCGGAGAATATGAATGGATTCACCTTCCTTTTCCTTTCCCTTTTGAATAGAGGACTTAACATCTCCTTTAATATCTCGAACAGAGGATATTTTGCCCATTGGAACCCTTTTCGCAACATGAATAACTGCTTCTCTTTATTCAGTGGTGTAGATTTCGCCATCAAGTTTCCTCTTCTTTCCACGTTTCTGATCTTGATCTTTATCTATCTTGAATCAGAAGGCAGTGACATCCTATAAAGGGATTTGACCAAATTTACAAATATATTTATTTGTAAATAATAAATATATTTTATTGTTATAATAAATATATTTTTAATTTATATTTTTTTAAAATAAGAATATCTATCTAGCCAAAAAAAATTACAAATCTCCCTCATACTAGTTGTAAAATACACATCAATATAATTAAATAAAACTTTGCTAAAATATTTACTATTCGAATTTTATTGTTGAATATATATTTTTGACAAAAGAATACTAAAATTAGTATAAAAAAGAATTGGCAACTACAGTTTCTATTTTAATACTTCAACAAAAAAAATCTTAAAATTTTGACAATATTTTCAATTGTATTTGAGGAACAAATCATCTCATAATAAATTTGCCAGTCAAATTCCATCCCTACTCTTAACTGAATTTAATTTCATCCTACTCTTGACAACTTATCTACACTAACAGGGAGTATACTCAAAATTCCCCAAGTAGACTTAAGATTGTTTTGCATTTACTTAGCATGTTTTCCATTTGATACCTCCGTAAAATTGTAAAAAAGCAATTATAATCAAATATCTTTGCTACGACAAATAAAGATTGAGCAGGCGGAGCAACAATGGCTGGAGGCAGGAATATGTACTCTGTCCTAATATCTGGAGGCAGGAAGATGTACTCTGCCGTAGCTGCCTGGGGATTTTCGTTGTATTCCTCCCTCCTTTTCGCTGTTACACCTTCCATATCTCCGGCAGCCAAGCCCTGATCCTCTGGCGCCGCCGCCGGAGGACGTCGGCTGTTTGCTCTCTGATCACGGGTAGGCTGGTTCTGGTTCCTGCAACACCATTAATTCTATTAATACTTCTTAATAAAAATATACAACTTGGCAAAATAGTTCTTAATGAAACTATACATAGTTAATATGTTTAAAATATTCATACAGTTACCTTTATAATTAAGTGTACTTTCAAAAAAACTCAGTCTCAAAAATACCTTTATAATTAAGCGTACTTTCAAAAAAACTCAGTCTCAAAAATAATGGAAATATGTGTTAAGTGTAGTTTCAAAAAAACCCACAAAAATAATGGAAATTCCTACTATTACTCACATATTAATTTCGAAAATAATAGAAATTTTGGTAAAATTATGACAAAATCAGGAAACTGTGCTCTGGGTTTTTGATAGTGTTGAATCCATTTTCATAATAAAAAAAACAATTCAAACATCCAGCATTTTGATTTTTTTATTTTTCTTCTCCTCTTATTCAGGTAAGAAAATTATCATCCAAATAAATTTGTGGCATCGTTTACCAACCTCTTATAATTATAAAATATTTGAGTTAAAATAAAAATTTTAAAGATAAATGGAAAAATGGTATCCTAAAACAATGTCCTAACGTGTTTAGCAATGATATATCCTCACCTAGAATTGCACTAGATTTGGTCCATCATTGACCCAGAGAAAAGTTTTTTTTTTAATGTTAAATTGAAAAACTAATTTCAATATTGAAAAGAAAAATTACCAAAATTAAAGTAGTTTTGAGTCAATATGGAAATCTTTTCATTTTCAATCCTTCTTCATAAACTTTAAACCAAATACAAAATTTTAACACCAAAAATAAAAAAATATTAAAAAGTAATGGTACCTTTAAATTTTTTCTTCAATTAGAATAAAGTAACTATAACCATAATTATTAGAATATTGTAAATTGTATTTAATTCTTTAAAATTATAAAGTATGAGAATTATCTTTAATAGAAAAGCAATTGTTAAATTCATGTACTATCCCATGGGAAAGAAGTTTGAAAAAAACTTATGCTTATTAAGAGTTTCTAATGAATTTTTAGAATACTTAAAAGTAAATATTACAAGATAAATGGTCTATAGGATGGATGGTCAATTAGAAATCATTGAATTTATTATATAAAGATTATATGAATTTTTGTATTTAATAAATTTTAAATTTACAAATAATTTTGTTATTTAATGTTGAATGAAAAACGTGGTTTAATATTGAACGAAAAAGTATGGGATAGTATTACCAAAATTATGTGAGTTTTGGTCAAACATCCACATTTTATGAGATATGCTTTATCTCTTATATAGTTGGTTTTCATATTCACCCTGTCTTATAAGATTATAACCAAATACAAAACCCCATACAAAACATTAAAAAAAATATAAAGCCACAATACCCTTTAACTATTTTTGAAAATAAAATAAATTAATCTTAAACTTAAAATATTGTAAATTGTATTTCATT